>CM028756.1:38476171-39076171 GCA_016801395.1 Leptodermis oblonga
ATCAACTCATGAGAACAAGCATTTCACTCATTATCACTAAAGGAGGAACACAAAATAGAGTAAGAAAGGTTAAAGGTTTAAGGAGAAGTTCACTCATTTTACACTCTCCTTGCCTAAAACATAAAAGCGACACACAAAGATACTTTGTACGTTTCTAATAAAGATACCGGAAAATGAGGCAAAGAAAGCTTTAATTTCAAAAGATAAGTGCCATTAAAGAAATTAAACCAAATGAGACACAAAAAGGAGCCTAAGAAAGGTTAAATTTTAAAAGGCAAGTGACATTTCACAACATTAACTCATGAGAACAAGCATTTCACTCATTATCACTAAAGGAGGAACACAAAATAGAGTAAGAAAGGTTAAAGGTTTAAGGAGAAGTGAAATTTCACACTCTCCCAATAAAAAAAAGGATGCTAGAAACGTTGCTTAGAAAGATAAGGGAAGAGAGGCAAAGAAAGTTTTAATTTCAATAAACAAGTGCCATTACCCACTTTGAACCAAGGAGACCAAAAAGTGGACTAAGAAAGGTTAAAATTGAAAAAGCAATTGACATTTCACAACTTCAACTCATGAGAAACATCATTTCACTCATTAGCACTAAAGAGGAAACAAAATAGAGTAACAAAGGCTAAAGGTTAAGGAGAAGTGACATTTCACACTCTCCAAGTATAAAAAAAGGATCATTTTCAAGAAAAGTGACACACAAAGGATGCTAGAAACGTTTCTAAAAAAGATAAGGGAAAGAGGAGGAAAAAGTTTTACTTTCAATAAACAAGTGCCATTACCCACTTTAAACCAAAAGAAGCACAAAAAGTGGACTAAGAAAGGTTAAAATTGAAAAAGCAATTGACATTTCACAACTTCAACTCATGAGAACAATCATTTCACTCATTAGCACTCTCCATGCCTATGCATACCATAAGAAACAGAGGGACCTATAACCAAGTGAAATAAAACCACTACATAGAAGTAATGGTGTAAAATGAAAGTGCGAAGGAGAAAAACCATTTATAGCAGAAAAAAAAATTGCATAAACACCCCAATCAATCAAAACTCAAATTCAAACACCAATCGATCAAAATAATCATGTAAAACCAAATTCAACACCCCAATTGATCAAAACCAAACACGAACTCAAAAACCATTCGATCAAAACCAAACCCGAATTCAACAACCAAACCAATTAAACCACCAATCGATCAAAACCAAAACAATCCAAGCATTCATCATCTTAGCAAAACCGAATGCAACATTAAAATAAACTTGAAACTATTCGGCTAAACCTTAGTTAGGATTTGAATCCTACAACCATGCGACCGTATAGCCAAAATTCTGGTTGGGAAAAATATATAAAATGGGCGCCTCTATTCCGATTAAGGAGCTAAAGCCGGAGCTGGGTGACGGCGGGGCGAGCAGCCAACGCTGAACAGCTATGGGGAAGAGAAGGCGACAGTCAGTAGTGTGCGGATGGCGGCGGCGATGAGTTTTGGTCAAAGAAGATGATGGAATGAGACGGGAAAGAAGAGAGGGAAACAGGGGAAGGCAGGGGAAAACTTCTAAATTCAAAATCCTAATTTGAATTTATGAAGCTGACTAGACCCATTTTCTATGGGGGTTCAAAATAAATAGCCGTAGAAAAGTGTCTTTCTGCGGCGGTTTAATTGAAACCGCCTCACTTTCTACGGCGGTTTAATTGAAACCGCCTTAGAAAGAGGTTTCCTACGGCGGTTTCAATTTAAACCGTCGTGGAAAGTTGTTTTCTACGGTGGTTTATTTTCACCCGCCATAGAAAATATGGAAAAATGGTGCTAATTCTCGCGTGCACCTCTGTTCCTATTAATTTCTATTTTTGTTTTTTTTAAATTAACCCCACAATTTTTAAATATAATATTAAATATCCAATTTACATTATATTTATTAATTATGTAAAAAATCCAGCCTTTTATTATTATAAATAATAATAATTAAATTTCAAATTTTTCAGTGAACCAATCCATTATTTAAGGCCACCAAAAATTTTTCATGTACTGTTACATAACAATTATAGGAAAACCTCAAAAGTAATAATATTCGATAAAGTACATTTAAACTTTGATAAAGTAATAAGCTTGATTATATAATAATTTTGTGCGTTTTCGACTTGGGCGAACGGGCTAAAGTAATAAACTCGCTAAATGCATTAAGTAGTATAAGAAAAATGAATCATTAAGGGCCCAATAAAAAAAAAAGTAATACTTACTGGATTTCATTTGCTATATATATGTACGGACATGAAATCATTTCTCCACGACAGTAAGTTTCAGTAAAATTCCCGTGGGCGCCTCTATTCCTGTTAATTTCTAGTTTTTCTTTTCCGTAAATAAACCCCAAAATTTTTTAAAATTTAATAGTAAATATGCAATTTAATATTGATCAATTTTTATTGTAAAATACATTAAATTTATTAAGTTGATCAATATAATGTATTTTAATTACTTGCAACGATTGATCCTTATTAAATTGCATATTCAATATTAGAGTCTAAAAAATTTTGGGGTTAATTTACAAAACAGAAAAATTAGGGATTAATATGAATAGATAGAGGCGCGCGCGGGAATTCCATTTTTGCTTCATTTTCTAAGGTGGTTTAACATAAACCGCCGCAGAAAGCCACTTTCTACGGCAGTTTAAATTGAAACCGCTGTAGAAAGTGGCTTTTCTACGGCGGGTTATGTTAAACCGCCGTAGAAAATGTCCAAAAACAATTGAGAGAAATCTCGTGCCCACCTCTATTCCTATTAATTTCAAGGTTTTCTTTTTTGTAAATTAACCACAAAAATGTTTTAAATGTAATATTGAATATGCAATTTAATATTGATCAATTTTTACAATAAAATACATTATATTTATTAATTATATACAAGATCCAGCCTTTATACCAATGAAAAAAAAAATTAATAAATTTCAAATTTTCAGTTAACATCCATTATTTTGGGGCAGCAAAATTTTTTCAAGAACTGGTACACAATAATTATAGGAACACTTAAAAAGTAATAATTTTCATTGAATTAATGGTAAGTTTTGTACTATTGAATTTCTGTGTATTTAATTATCTCTAGTTAAATAAAGTCAATCAAGAATTTCAATTATGTTAAGATAAACCATTCATAGCGGCAATTAATTAATATACTCTTTACAATTGGTTACAAGTATTACTCAATGTCGTATCCATGTATAGTCTTAATTAATTTTCGATCATTTCTGTATCTCTCATATACATGCAGGCTAGTTAGATTTTCCTTTGCATCGATACATTCTTTTATTCAAATTAAGAGTCAAAAAATAGAAAGAGGTGGACGTGGGTACGAAATGTGCCTTACCCCTATACACAAATTTCAAATGATGCAGAAAATACACTTTAAATTTGAATATTACAATTAAACCTTGATAAAGTAATGTTCGATAAAAAATACATGAACTTGTTTTTTTGAGACATTAAGGAGCCTAAAAATTTTGATCTTGCCTAATTTCAAATACTTTTTAATATAAACTACATTGAAGAAATCTCTCTAAAATAATAAATATTTATTCATCGATAAACGAATAATTTATATTCATTTAGCGGTCAATAACTAACCTCGCTAAATGAATATCTTTTTTCCGATCCCTAGGGTATTAATTTATCAAGGTTTAACTGTAAATTAAAACAAAATATTGGAGTTTTAAACAACTTTAAACCAAACCTCCCTATCAAATTAACATAAATAGTGAAGCTTTATGCAATTTCAAATAATTGCAAATTCAGTTTTACATCAATTTTGATAGAGGTTCCCCTGTAAATTTAACCAAAACTCCTTGTTAAATAAACAGTGATCATTTAAACAACTATAAACAGAGTCTCCCCTATAAATGTGACAAACTCCCTGTCAAATGAACATAAATAGCTAAGATTTCAATAACTTCAAATAATACGGAATTTAGTTTTACATCAATTCCAACAGAGTCTCCCCTGTAAATTCAACCAAAACTCCCTATTATCCTAACATCAACACAAAAGCTTCACGCCATTTTCAGCAATAACAAATTCACAACTTCATCATTTCGATATCTTCTTTTCCCTGTAAATTTTATCCCATAATTGCGCGACTTCATCCAAGTTGTGTGACCTGTTTCAATCAAATAGTAAAAAGGATAAAAATACATGTTGTTATAAAATTATGTCCACATAATTTCATTAAAATCAAATATACATATAAATATACACACACACACACACACACACACAAAAACAAACAATATACATGAAAATGATATCAAGATATTCTCTTTCTTTTATGGGACATTTGATCCTCAAACCATAAGCCTTCATTGTGGTCATCACGAAGTATGTATTTATCTAGTTTCCTATCTTCTTCAACTGCTGTCAATTTAGGTAACCCACTAGAGAAAGGGCCCGCCTCATAAAGCCCTTCTTCTGTATCAATCCCTTCCACTCCGTGATGTTGTTTGCCATGAAGAACAACATACCAATGTTCGTCACAAGGATCGGTGATATAAAAAACTAGTTTCGCCTGCGATGCAAGTATAAATGGCTCCCCCTTGAAACCCTCTCGATTAAGGTAAACCAATGTAAATCCCAATGGATCATCAGTTCGGTATTGTTATCAACCCATTTGCATCAAAATACAACTACTTTAAAACAAACATAGTCAAGCTCCCACATATCTTCAATTACCCCGTAACATGTTTGCATACAATGGATTTTTATCCTTCCTGCTAGAAACATGCAAAGCCTCTGAGATTAATGTAACACCACTGTTTTGTGCCGTGCTTTTCTCATCTTGTCTCTTAGTAGCAAATGAATATCCATTTATGTCATAGCCTGAAAATGCTCGCACCACATGGCTGGGCTTAAATGCCAACCATTTTAATGTCTCCGAAATGTCTTTGCCTATGACAGCATTACCAAGCCAATTGACAAATGTCTAATTATGTCCATTGAGCACATTTTGATCCGTCCAAGCAAGATAAGACTTTCTTATTTAACTAATATGGGCTGTCACATAGGGCGCAACTTCTTCAGAATTGCGTCGTATGTAGAGATGTGCCTTCATCAAATCAACATTAGAAGGTGTAAACATTCTTCCTCCCCTTATGCCAATAACTGTAATCCTCTCATTGTGCCGATTCTTAGGTATTCCAATTGATGATGTATCCACCAAGTACCTCCTCAGCTATATAACCTTCAAAAATACTAGCATCAGGACGATAACGATTCTTAACATACCCCTTAAAGAGTTTCATATATCGCTCGAATAAGTACATCCATCGCAAATGAACAGGCCCACAGATTTTTATCTCTAATCAAATGAATCACCAAATGTACCATAATATCAAAAAAGGCAATTGGAAAATACATTTCTAATTGATATAGGACAACAATTATTTCATCTTGTAACTAATCAAGTATTTCGCGAGTGATTACCTTGCTACATATTGCATTAAAGAAGAAACAAAGTCTTCTTATACTGGACTTAACATGCTTGGGCAATATCAAGTGAATAGCTACAGGTAACAATTATTGCATTAAGGAATGGCAATCATGAGACTTTAAACCAACAAGTTTCAAATCTTTTACTAAAACAAGTCTACTTACATTTGAAGAATATCTGGATGAAACTTTGATGCTACTCAAACTTGAACACAATTGTTTCTTCTCTTTTCTGGACAAAGTATGATAGGCAGGTGATAGATATGTGCGTTGTCCTCGAGCTACCGGTGCTAAATTTGATCGTATATTCATATCAACCATATTAAGTCTCGCGTTATAACCATCCTTAGTTTTTCCAGGTATGTTCAAAAGCGTACCTAACAAACTTTCACAAATATTTTTCTCAATATGCATAACATCGAGACAATGTCTTACATACAAGGTCTCTCAGTATGGAAGTTAAAAAAAGATGGATTTTTTCTTCCAACAACATGTATCATTATTGCTGGACTCTGAAGGTTTTCCAAACTCCACATTATTGTCCTTCACATGAGCATTCACCTCAGGCCCGCTCAAGGGTTCTGAAGCTTTTCTAAACTCTTAATTTCCATTGAATGCTCTTTTCATACGGCAATACGGATGAGGCTCAGGAAGAAATCTACGATGCCCAAGGTATACTGTCTTCCTCCCATGTGCAGCTGACAAAAATCTGTACTCTGCTCACATATAGGGCATGCTTTTTGCCCTTTAACAGAGTACCCAGACAAGTTTCCATATGTTGAAAAATCATTAATGGTACAGAACAACATGACACGTAATGTGAACATTTCTTAACGGTGTGCATCAAACACAAGTGCACCTTCATCCCATAATTTTTTCAAGTCTTCAATAAGAGGAGCCAGATAAACATCGATGTCATTTCTTGGTTGTTGTGGGCCTGAAATCATTAGAGACATAAGTATATACTTATGCTTCATACACAAGTAAGGTGGCAAATTGTAAATAACCAACATCACCAGTCATGAGCTATGTGTGCTACTCAGGTTGCCAAAAGGGTTCATCCATCAGTATACAAACCAAGCCTCAAATTTCTTGCTTCTCCCCCAAATGAAGGATACATTGAATCAATTTTTTTCCACTGATCGAAGTCTGATGTATGCATTATTATCTTGTCATCACTGGGAATACACCGATCTGAATGCCATTTCATATGTTTTGCATTAGCAAACAACCATTTAAATCTCGGTATTATAGGAAGATACCACAGAACCTTAGCCAGCGACCCTTTCTTTTGCGCATCAGTACTGTCTTCAACCTAATCACTTAGTTGCTTCCTTTTGTATCATGAAGTATTACACTTTAGACAAACCAATAAATCGTTATACTCATTCCTGTAAAGGATGCAATTGTTTGGGCAAGCGTGGATCTTCTTATACTCCATACCCATTGGACAAAATATTTTTTTTGCCTCATAAATTCGATCTGGAAGTTCATTATCTTCTGGAAGCATATCTTTCAGTACCCTCAATAAGGCTGTAAAACTAGTATATGACCACCCATTTGCCGCTTTCAAATTAAACAACTTCAAAACACTAGACAAGAGTGTATATCTAGTGCAACCGGTGTATAGAGGCTTTTCATTGTCACCCAAAAGTGAAGCAAGAACTTTCGATTTATCAGCAAAATCATCGGCCACATCCTCAATCATGTCATCCAATCGATCTCTCGCAATCCCATCATCTCCTTTTGCATTAGATTTTCTTTGCTCAGAAAAATTCTCAATACTTTCACCATGCCAAATCCACAATTTATAAGAAGGATCAAATCCATTCCGATATAAATGGAATCTTATTGTATTAGAGTTATCAAACCGCGCACCATTTTTACAAGCTTGACATGGATAATGGACATATTTTGTATTCTTATAAGCCAATTCAATAAAATTCTCAACTTTTTTCGCATACAAATCAGAGGTCCAATTACCATATAATAAGATATTTCGATCCATGCGTAACTAACACCTTTAAATAATTAAAAAAACCAAATAAATAATTTAACCAACAATGTAAAAAGTCATTAGTTGCATGCTTGTGTTTATTATTTCATACTAATGTTACTCATATAACATATAATAAAAAATAATATAATATTTCAATGAAAAAATAATGCATGACCAACACATGCACAATAGACATAATCAAATGATGAAGAACCCATAAGTTTTTCATTTATGTATTTTATCAAACACATGCAATGCTTACAAACACTATAAATCATATCACATCACCAACAAACTACATGGTATAACTAACTACCAATCCACAATACTAAGGTTCACCATATATAGATTGTAACTTTAATGGTCAATCTACCATAAATAAAAACAAATTCAATATATACATAACTAATGTACAAGAATAAGCTAATAGTGAGAAATTTTAGTAGTCTCTAACCTTAAAGTGGTAAATTGCAGCTTCAAATAACCATTCTAAACATGAAATGTGTAAAAACGTAGTAGAAAGTTGGAGAAGATGACTTCCGGGAGTGGGAAGGCCTTGCATCTGGAGATACACGTTGTTATTTAGGGTTAAATACGTCTATTCTATGGCGGCTTATTTAATAACCACCGTAGATAATGGCTTTCTATGGCGATTAATTGAAAACCGCCGTAGAAAGTCACTTTCTACGGCCGTTAATTGATAACCGCCATAGATAATGGCTTAAACCGCCGTAGAAAATCCGTATTTTCTTTTTTAATGGCGGTTTTGTCTCTTCAGCAGTTAAACCTTAGCCGTTAAAAGTCCATTATGTAGTAGTGTTCATCGGTTATGGCGGAAATTTCTTCATCTTTTCTGGGCTGTAACGTAGCCCGGTGCGAGATTGCCTGCTATGTACCCATGAGTTTTGGTTTGAGTTTTTGGTTGAATAGTAAAAAATTGTATTATAAATGATTTTCAAAAGAACAGGTCCTAAGATTTTTAACAGCACAAAACGTAAAGTGTTAAAGCTATCGGTGAATCTTGTGATGGAATGAAAGAATGAAGAAAATATAAAAGCATAAAGAAAGAATATCATGAAACTGCTTTAGCTTTTCACTTTGATTTATTTTAAAGAAAGAAACATAAGCTAACTTGTAAGATTTACTACCCTTGGCTCTTTAAGAGCGAGTGTGAAGATTAAGCAATTTGATTTAGGGTGATACACAGTTTATCCCATTTTGGTTTTGCACTACCGATAATTTACTTCATGTAGTTTCAAAATTGACAACTACGTATTCCCTAGTTGTTTAGGAGTGAAGTGTCTGACCACTTCACTAAGAATATCAAAATAAACGGTGTATTAAATTGACTTGGTACAAAGTGAGAGACTGACACTGTAATTTCAAAAATACGATAAATGTAATGTTTTTAAATATTCGTTAATTTAGATATTTTTATTTAGTCGGACATGTCAGTTCTAACTCGTAGGCGTAATTGTTAATTTTCAAATTAACCATAAGGACCAAATTGTCGGTAATGCAAATTATAGGTGGCAAATTATATTTCACCTTTGATTTATGTGAATCTTTCATACTTGCGCATGATTATTATATTTAATTATACACGTCTTTTAATTGTAAGAAATTGAGGAACTAATGTAATTTTTAAACTTGATAGATTAAGATGTACATAGTGAGTTGAATAGTATTTTTTATAGAGACGATCTCTCATTGTGTGTTTAAAAGTGAGTAAGTCATTGGGTCTAATCCAATTATAGTAGTTAGTCCGATAGAATGAAAGAAAAGTTAAAGTAAACCAGGGTTCAACAAAAACTTATTGGGTCCCATGGTACTACTGGGTCATAAAGGAGAAGTAGCTTGTAGAATAAAGGAGTCAGTTAGTCGGGTCACGTAACGTATGTAAGATATAGGGACTAAAAGTAATAAAGGGGAAAGATACTATAATTAGTTAAGGGTTAAGGAGAGAATAAGATCAGCAAGGAAGGTTGAAATTACAAGACCCGGATAAAGGTCAAGAAAGAAATTGAGGAGTATAAGGGTTAAGGGTTAAGTCTCTGACAGTAAGCAGGTATAACGCGAAGTATAAAATGTGGGAACCAGACAACGGAGAAAGAAAGATGGGAGCCAGATGCAGGAGCATTATTGTGAGAGCTAGACGAGGTTACATAAGGTCAACATTATTAAAAATATCAGTGATTAATTTTAAAAAAATATTATTTAGTATGTATAAATATAATCTTTCAATCTTTAAATAGAACTATTTTATAGATTAAATGTGTTATTGAATCTTTATTTTGGATTAAATTCGAGTTAAAATGTTAGATTTTTAAAATTATAGATTAGTTCTAGTCAAAATCTGGTTGAGACAAGGGGAAAAAAAAAATCAGCTTAAAGTAGACACAAGAATAAATATATTAAGGTTAAACTTAAAGTATTTTGATGCGTTAAATTACAAACCTCAACACGTCAACTCACAAACAAGACCAGTTGTAATCCTAGTAGCTAATAGTTAGCGATAATGAATGCCAACGCACATGAGTATACTCTAACATCTTTCATGCATCTACGTACGTGATCTACGTGATCAATTACAATGTTTTTTTTAACCACTCTCATGAAATAGGTCAAATGAAAGATCAGAAACTTTTTTTGAAGGGTTTCTAAAAGTTGTCGGTAGGGCTGCTCAACTGATCCGCGGGTCGGGTCGGATCGAGCTGATCCGATCCGATCCGATCCGAAATTTCGGATCGGATCGGATCGGATCAGCTCGCTTAATTCGGATCTCGGTTATCGGATCAGATCGGGTCGGATCAGTTTATGATCCGATCTGATCCGATTTTTTTTTTTAACACTAAAATAGGGAAAAAGCCTAATTCTCTTCCTGCTCAGTCGCGTACCGGCACTGCGCCTCCTTCATCTTCGGCTTTCTTAGTCGGAGACTCCGCAGCCGTCACCGGTCTTCATCAGCAGTTCTCTCTCTCCCTCTCCCTCTCCTCCTCCTCCCTGCCCTCGCCGTTGTTGCCCTTGACCATTGAGTCCGCACACAAGAAAGGGGCCGGAAGCACCAAGAACGGTCGTGACTCCCCTGGCCAAAGGCTCGGTGTTAAGATTTATGGCGATCAAGTCGCTAAGCCCGGCTCCATCATCATTCGTCAGCGCGGATTTTCGGAGTTTGGCTTAGTGGGGTCGAGATTTTAAGGAGTTGCACGGCCGAACCTATTTCAACTGGGATTGTTTGGACTGTCCAGAAGGACATTACGAGGTATTCTTCTCTGCTCATGTCTAATCAGACCATGGCTGTTTATCTAGGAAATCTCGTTGATAATATTGGTGGGATGAATCTGGATAATTCGGCTGATTTGATCTTGCCCATTTCGAGAGATTTGCCATTGAATGATGGGTTGTGGTTCGAAATCCAGAATTCCTCTGCCTGCATATAAGCAATAAATTGATCTTCAACTCGTATTTTCTTGTTTGCAAGCTAAGAGAAGGTTTGCAATCTGCATTAGGAATGAAAATTTTTGTCTTGGGAGCAGAAAAACAAGAACATAAATGGGAATTTAGACAATTTGGATTGTGGATTCTGGATGGATTATAGTAGCCAATGTAGGGGAAAAAGGAAATACAGCTAATCTTTGTTTACTTTTTTTCTGTCTGCAATGATTTTCAGATTGTGGATTCTGCTTTGCTTTGTTAAAAGTAACACTAGTGGCCATGCCTGGTAGATTGATAATCTAAGTTATGCTTTCAGATATGGAGTTTCATTTTGATGAATCATGAGTCATTTCGAATGAGAATTGTGAGGATAAGATTATGTTTCTTGTGTGGTGAGTGTTGGTTAATGCATACATTCATCATTTTCTTTTTTCTTTTCTAAACTCAAGATGTTACTTCTTAGCATTGGGCTAGGTTTTTCTTGTATTAGCTCACTTTGTTATCCTTGATGGCTGCATGATTTTATATTGCTTTTGAAAAGGGAACGATGTATTGAAATGCCAATGTTTCAACCAAAATTTTAAGCTCTTGGTCTCCTTCAAGTTTGTTTATTCTGCATACTGATGGTTTTAATGAGTAGTTTGTGTAGTCCCTATTTTAATGAGTAGTTTGTGTAGTCCCTATAAAAATTCATCCCTACATAGTATCCTGTCCCAGCTCACTGGAGTGGAGTAAAGACTATAAACTGAAAAGAACATGTATTCCAATGTTTAATTTTCTACTCCCAAAATGTTTCTTTTTCTTGTCCACGTCTCTCACATACCTCAATCTCCATTCCAAATTTCCTAACTAGGCAGTTCACAGAGATCCAATCATGGAAGGAAAAATAAATAAAGTGTTTGAGCTTAGCTTTTATAGGGGAGCTTAAACCTGTTTCCACATCTTCTGTAACTCAGCCCTGGAGACATGATTCTGCGTTTGTTCTTCCTTTCTTTCCCAATGACTGGGCTAGCAAATATTCAGATTTTACAGTTTCTTATAGGACATCTGATCTTTTTCTCCATATTGGCTGATTGGAATCTACAACACCTGCTTTGCTTCCATATATAGGTTCAAACAATTTTTTTACCAACTCCTTTTCACAACATTATTTGCCATGATCAACCAATTTCACTATAGTACTAATTACTAAATGCCTTGCTCCTATACATCCTTGCCATAACCATAAGTCATTATTTTTCGGATGAACCTGCAATCAGAAAGAAAATAGCATACCCATCTTTAGTTTTTCTTTATCTGAGTGGGTATTCGAACATCTATTATGAGATTCCATGTTTACTTCATTGACACAGCTCCTTTAACAGACTAGCTTTTAGTGATCTTTTGATGTACAGTCCACCTTGCAGAAATAATATTGACCTTATGGTGCTAATAGTTTGATTTGTGATTTCATCAGATTTTGAAGATGGCAAAATACTATTCATGAGAGGTCCCATCCTCTGTCATTATGGAACAAAAGAAGAAAATGATGATCATGAAGTTTTGGTGCAAGAAAAAATATTTATTGCAATTCTTACTTTCAGGATGAATGAATTGGGACATGCTATATTTTGTAGTGGTTTTTTTTCTTTTTACGAAGAAATTAACTCTAATTGCAATTGTGACTTTTAGATGGTATTAACGTACGTATGAAGATTTGGGCAATGTTTTTCACGATTTTATAGTTAGCATAAGTGAAGTCGATGCGTAGTTTTTGCCAAATGCAACATTATAGCATTTGCGGCTTAACGCACTAATTTTTAGTTGATGAATTTATTATTTTTTTTAAAGTCATAATAAGATTGCCCAATTCGGTCATAAAAAGAATGAAACCTAAGTAAATGAGAAACACCACACAAGAATTGAGTAATTCTATTAAAATTTTTATGTTTATATACTATAAAAATGGGAAGACAATAAAAAAAGGAATTAAAAAATATAATTAGTTTTACAGGGAGAAAACATCTAATTCAAAAAGGCCAAAAGGCAAAGGAAAGGAAAAAAATAAAAAAAAATAAAGAAGTTCGGATCGGGTCCGACCCGACCCGAACCGACCCGAACCGACCCGAACCGAAAAGAAATTAACCCGAACCGACCCGAAATTTCGGATCACCGATCCGAAACCGATCCGATCCGTTCGGATCGGATCGGGTCGGGTCGGGTCGGTTCGGGTATTGCCATTTGAGCAGCCCTAGTTGTCGGTGATCATGCTGTGCAGTCAAAGATAATGAATGATTGAAGTTTGATATATAAAAGAAAAAGCAGATTTAGGAAATCTATTAGCTAAGTTCCATCGAGAAAATGGAATGGGAAAGGAAACAAAAAAAGGGTAAAATTAATATCTCGTTTCCATGAACTATTTCCAAGACGATCACCCTGAATCACCCATGCATAATGCATATATATAATGGTTGATTCAAACAGCACCTATAAAAGTGGGTAGATAAGGATAAACGTACAGTGGGTTGGGTAGATAGATAATCTCATGGATATACGTACGTGAAAGATTTGATGGAATTATGGAAATGTACGTACTTACTCACAAATACATTAGCCACCACGATACACGATAGATACAAAAGAATAAGTAGAAGCAATCATAATTACCACACCCACCATTTCTGGATGATTTAAATAATTTGAAACTCCAAAGATCATAAGCTCATCATTCAGATTTTGCATCTGTTTAAATAATTCGTTGACAGAAGGCATAATTATGGAAAATTATATATAGACACTGAAAAGGTACAAGAATCTTATTCATGAAATCCAAGTGATACATACATACTGATACTAAAAGTTTGTAAACACACAGTATATTGTGTTGCACATACGTACGAACGACAAGAGAAATCATGTAATTAATTAACGTAAATTATTACACACAATATAACAACATTAAAGATCACGTACAATTTAATCAATTTGATCGATCAATTTATTGTAGATCGGCCCGAGATCATTATTAGGATGTGTGTGGTGGTGGTGGTAGTTTTTTCGCATTAAGGAAATATTTGTACCAGGAAATTGTCGATTTGGGGATTCTTTTTGATTTTTTATCGTGATAATCAACGTAGATGATGCCGAATCGATACTTAAACCCAAAACCCAACTCAAGCTTGTCTAAGAATGACCACACAAAATGTCCTCTGACCTTCACCTTTTGCCTGCACCAAAGAATCAAAGATCCATGTTGAAAATTAATGTACGTCATGATTATTACAGTGGGACGAAAAGAATATACATTACTGTTAATAATAAATTATATATGTACATATACGAAATTAATTAAACAGTGTACCGTAAGGCTTCCTTGATGTAGGAAAGGTGATCATGGAGATACAATGTCCTCTTTCGATCATGAAATGAATCCCAATGTGTCATGGAATCATCATCAAAGTCATCAAAACCTACAAATATACATATATATATATATATGTATATATATTTCACATATCATTAATTAATTATATATAATCCTTTTTATGTATTCAAATCCAATAGATATTAATTATAACATATATTAAGGTCATCTCTGGCAAGCATGAATTTTGAGTGGCTTATTTCTTTCTTTTTTTTTTTTCTTGTTTCCAAACATAGTGAATAATAAATGAATGCACTTGCCAACTTATTAATTTTTGTTGTCCAAACATAATTTTTAATTTTTTTTATATTTATATAAACCCGTGCATGCCCCGGCCCTGACCCGATGCCCGAAACTGGACCCTACCAAAAACTGGCCCACAACGATGGGCCCGAACTAAACCGGCCTGGCCCGAACCCAAACCCATCCCGAAACCCGAGCCTGAACTAGACTTGGAACCCAAACGAATTTTGAATTAGTATTTATAAGTGGGCAATTTAAAAATATTATAAAAGAATAAATGGGAAAAAACGCAAAGTAATTGTAGAACACGAAAAATAAAGAAAAAAAAAAGTTTGAAGAAAAAAAATAAAATGGGCCCACTAAAATATGTGAGTTGTTGGGTTTTTGTTTATACTTTTAAGGGTAATTTTGGATGGGTATTTTTGGTACCCATGATGGGCGGGTTTTAGGGTACCCAACGGGCTACCCTAAACCCGCCCATTACATATTTAGCCTAAGCCCACCCAGCCTATTATTTTTTTAATTGGGTTTTATTAGGTTAAAACCCAATGAATTTAGGCGGTTTTTGGGTTAATGAGTTTTTTTGCTACCTCTAGTAGCTACTCACAAATACATTAGCCACCACGATACACAATATATATATATACAAAATAATTAGTAGAAGCGAGCATAACTACTATACTCACCATCTCTGGATGATTGAAATCAATTGAAACTCAAAAGATCATAAGCTCATCATTCAGATTTTGCATCTGTTTAATTAATTAGTTGACAGAAAGCGTAAAATTATATATATAGACACTCAAAACGTACAAGAATCTTGCTTATTCATGAAATCCAAATGATACATAAAAATTTATTGCTGATACTGAAAGTATGTAAACACACAGTACATTGTGTTGCACATACATACGAACGACAAGAGAAATCATGTAATTAATTAACGTAAATTATTACACACAATATAACAACATTAAAGATCACGTACAATTTAATCAATCTGATCGATCAATTTAATTGAAGATCGGCCCGAGATCATTATTAGGATGTGGTGGTGGTGGTAGTTTTTTCGTAAGGAAATATTTGTACCAGGAAATTGTCGATTTGGGGATTCTTTTTGATTTTTTATCGCGATAATCAACGTAGATGATGCCGAATCGATACTTAAATCCAGAACTCAACTCAAGATTGTCTAAGAATGACCACACAAAATGTCCTTTAACCTTCACCTTTTGCCTGCACCAAAGAATCAAAGATTCAGGTTGAAAATGAATGTACGTCACGATTATTTTAGTAGGAACAAAAGAATATACATTACTATTAATAATAAATTATGTATATGCATATACAAAATTAATTAAACAGTGTACCGTAAGGCTTCTTTGATGTAGGAAAGGTGATCATGGAGATACAATGTCCTCTTTCGATCATGAAATGAATCCCAATGCGTCATGGAATCGTCATCAAAGTCATCAAAACCTACAATATATATATATATATATAATTCACTTATCATTAGTTAATTATATATAATCCTTTTTTCTTTTTCTCAAATCCAATATATATTAATTATAACATATTTTAAGGTCATCTCTGGCAAGCATGAATTTTGACCACAGTGAATAATAATGAATGCACTTGCCAACTTATTAATCTTCTTCATATATAATTAATTAATCATTTATTAATTGATCCACACATTTTAGTTAATTACCATTTTCAGCAATGTAGATTTCTGGATCACCGTAATTCTTCTGAATGTAGAGCAAAAGATCCAGCAGCCCTCTTGGATATCCATGAATCCACCCACCGGCACCCTGAATTAATAATTACAATCAAGAATTAAACCTCTAAATTTTTTCTGAATAGGTTAATAACCACCACGTAAGAAATACTAACCTGTACAGTACCGAGGTCTTCCCCGTCCACGTTCTGGTCTGAAATTTGAAAATAATCAAGAAAAAAAAGGGTCTCATAATTAATACGTATATTTTCTCTTAAAATAAATCACTATATATTAAGAGATGATTATTTGAAAAATACAGTATTTTATAGTAATTGATCATAGTGCATTCATTAGTTATGAACTTCCTTTTTTTTTTTCTTCTTAATTCTTCTTCTTAATTAAGTATGTAAATGGGAACGAAGCTAGACTACCTAAATTATGATGTCTTATTGTGTTTAGTGTCCAAAACTATGTAGTTTTTCTCAAGTAAAAAATGAGATGGAGCAATTTTGAGAAGTAAAACCGCGCAGTTTTGGACACGACACAATAAAACATCATAATTTGGGTAAAAGATCTGAACTCAAACAGGAACTGACCATGGAATCTGACTCGTCGATCTGAGACATAATCTCCTCCTCCAGTTTCTTCATGAGTGACGTATCGAGTAGTGTAGTAATTTAGGGCAATAAAATCATAGGATCCTTTAACCATATCTTTGTCGGCACCAAAGTCAGGAAGGTAACCTTCCGTAACATTGTTATACATGTTCATCGGATAATCACCTCTAAATATAGGATCCATGAACCTGCACCCAAATTACGATCACACGTTAGTCCAAATTCAATGACTGAACGGTTCTTAATGGGACTGTAGTTTTTCCCGATCAACCCTCGAGCAATTTACTGACCATCCAAACATGAAATCCAATGCTCGTTGTGCAGCCTCTCTATTTTCTGGAGTGTCTACCAAAGGAAGAAACCACTCTGTAACCAAACTAAGACCAATTTTTCCACGTTGAGTCTTCTGCTCTCATAATTAAGCAAAAAATAGAACATTGTCAGTTAATATTATATATGCAAATGAATGGTGAATAAATTAATTAGTTAAAAATATAAAATTAAACCTGATATTTATCTTTGTACAGTCTGGCTGCCTTTGCGTGAGCAAGGATTTGGTGATGTGCAACTAAATATGGCCATTTTTGCTGTTTTTGTAGTGATGCTATGGTGGTACCCTTTGGAGCAATAGTAGTACTTTCAGAGAATTGATCAAGTGAAGATTTAATTGAAGATCTAAGCGGTGGGGAAATGGAAGAATAAGTATTTTTTGCAGCATCATTTGCATATTTATTTTCACGGTTCTTCTTTAATGTTTTGTAGCCCGGTGCGAGTTCACCTGTGACGTAACCCCCATAGGCAACGGACCAGGGTTCATTTATAGTTATCCAATGCTTGACGTCATTACCAAATTCTTTGAAGCACAGGTCTGCATAGGCACAGAAGTCATCCCTGTACCCGGCCAATCAAATACTTTTTATTAGTGCATCATTATTATTAGTATATAGAAATTCTCGCACGTACAGAATTTACTTACACGATATCTTCGTTCAAGAAAGTATAATAGCTGTCCTCCAAATCTTGTGGAGGATCGAAGTGCACCAGAGTCACCACCGGTTTTATTCCTTTTTTTGTTTTTTAAATGTAAATAATAAATAAAGCTAATTAATAGCATCACTCACAAGAGGGAGAAACAAAAAGAAAAACCGAACTATTAACGAAGACTATATATATTGAAAAATTGTACGTACCTGCTCTCTGAGTTTCTTCAGAAGATCCTTATAAAAATTGATGCCTTCCTGGTTTACGCTCTCTATTTTTCCAGCTGAAAATCCATTAAATCATATATAAATAAATAAATAAATAAAAAATATATAAAAGAAAATACTATAGTTGCGTTAAAGAATCATTTAGTCGTTGAAATTACACTAAATGCATTAGTAATGCTATTACATTATTTAATGACTGAATAATTTTATCACGAAACTGTAATACTATTACGTACCGATATAATGTTGTATCATGCATTGTGCGTTACAAAGCAAGTCTTTTGAGTTAGTGTATATACATGCATGATTGAGTACGTAAATTAATGGTTAAATTACTTGGCATAATTCTGGACCAGGAGATGGAAAATCTGTAAGCATCAAATCCAATTTCCTCCAACAATTTTACATCTTCCTGCAAAATTAATGTAATTAATATTCAACAATTAATTTCACTTCTTCTCAGAAAACAAATTAAAATTAATAAAGCAGCTTCAAGGTCTGTATATATATACCTTGTAATGTTCGCGATGATTGACTGCATCTTCGCCATATGCGTCAAACAGTTCTGCCATGATCGATCAGTTTCGCAACAGACGGAGATCATCAGTCTAATAAATTTGTATATACATTTTGAGTAATGATATTCATAATTATAAATTTATATTCAATAATTTGCAGCCACTCATTGATTTGTAATATGGTCGTAAGTATTTCATAAAAATTTAGCCAATGAACGAATACCACCATGTTATTAATTAGCCAATGTAGGATAGCTTTAAAATTGGGCTTTCATATTAAGTCGCTCCTGAGTGCGGGTTACCACACAAATATTTGTATGCAAAAAAATGGTGCCAAAGTCCGAATAATCCAAAAAAAAAAAAAAAAGAGAGAAAAGTCAGAATAATCCATCTGACTAAGAAAAGAAAAAAAAGTCGCCAAATTTTGAGAAAATCGTTAAGGCTAATTAATCACTTTTTTTTTACCGTTGTTTGACTTTGTTTCATATATTTTCATTTCCTATCTCTTAAATTATCATTATTGTATAAAAATTTACATTATTGTCCCACTTTTGTTGATAGTACTACCTTTTAAAAATAATTATGACAATAGTATCAATTTTGTTTTAATTTTAAAAAAGGAGCAAAAATAAAAATAAAAATATTAATTTAAGAGATAAAAATTAAATAACCTCATAAACAAAATATGGACCTTGGGAGCCAGAATATGGCTTCTGAGGAACTGATGATGAAGATGACTTTCGAGATGATGAGGAACGATGCATTATAGGCCTCAAGAAGTATGAGTCAGCGAGAACCTACTGGAACTATTGCCTACGGCGATAGGCTCAAATAGATTATAGGAAATTAAATGATATGTAAGCCACTTTGGTTAGAGCTTTTTACTTTTATTTATATTTTCGCATTTGAATAAAATAGGTCATTGACCCCACCGTTAATTTTTTAAAAAACCTCATAAACGAAATGGACAAAAGGTAATTAAGCCAATCGTTAATTTAAGTGAAGAGTTAGAGATTCGTTAATTTAATACATATGTTAGGTAGTGTAATATTTTGTCTAACAAAATTTCTTTTTCTTTTTGAATATATATCAATAATAAACTATGACTACTCATTATTCACTCGACTTTTTGTCAACAAAATGCTTATATTTTACTTACTAAACAGTATAAGATAAACAACCTAAACTCTGAAGTAGTTGCCGGCCGGCCTAAAATGGATCATCGGTCTAAGTTATTGTTTTTAATTCCAGTGAGAATTATTTGTCTAAAATATTATATCTAATCCTGTCCATGTTAGTTAAATAACTTTTTTTTTTTTTTTAAACTTTAAAAACGAGTCATTTTTACTTAGAAAATATTTTATTGAAACGACACATTGATCATTGGATAGAATGTATTGAAGAGGAGATCTCCTCTCGTCTTGTTCTGTCAAAGTTATGGAAATGACGATGTTCTACTAATCATTACTTTTTTAAATAAAAAGACATAGTTTTGATAGTCGAATAGAATAAGATAGAATAATTTTCACAAACCATACTTAAACAGCAAAATAATTTTGATAGTTTGTTTATTGTTCGAGTGAACATGCCAAAATATACTCATACTTTTCGATCGTATTTGGTTTTGTCACCTTACTTTTTTTGTAGCCATGAATGTCCCTAAACTAATTAAAATGGGCCAAAAATGTATTGGATCTATTAGCCTACATTAGACTTAACGGAACTCTCATCATGTGCCTCACATGTGACTTTTTGGGGTAATTTTGTCCGTTTACTAATCATTTTCTTTCCATTTGTTTTCCCTTTTTCTCTACATTTATTAATTATTCATCTTCTTCTCCAATGGAAGACTATTTTTTTTTTAATTTATTACTTTCCATACTTTTACTAATATAATTATATGGGGGACCCCATATTTTATAATTGTGGGTGGTGGTGATTGGTGGTTTTATGAGCTTGGAGGAGGGAGGGGGAGGGGAGGCTGCCGATGGTGGAGGAGGATGGGGAAGGGAGGCAAAGGAGGGAAGGGGGAGGAATTTGAGGAAGAAGATGAATAGTAAATTTAGGGAAAAATAAATAAATAAGATGAATAGTAATCGGACAAAATTAACCCTAGAAAAAGTCTATGTAAGGCACATGGTGAGCGTTCCGTTAAGTCTAACAGAGGCTAACGGATCCAGTACATTTTTGGCCAATTTTAAGTAGTTTAGGAACATTCGTGGTTACAAAAGAAGTCTGGCGACAAAACTGAACATAATCAAAAAATATAAGTATATTTTAGACTGTTCACTCTTATTGTTCTTAATTTTACATAGTTATTGAGCCATTAGAGTGAACTTGTAAACAAATTTATAGGCACAAAGAGAGGGAGATCGTGTACATACTTCGGTCGTCAGCAAATCTGTCAAAGATGCTGTCGCGTCTCCCATCTCTATGACGACCACCTTCTATCTGCACAAATTAAGTTAGTTTGTAGAGCCAAGATTATGAACCAAAGAGAATATATGTATACATTTAGTTCGATCTGCGATTTATCATTCATAGGCGGCGCTGATAAAATCCATCCATTTAACAGCACGTTACGATGGCATGGACTTAAATTAAAATAAAAACGAAAGGCTAGGATATATATATACCTGGCAAGCAGAGGTGGATGAACCAAAGAGAAAATCCGGGTCAAAATCTTCGCGGCGGAGGAAACCTTCTTGTACGACTGAAGCTGGTCGAAGAGGGATACTCGCCGGAGCCGCCATCGTACGCTTAAGCTATAGTTTCACCGGAATACTTAGGCCTATATATATTTGCGTGAATTTAGTGACTGTGTTGTGAGGCTGCCTTATTGCCTATGGTCACCTATTTATAGGCAGCATTTTTGGGTTTGAGGTCCTAATACTCTTATTAATTATTTCGGGTTAATCACATTTATTTATCATAAGATTTGAGAAAATTACAAATGTTAGCTTCTATGAGGTTTGTGAACCCTTACCGTTTAAGTTACTAATACTTTGATTTCAATACCGTTTAAGACCGTCTGACGGTTTAACAACGATATTTTTACACCTGATCTCGATACGTTTGGTTTCATCAATAAATGATACATTAAACTCTACAATCGATAAATGTGTTTTCTTCGCTATAGGCGATCTTCTCTGCCCTTAAAACCGATATGAGCATCACATGCGACACTTGTTGATTTAATATAATTGCGATATATCATGAGTTAAAATCAATACATTAAATGCTAAATTTAATACAAAAAATAAAGAACTACATTAATTAATAATATGAAAAAGCTATCTTAAAAATACAAAATAATCTATTAAAATAGCAAAAATGAATATAGAGAATGTGAAATGGAATAATTTATCATACATAAAATTAAAAAGTATAGTCTGAAGTGAAGAAAACGCCCATATCAATTTTAAAGGCTAAGTAATCTTCCTCTAAGCGGTCTAACAGAATACTACCTCCCAAATAATTAATGAATTAATCGAGTTGAGATGTCTTATTTTTATATAATGACACATTTTCTTAACAATAAGTGATACATAGAAACTATATGGGGTTCACACTACTTTAGCAATTGCACTCATAATCGCGATAAATCAATAATCACACTCAATACATTAAAAGCGACATGAGATTCATGTTTTATGTTATACATATGATACCTTTAAAACTAACTTTAATACTCGTGTCTTAAAAAAAAAACGCGACGGATAGGCTAGCAGGTCATGTGACACAAGTTTTTGTCATTATTGTGCAATGAAATTAATTACTCGCAGTACTTCTTGGATTATCGAGGAGATTAATTTAATTACGTCCACACTCATTGTCAATAAACATACATAATAATTAATACTCAAAAGTCACTTCTTCAATTTCAATTAGAGTAAAGAAAGATTAATCTGAATTCCTTCCTCTTGCCGCAGCTCCTCTCTCTTCTCTCACCAAAGACTAAAGTTCATCGCCTTCTTCCCCTTATCCTCTTTGACCGGGACGGGGAAACAATTCTACATTTTTTATTTTTCTTAATTTAATTTTAAATTTTTGACTCTTTAATAGGAGCAATAAGAAGGGGTTTTCTCCTTCAAATTAGAACTTGATTCGTATTTATGATACTTTTCTTCTTGTCTATATATGGTAATTTTCTCCCGAATTATGATAATTCCATTCATGGCCATGATGTATGAAGTCTTGGTCGAAAATTTGATTTTGAAGTTTTCATCAGTAATTAGTGGCAGATCTATGACCGTCGGTACAAGATTGTTTTATTTACACCATGCGATTTTTATATTTACACCATGTTTAGATCTATACTGGTATAGATTAAGTACATTGTTGTTCATCTATGATAATTATCTAATCAAATCTTTTGTAATCAGTTGTACGTATTGTCTATTTTTTGGACTTGTGTAGATGTCAATGGTTGTTGGATAATTTTTAATGAAAAATTTTAATTTAGAAAAATAAAAATAAAAAAGATTATAAATCTCTAATACCTACCTACCTATGCGTTAAAGTCGCATACCTATGTTTATCTATATTAGCTAGAGTAGAAGAATTCATTTACTCGCCAAACTATGTTAGTTTATGCTTAACAAACCGAATAATTATTAGATATGTGCGCGCGCGTCTATTTAATTTATCCATTAATTCAGTGCAACAAAATATAATATTGCTACCAATTTATTTTAAAACCTATTATATAAACCTCCTAAAATGAAAACTTATTTTTTAATTATATTTAAAAAATATAATGTACTATATATCTTTCGAATAAATAAAAACATAATTTTTTTCCCTTACCCTTACCCTTGTGTCTCTAAAGTTTAAACCCTTGAACTGAGGATTATAAGACGCTCCGATTGATGAATCAATGCATCATATATCTTATGTAATTTGGAGCCAATTAATTAATATATTTCGAAAGTCAGAATTTTTAATAAATATTATAGTCGTACCAACCAAATATGAGCAAGAAATAGCATTGAAAAGTGACAACAAATAATTTAATTCTTCTGAACAAGAAGAATCTCTACCAAATGCAGATAAAAATTAGAAAAAACAATAAGGCCAACTTGTTTGAATTACGAACCAACAACCATAGCATTGACTTTTTTTTTTTGGCATCTAATTAGTCAATAGTACTGGATTAATTAGGGTTGATTTGTGATCCGATCCGAATCTAACATAAATATAGCAGGTCGGGTATCACAAAGAATTTGGATCGAACACTGATGAATGACATGACAATAAATAGGCCGGTTTGGGTTAAGCCGCTTGACGTGTTTAACCCATTTAATAACTTTTTTGTTTGAAAATTTATTTTATTAGTGCAGATTTTTCACGTTACGTAGGTGTTTCGGGGTTCTGTAGTCAAACCTAAAATATAATTATAAAATTAAATAGGTATTTTCAAGTTGATTTAGACTGTGTTTGAATTACAAATGTTATAATCTAGTGATATTTACGTCAAGTAATGAGATACAGAAAAATAATCAAATCGTGTTCGGGTTAATGAATTTAGATCCGCAAAATCAAAACCACCAATACAAAACAGGAACCTTTTTTCCACCCATAAAATTAATAACTAGTGTGTAGCATATTAATTTCATGACAACCAAAGCCCAAAAAGAAAAAGAAAAAAGGTAAAGAAAAGGGTGAATGATTAAAACAAAACACTAGGTAAAACTAGCTCTATTCTTTTTCATTCCGAGAAAATCATAATTTTTTTCACCAAAATTTTACACAAAGAAACACTCTCATTTTCTACTCAATTCAAAATTTAAAATTTAAAATTCTCTCCAAATCTTCACTTATATAAATTCGAAAAATAATATAATCTTTAGTTATACTTTTTCTTTTCTTTTCTATAGAAATCCCCAAACAAATATTTCTTCTAATTTAAAACTTAAATTTCCCAAGTCACTAAAAGAATAGAGCCTTAGCCCACCAATGAAAATATTGGATCTTCATTGGCTAAATTAGCTGGGTCAAAATATATATAATGGGCCTAACTTTGCAGAATAATTAAGGGTCCTCTTTGCTCTTAATGTTGCAGATTGTGGGGGAAAATGTTAAATAAAATGGGCCATTAGTTACCGAATTTTTTATTTTATTTTTTATATTAGTAACAAGAGTGTGTCTCTATAATTATATATAAGTAGGAAATGAATTAACAGAGTACCGCAATGCTTCTTTGATGTAGGCTAGGAAAGGTGATCACGGAGGCGTACAATGTCCTCTTTTGATCATGAAATGAGTCCCAATGTGCCATGGACTCATCATCAAAGTCATCCAAACCTACAAAATTTATATTTATATAAAATAAATAAATAAATTTATATTTATATAAATTATATATATATATTTACCATTTTCGGGGATGTAAATTTCTGGATCATGGTATTTATTCTTAATAGTAATATACAGCAAAAGATCCAACAGCCCTTTTGGATATCCATGAACCCACCCAGCAGCCCTGCAATATTAATTATTCTCACGAAATATTAAACAAATAATGTTACATATAAGTACCACAAAATTAAAATGGTTGTACTTAATTTAATTACCATTAATTTAGATTAGTTTAAATTAATCAAACACTAACCTGTACTGTGCCGATGTCTCTGCAGTCGGCGTTCTTGTCTGAAAAATATTTTTAAAAAAAGGCCTCTGATTTTTTCTTTAATCTTAATTAATTAGTAAATAAGTAATAATTAATTAATCTTAATTAACTTATTGTAGAATCTAACTCATCGATCTGAGACGTAATCTCCTCCCCCTAATTCTTCATTAGTGAAGTATTGAGTAGTGTAGTAATTTAGGGCAATAAAATCATAGGATCCTTTGACCATGTCTTTGTCCGCACCAAAGTCGGGAAGGTAACATTCTATAATGTTGTTGTACATGTTCATCGGATAATCGATCACCTCTAAATAATGGATCCATGAACCTGCATGCACCCAATAAGTTTTGGAAAATGTAATTAGTCCAAATTAGCAATTAAACACGTACAATATAATTTGTGAAATTGATTCGATTCCTTTAACTTTATAAATTATATATTAATTACTCCCTCCGTCTCTATGAAAGAGTTGTGTTCGTATTATTATTAGTATTTTTTTACGTTACATATAATTATACTAACTCACAGTTAAAAAGTAAGAATATGATTTTTAAAAAAAAAGAGAGAGAAAATTTTATTTATTTTAACTGTTGTATATTTAAAAACATAAAATGCTGTACTCCAACCGTCTCACTCAAATAGTCAACTTTCAAAAAAGAAATCTTTTCCATTAAAAGAATCTACTTTGAATTTATTTATATTACATACACTTCCTAATATAATAATCTGTCGTTCATAATTAATTCTTATTTATAAAGTAATGATATAATTAAAAAATATTATGCCTCACAACTCATAATAAATTATACTTTCTAATCGAATAGAGGGAGTACATTTTTCAAAATGGAGTTTTTGAATGAAATGGAATGAGTAATTAGCTAACTATAGTGTCTCCCATTTTGTGGTAATCAATTTTATCCTTACCTTTTGCGAATATCAGGAAAACATTATAGGGGGAAATTGTCCAAAAATGGGATATTAGCTTAGTCATAAGGTACAACTCTAATATATAGTGTACAAGCACTGACCATCCAAAGGTGAAATCCAATGCTCGTTGTGCAGCCTCTTTATTTTTCAGAGTGATGTATGGCAAGTCTTTTATATAGTATATATGATCCTGAATTTGGAGTCTGTATATATCTAGCTTCAGTTGCCTATTTAATAATCATGTTAATGATCACTTCCTAAATTTAATTTAATATAATTTCTTTGTCCTTCATGTATCAAAATTTCGGACAGACTTCATGCTTGGTAGGAGTGCAAACCAACTTAAACCAAACTATTAAGACACACCTTATGAATTTTTACTATTGAGACACATCTTATGAATGCAAATTCATGGTTCGTAGGTGTGTTAACCAACTTAAACCAAACTATTGACACACACATTCTTTATGAATATATATATATATATATATATATATATCTATTGATCCTGCAACTATTGGAAATTTATTGAGACTTTGAAGGGAAACTATTGCAACTATGTATAAGTTTCTTCTTCTTATTCTCTTATGTCTTCCCACTATAAATTCTGCCTTTGATGTTCTTATGCTCTCCTTATATTGGCCGCCAACTTTCTGTATTTACAATGGGTGTGTAGGAGCACCTAATCCCCCACGCTTTACCATTCATGGATTGTGGCCAATGAATTCCACAACTGCCACAGTTGAAAACTGTAAGATGGGATACATTCCACTTGTAAGTATATTCAATGTTATCATTTTTTATTTTTGTTTTTCAAATTTAGTAATATTAATGACGTCATTTTCATTAGCTGAAGAGTAAAACCAATCAGTTGTACGAAGTTTGGCCAGACCTTCTGAAACAAGAGCAAACTGCTAAAGTCCAACAAGAATTTTGGAAGCAACAATGGGAAGAACATGGTTCTTGTGGGACGGATGGTCAGCAAGAATATTTCAACCGTGCATATGATCTATTCTATGATCTTGACATCCAAGCATTTTTTGTGAAAGATTACAATAATAGCCAATTACAAAGTTTTTTTTATTTACATAATTGGTTTTTAAATTCATTTAACACACAAGGAGATTTCGTCTGCCAAGTTCATGGTGGTATTTGTTATGTAGAGCAAGTACGGGTTTGTCTCAATGCTGCAAACAGAAAGATAAATTGTGCAAATACGTACTCTTATAATCTATCTCCATCATGTCGCGACCCTATCTGCAAGAACAACGTAAAATTTTATTAGGTAAGTTGGTCAAATTCCTACACTATTACATTAGTGTTGTATTTATTATGTAAGATTGTCATTGTAATCCCCTTGAATCCTTCGGGGCGTAGCTTAAAAGATGACAAAGATGAAGATCATGTTGAAGCCGAACTTTTTTGCGTATTTACATTAGTGTCTTAGTAATGGGTTGTTTATTGCAGAATTTTTAATGTTATTGTGATGTTGGATTTTTGACATAGTGTGTGACATTTGTTGTAGCTACGGGTTGCTATTGAAAATTTTTAACTAATTATTTTATGTCTTCAAATCTTTTTCATGTCCAACAAAATTAATGATCACTCATTAAATATTTACAAAATGACTTTTTTAAAATCTATTTTCTTTTACTTAATTTTTTAAAATCTATTTATTTCAACCATTGGAGGGAAGATAGAAAAAGCATAACCTGCCTTTTTTTTTTTTTTTTGTGAGAGGTTTAAAATAAACAATTCAAATTTGGTAGAACATAAGAGTAAAAATAAACATTATTTCTTAAAATAAAATTGGACAACTAGGGCTATATAAGATAACTAGTTTAGGGTATACCGCACTTTGTCCGGTGCCCGAAGTGTATAAAAATGAAAATGATAAGAACATTAAAATCCTTTTAACTGATCGTCTTTTTGGTATATGTGTACTCTTTTGTAACCTACTCAATGAATCTTCTCTCTTGTTCATCACTTCACTTTTTCAATCAATCTTCTTCGACCTGCAATCTTTGAAAAAATAAAATCAATAACAAATAGATGAATAGGCATATAATTAGCAGACATAATATGAATTTTAAGTGGAGTCACTAATGAGTTTGAGAAGCAAATATTTTGGAGATGATGCTACAAATTTTATATATCCAATAGTTTTGAATCATGCTCCTTCCAACTATAATAACAATCCTAAAAATCAAAACACTATGTAATAAGAGATTTCATACAGCAGTTGTTTTTCATGATCATCCAACGTCTTAATGCAATAGTTGATTTAACTAAAAATGTAAAAACATTATGATGAAGTAGTAGAATGAGCACTGGAGATTTAGTTGCATTCAGGTTTAGCATTTCTTAACATTATCAACATTTCAATCATTCAATGAAATCAATTTTGCTATATTTAAGTACAATCGAAACAGACAGTCACTCCTCTAGTGTTGCCTAGTTCCATTGGTAGGAGCTGATTTCTTAGACTGCATATCAGCAAAAGTCATACTAAACATAATGCACACAGAGTCAAAACGTAAGAATGAAAAATCAGAAAAGAACTCACCGGCGTTTGCTGAAGATAAGATAGAGTAGCCAGAGCTGTCCTCTCGCTGGTGGCACCAGCAACCCCATTATTAAAGTTTTTACTACATTGTTGGTCTCATTTAAACCGTAACTCAAACTGAATGCTAGCCTCAACTCTTTCCCTTCCCAATTAGTTTTGGCATCCAATTTGGCTGGATACCATTTCGTGCTTGTCCTCATAAAATCATAGGATCCTTTAATCATGTTTTTGTCTGCACCAAAGTCGGGAAGGTAACCTTCCCTAACGTTGTTATACATGTTCATCGGATAATCACCTCTAAATAATGGATCCATGAACCTGCATTGCATGCACCCAATAAGTTTTGGAAAATGTAATTAGTCAAAATTAGCAATTAAACACGTACAATATAATTTGTGAAATTGATTCGATTCCTTCAAGTTTATAAATTATATATTAATTACTCCCTCCATCTCTATGAAAGAGTTGTATTCGTATTATTATTAGTATTTTTTTTTTACGTTACATATAATTATAGTAACTCACAGTTAAAAAGTAAGAATATGATTAAAAAAAAGAGAGAAAGAAAATTTCAATTATTTTAAGCGTTGTATATTTAAACCCATAAAATGTTGTACTCCCACCGTCCCATTCAAAGAGTCAACTTTCAAAAAAGAATTCTTTTTCATTAAAAGAGTCTATTTTGAATTTATTTATATTACATACACTTATTAATATAATAATTTGTCATTCATAATTAATCATTGTTTATAAAGTAATAATATAATTGAAAAATATTGTACATCATGACTCATAATAAGTTATACTTTCTCATCGAACAGAGGGAGTACATTTTTCAAAATGGAGTTTTTGAATGAAACGAAAGGAGTAATTAGCTAACTATAGTGTCCCCAGTTTGGGGTAATCAATTTTATCCTTACCTTTTGCGAATATCAGGAAAACATTATAGGGGAAATTGTCCAAAATTGGGATATTAGCTTAGCCATAAGGTACAACTCTAATATATATAGTGTACAAGCACTGACCATCCAAAGGTGAAATCCAATGCTCGTTGTGCAGCCTCTTTATTTTCTTTGTTGTCGACCACCAAAGGAAGATACCATGGTGTTGTGAAATTAAGACCAATTTTTCCACCTTGACTTTTCTGAAATTACCACAAAATTAAATAAAAAAAGACTAATTAACAGGTTGTTAATTTAACTAATATTCCAGAGAAAAATTATTAATTAATTAAATAAATTAGTGAAAATTAATTAAACCTGATATTTATGTTGATACAATCTGGCTGCTAGCTTTAGCTTGAGCTAGGATCATGTGATGCGCAACTACATATGGCCATTTCTGTTGTTTTGGTAGAGATTTGATGGCCTTTGGAGTTCGATCAACAGCAGATGATGATGATGATTCAAATGAAGATTTGATTGGAGACCTAAGAGGAGGGCAGATGGAAGAATATTCAGCAAGATGATCCGGAACGTTCTTCCTCGGTTCCCGTGGAAATTTCTTCATCTTTTCGGGGCCTGTAACGTAGCCCGGTGCGAGATCACCCGCTATGTACCCATGAGTGATGAAAATGAAGGGTTCATTTATGGTTATTCCGCGGCGAACGCAGAACAAAGTATTAGAAGGGGCGGTTTTTTAGTACTAAATTTTTTTTTGTTATTAAATAATATACATAATATTCAAGTATCAAAATAACCATAATGTTATATGCCCCAAAAAAAACCTTAATAATAAATATATAAGCAAATATAAAAAACTATTTATTTATGTATGAACAATCACCAGACACACTAACAACATAATCATATAAAAAAAATCATCACACAAACTATTAAATAATTGCAAAAAAAAAATCACAATCACAATTCTCTTCATAAATATTCAATTATAAATTCATAAATATCATTTAAATAACATTGTTATAGCCTATAATCATTTATCACATATAATACAAAATTAAACAACTAACATTTATCACATATAATACAAAATTAAACAACTAACTTAAAAAAAAATACAAAAATTAAAAGCCACAAATTAAACAATGATAAGAAAATAAATAGAAGTAAAACAAATAATCACAAGTTTTTAGGTTTTAATGAGGCCAGAAGGGAGCCAACGATGGCACTGAGGCGATGGCTAGACATCAGCGGCAGGCGGCAGTGGTGGTCGTTCGTCGGTGGTTGAATGGCAGGGGAGGGAGATGGCTGTTCGCGCAAGAAGGTTTGGAGTTTGGGCAATTGAAATCAATGTTGTTTGGCCCGACCCGGCCCGGCGGGTCGACCCGGGCGACCCGCAGGCCTTGCCGGGCCAAACAACAGGGGTGACCCGGAAATGGCGTGACTCGGTCACGCCCGGTCAAAACCCGGGGTGACCCGGGACCCGTCATGACCCGGTCGACCCCGGGTTTTTCTTTCTTTTTTTTTTTTTTGATTTACCTTAATTAAAATAAGAAAGGGGGAAAACGCTGGGAAAACAGGAACTTCAAGCCCTACTCGTCTTCTCTTTCTCTCGGTTCACTCCCGCTGCACCACTGCCGCCCACTCCAGCTGCGCCACTGCCGCCCACTCCCGCTGCGCAGCCCGTCAGTCCACAGTCCCTGTGCCGCGGATTTCCCTCCAAGAGGTATTATTAAGTTCAGTTTTCCTAACCCATATTTGGGATTTTTCGGATTTTGGATTCTTAGTCGTTAAGTAGTATTGCATAATTTGCATGTCGGTTTGTGGGTTTTTTAAATTTTTTTATTTAATGAAATGTGTAATTCTGATGACTGTTGTAGTTTATGAGCTTTTAAAAAAAACAGAAGCTCTCTGCTTCTCTTGAGGAGCAAAGTCAAAAGCTCAAGAAGATGAAAACGATAGATTTCACATGTAGCATATGGGGGGACTTGCAAGTATATTGAAGTACCTTAAGTGCGGTAGAATCTGTTGAGTTAATTAGGCTTGTGCAGATTTATGGCTGTGCTGCAGCATCTGGTATTGCTATATAGCAAAGAAATGTCTTTCACTCAACTTTCTCATGCAGGCTACCAAATGATGCGGTGCAGATTGTTTTTTCTTCCAAGAAGTAGACTTCAACATAGACATAGCAAAATAAAGTAATATAAGATTTTGAAAAGTTAAGCTATATTTTAAACTTGACATAGGAGCACTCACCCTTAAACCTTTGAGGTAATTACTTAAAGGCCTTAGACCAGCGTATCTTCATTTGACTCTGCTACATGTCTGTGAGCAGAGGACCCAAATTTCAGACCAGTTAGTTTTAATGATTTCAGACAAATTTGAAGAGTTTTAGGCTCTGTTCTCTTGTGGCTTTGGAAGAGAATCATCATTTTTTTTTTTCCAAAACTTTACACAAAGAAACAACTTTACTTTTTTAACAATTTAAAATTAAAATTTTAAAATTCCCTCTAAATACCTACTCACATAAATTCAAAAAAAAAACACAATCATTACACTTTTTTATCTCTCACCTACACAATTTCCCAAAAAAAACTTCCCTCCAAAAAAAAATTTCCCTCTAATAAAATTTCCTTTACCAAAGCCACAAGAGAACAGAGCCTTAGAGTGTTTTGGCTGGATTTTTTGATTGACTATGTTTGAGAGCCATTGTTGGAATTTTTGATTGACTCATTGGCTCTGAATATGATGTTGGTGTTCAATGGAACTAAGCTTCTATAATTGGGAAACTTGGTTAGTTTAAGAGAGGATAATTTGCTTTGCTCCTCTGTTTTGGGAAATGTTTTGCTGAATTCAGTTGTTGACTTGCTGTCCACTGTACATATTTTTGTGTGTGTTGCGTTCATTTGTTCATTGGATTGTTGTTCCTGAGACAGGAAGCTGTCATTGATGGATAAGATAAGGTATTCAAAGATGTCATTGAGCCACTTGAAAGTGTGAGTGTTAATTTGATTCCAACTGCCAAAGAGACATTCGAGTGTTTTTCTGGGCATAAATATGAAAGTGAGTCATTTATTGTTTTCAGGTTGCTGAAACTTTGATAAAGAAGGTTTTGGTTTCCCCTTCCCAGACAGCAAAGCTTATTGAAGCATCACATGTAATTAGTTTTTGCATAGTATTTTTTTCAAATTATAGAAAAACTTAAGCATTTATGAATTATAAAACTATATATATTATTTAAAATGTATTTATTATGTCATAAAAATGTTATCCGGGTTGACCCCCGGGTCGTGCGACCCTCTGGCCTCGCCGGGTCGGCGTCCGGGCCGGGTCAAACAACATTGATTGAAATGTGGTCGATTAGATTAGAAGATTGGGTGGGGATTTGATTGAAAATGTTTTGTAGAACGACGTCGTTTTACTAAGGGGTAAAAAATAAAAAGAAAGAAGAAGACCAGCGTCTTCTTCTTCTTCAGAGAAGCAGCGGCGGGTTGTCTTCTTCTTTTTCAGCTGCGACGGCGATGGGGCGGAGCTAAGAGGTAGTATTAATACCACCCTGTCTCTGCCGCTGTTATCCAAATCTTGACATAGTCACCAAATTGTTTGAAGCAGAAATCCGCGTAGTCGCGAAAGTCGTCCCTGCAGTCAGTAGCGGATCCAGAAAAAAAAATAAATTAGATTGTAGTTTTTTTTTCCGAATTTCCTTAACCTTTATGGTTAGGAGATGGTCTAAATTGATTATAAATGGCTTTATTTACTCTCGCTCTCCTATATAAATAGTCCGATTATACATATATATGGTTAGGATTGAGGTCACTTATTTGTAATATTGAAAATAGTATTATATACTTATGCAATCTGAGGACTCAAGAAAGTGTAGTAGTCGTCCTCCAAAGCTTGGGGAGGATCGAAGTGTAGGAGAGTCACAATGGGTTCTATCCCTGTTGAAACAGCCCAGGAAATTAATTAATATATATATTATGTATATTTAAGAAAGAGAAGAGAAAATTACACAAAACAAAGACAACATATGTAGAGGAAAAATTGTACGTGCGCTCATCCTTGAGTTTCTGCAGAAGATCCTTGTAAAGTGCGACGCCTTTCCGGTTTATATTGTTTATTTTTGCTGCTGTAAAATCCAAATAAACCATGTGGTTATATATTAATTACAAAGTATATGGGTAAGGCTATGATCCCATTAAGGAAGTGTTCAATCATTAGGCGATGACTCATGCAATAATATTACTAATGTATCCAGTGACGAACTCAGAACAAAATGTCAGAGGGGGCGACCGTAATGGCAATTTTGTTCTGACATTTTGTTATGCGTTTGCCGCTAGAATCCTTACCATATTGTTTTCGGGATAAATATGACCAATTGGTTGACAAGGGCCTTTAACCAAATACTCTCTCTGAACTTGGTCTCTAATAGAATTATCATATTCTGTGATTGATTTACGTAGACCTGGGTCCATGACAATATCATTCCGGTTGAATTCCACTTCCACACGAGAATATTTTTCCTTACTTTTATCCTCATGAGAGTTATTAGAAATCTCTACACCACGTTTCAAAAATTTATCCATAATCTATCAAAATTTATCAAACTTACCAAATTAAAATTTTTTCGTTCATAAACCCAACAACACAATACCATTAAAAAACCATCACCACACTTACACTGTCACACAATTTATGAAATAAATTAAAACATATTCAAAATTAATTAATCAAGAATAAATCACAATGATAATCACAATTATATACATAATCATTCAAATATAAATTTAAATTCATCTTTTGCAATTGCAACATTCAATTCTACATTTACAATTTTATTTTTGCTTTCCAAGATAAAAGAAAGGGAGTTAAATATACAAAAATTAAAATTTACAAACAAATAACTTACAATCTTTTAGCTAGGTGGCAATAAAGGGTGCTATGGAGGTATTTAGGGCTTTTAATTGGGAGAGGGATTTAATTGCAATTCCCTGTATTTCGAATATGGCCTTAGATTTTTTTTTTTTCCTTTTGGCCCTTAGTAAAATGGCGTCGTTTTACTAAGGGCAAAAAAATAAATAAAAGCCCTTAGTAAAACGACGTCGTTTTACCAAGGGCCAAGAAAATTAAAAAAAATTTGCAGAAGAAGATCTCTTCTTCTTCGCAAGAAAAGGGGCGCTGCTGAAACTAAGTTTCAGCTGCGCCTCCTCCAGTGGGGCGGCCATGTACTACCCTTCGCTCTCGGAGCAAGGAGGGGCGTCGGCAGCCCCTCCCCCCCCCCCCCCCCCCCCCCCCCCGTATCCGTCGTGAATGTATCTAACACTATTATTCGATAATTGAATGATTTTTTAACGGGATTGTATTGAGTGGAGTAAATTGTTGTTACTCTTGGCAGTATTCTGGACCAGGAGATGGAAAATCTGTAAGAATCAAATCCAATTTCCTTCATCAATTTTACATCTTCCTGCAAAATAAATGTAAATATTATATGCTTATAGTTTTTTTGAGTAAATATATGCTTATACTTAATTTCAGATATAGTATACCTTGTAATGTTTGTAATGGTTGACGGCATCTTTGCCGTATGGAGCAAACAGATCTGCCATGGTCCATCAATTTTGCAATAGATCGATAGCGATTAGTTAACCAGTGATAATTTAGAGAGTGAAAGTATATAGCACGTGAACTCACTGACTACAAAATTGTTTAAAGCCATCAAGTCCTTACGTACAAAGCCACCACATATTCGCAATTCCCACTGGTGGCTATGCGAGGGTTGGCTTTCTGAGGTGAAAGCTACCGGCTTAAAAAACTGGTGGCTTTTACCAAAACACGAAAAACAAAGCCACCGGGTGGAGGTATACCGGGTGGCTTTGTTGCGGAAAAATATAAAACATAGCCACCGGTTGGAGGTATAATTGGTTGCTTTGTTTCGAAAAGTTAAAAACAAAGTCACCCGTTTGAGGTATACCCGGTGGCTTTGTGTCGAAAAAATATAAAACAAAGCCACTAGTTTGTGTCTTAAGCCGGTGGCCTTTAGTCCCACAAAAACTGAATAGCCACCTACTTTTGAACTGCGCTAGATTTTCGACAAAAAAAATGGGTAGCTTAAATCCACATTATTTCGAAAAAAATAAAAACCACTGATTCATTGAGTATATTTTTATTTTAATTTGGGACTTGAAAAAAAATGCAGTACGCTTTCCTGAGATTAAAAAATAATTACAACCCAAAATTTCAGAATTCTTATAAAAATAGCAGCAAGTCACAATATAGGTGGGAAAAAAGGAATTAGCATATCAAAAGCGTTGGACTGAACTAGACTTATACAATTAGACCATTTATAAACCAATTTAAACACAATAACCACAATTAACTCCAATCCAAAATGAGATAAAAGGAAAAGCCTAAAATTGAGCAGAGGTACTAATCCTCCCATTCGACGCCCTATCCCCTGCTACCGGAACAAGTGTGCGTCAAGCGGTTTCCCACCTAAGCGTATGGCGGCTCCATCAATCTTATCCGTTCTAGATATCCTCTTGCACTACATAATTGGACAAACTACAAAACGACATGAATACGGCAGAGATATGAGCGGCGGAGCAAAACGCAAATAAACACTGCAACTTATCAGATAAGAACCCAAAATCTGGAAACCATATCAAATAATGTTATATTAAACTAGTTAAAAAGAGTTTAAAGAAATAAAAAAGTACTTACACTAAAGTGTTGCTCATCGTTCTTTGAAAGAATTAAAGACATCTCTAATAAATTATTAATCAGCAATATCTCTCAATGTGGACAACCTAATTATTAGCCACAAATTTTTTCTTGCCGCACTTGATTGATTCGTGGGTAGGCGTGTGATTACCTTCTAGTATGCTAAATTATATAATAGAAAAATAAAACAATTGTGTTGAGAAAAAAAAAAACGAAAACAAAAAACAAAAGCAAGGGGAGGGAAACGGGTGAACAAATAAAATAAAATAAAGAAAATTAAACGATTGCAGGAACTGCTAAAGCTTAAGAAACAAAGAAGAAAAAGAATAGGGAAAACTAAGGAAGGGAAAATCAATGTGTTTACTCTTACTTTCATTTGTCAAAGAGATAAAAAGAGTGTAGTAGCTGCTTTATATTGTTGATGGTGTCGATGAATGTTAGTACTTCTTAAACTAAAAAGAAAAAAAAGGGGAAAACTAATTACGGATGTGTGTTGAGTTAGAAAGGAAATAGGAGTCTCAAAATGTTTGGACTGAATCAAATTAGGAATAATTAAATAAGTAATTAGGAGATTTCAAAAAAGAAAAAATAAAAAGGAATTAGCGTAGCATTAGGAGTCTCATTCCAGTAACCCACACATTCGCTAGTTTGTTTGGTTTTTTGCCTTTGTGGGGGTCATTAATTATTATTATTATTATTATTCTTATTCTTATTATTATTATTATCTAGTAAAAATTAAATAAAAATGTGTGGGGGGCCATGGCATCTCCATGTCTCCTAATCTTCCGCCACGGTTTGGAATATCATTTAATTATTTTACAAATTCTACAAGCTGCCGGCAAAAGCAATTAACAACAAAGTCCAAGAAAAATAAGATGATTATGCTCATTCATTGAGATCGTGTTTCAGACGGAAACGCTCTCGTTATCAAAGAACTACGCGATTAATCACATACAAAATGGATGATCACATACAAAACTTTTTTTTTATTAGAACAGAAAATACATAATAATTGAGAAGGGGTTGGCAACGTTAAAGAACGGAGAATCAAAGTGACTATAAAGTAAATTTTTTAACTACTTTTACAAATTTTGGCTTTGAAAAATTCATTTTTCGAACCTTGATGATATTATCAAAGCGACTAATTAATTAATGAAAGTAAGAAAGACAAGAAGACATCACAATTTTTATAGTAATTGGAATTTTTTCTTCTTTGTAAATTCTAATTTACTATCCAAGTTATTTACTTGGATTTTTTTTCTAAATCAATTAAAGTTGAACGAAAAAATAAAAATTGAACCAATTAAAAATGTGATTCAAACACTTTATAATTGCCCTAATGCAACATCAATCATGATATTAAGCTCATTAAATTAATTTGAACACTAAGGTCTGTTTGTCAAGAATATAGTAATTATACTCGCAAACTATATATATATATATATATAATATAATATATATATAAAATATTAATATTATTATATATAAATTGTATGATATTATTATTTCACTAAATTTACGCAAAAAGTTCTATCCGACCAGTCTCATTGCCCCCACGACACATGTATTGGCACGTATCGGTCAAAAGATGTAAATATCGAGTTTAGTTTTAAATGTATCGAGTGTATATTATGAAAACACGCGTATGAAGTTTAGTCTCTGATGGATGTATCGCATATTAAGTTTAGACTCTCATGTATTGAATTTAACCGTTGATGTATCTTGGTTATGAATTATTAATTGCTCTGATGGATGTATCGCATATCGTGGATAACCCACGATGTATCGATTGTTAGAATAGCAAAGAAGTATTGCCTGTAATAAAGAAAATATGTGTGTCAGTTCTAAATTAAAGTTGAAGTATCGCTTGTAAGATCATCAGAATACCATGATTTTGTGACAAATTTGTTGCTGAATTATTGCTTGCTTGCTGTTAGTTGCTGAATTAGTGTAAGTAATTCGTTGCTGGGATCGAGTTTAAATAAGCCTTCCCATCTGGACTATTTTATTTTCTAACATTTTTTGTCCTAAGGAAAAATTTATTTTTATTTTTCTTTACTTACTATGTTAGATTACAATAGTCCACTTTGTTGCAGTGTTTTAGTTCAACAAAGTTAACTCTTCTAATGAAACGAAGAGAGTATTTATTAATATAATTATGTGTATGATTCATAATTAATCAACATTTGAAAAATTAAGTAAAAACATAATTCCCTCAATCACATTAATAAAAAAGTTCAAGTTCTAAAATGTATACTTTTAATAAGTTTGAAAATACAAAACTTACAATAAATAATCAAATAATTTAATGTCATTTTTTTTACTTATACCTTTGCTTTTTAAACGTGAATTAACTGTGAACTATAAATAATGATATTAGTAACTATAGATAATAATATTCATAAAGATATAAAATGTAACAAAGTAGAAAATATATTAATACTTTTATTAAAATAATTATTTTCCTTAGAAAATGACTCTGGAAAAGAGCTCTTTCAATAGTATGTATGAAAAGTCAGAAGTTTTAATAGTACAAGCGATAATAAAATAAAGAAATTTTCAATATTTTGTTTGAAAAGTCAAAAGTTTAAATGGTACCACGAAAAATGAAACACTAAGTATTTTGCAATATTAATTATATTCACATTTATTTTTTCTTTTTTCATACTCTAAAATAAATAATTCAATAGAAAAAATAATTAGATTTAATTTACGAGGTAACAGCCATAGCCTTGGTTTTTTTCTCACGTAGCTTGGCATCTAATTAATTAGCCCGTTCGTGGTGGAGTTGGAGAGGGTAGCCGGTGTGTATCACATTTTAAATCGTAGTGTGAAATAAATAAATAAATAAATAAATAAATATATTATGTCACGGTCGATTAATTGATTGGGGTATGAAAATTTTTTATTATAAACAAATAACAAAAAATGTTGTGAGAGCCGTAATAAATCTTACCTTAGCTTACAAAATTACAGGGATGCATATGCACTAAGCTAATTTTACATAACAAAAAAATTACCCGTTTTAAGTTCTACGCTACGGAAATTTCCAGCATCCAAATACACAAATCCCTGGATGTTACGTGGAAGAGCTTCGCCGAAAAGGAATGCCACTAGCCAACGTAACTAAAGCATCCACAATAGCATTAGCTTCTCTAAATATGTACGACTGACGGTGATCCCTCTCTAAAGATATCAAAATGTTATTGATAGTACATGTGAATCACTTTCAACCAGCAAATTCAAGATATTTTCTTCCACACATACGACAAGCGTTTCTGCCTTTTTCCTTTTTTTTTTGAATATGGGTGTCTAGTGGATTTTACCCCTAATTTTCCCTTCATTTACTTTGGGTAGTTTTCAAGCTCACAGCATCTGAAATGGGCTCGCTGTGACTAACTACGTACTAATCCACTGTTTGATTCCTAAGAATTTTCGCTTGGTAACTTGTAGTACTCCTAGGGGTGTTCACTTGACCCGCGGATCGGGTCGGATCTCGCTGATCCGATCCGATCCGATCCGAAATTTCGGATCGGATCGGATCGGATCACCAGGTGTGAATCGGTTCGCGGTTTTCGGGTCAAATCGGATCGGATCGGATCATAATCCGATCTGATCCGAAACCTTCATAAAAAAATATAAAAAAAAAACTGTTTTAACTTATCTTTAAAAATCAAAATAAAACTACCCTAATCTTCTCATTCCTTAGCCTATCTCATGCGGCCGCCAACCCTTTCTTCTTAGTTCTCCTCCTCCTTCTTCTTCGTCACTTCTCCTTCTCCTTCTTCTTCTTCTTCTTCATAACCCAACGCCCAACAAACCCAATTACCAAAAAACTCCAGTCTCTTCAATCATCTATGAATCTCTCTAACTCTTCTCATTGCAAGTTTGAATTTTTGGGTTCTTTGTTCAATTTCCAACTCTCGGGCTTGGTGGTGTTGTTATGATCTAGGAAATTTAATTTGGGTTTGAATTTTCTAGATTAGTTTTGTTTTGTTTGTGCAAGGACTGCAGAAACGGTGAGGTTTCTTTGAGAAATGGTAAAAGAAATTAAAAATTGAAAAAAAAAGGAAGAAGAAGGCAGTTCGGATCGGGTCCAATCCGACCCAATCAGTACTGATCCAAAGATAGCTTGCTCCGAACCGATCCACAACCGTTCGGGTCGGGTCGGATCGGATTTCTCCATTTGAGCAGCCCTAAGTACTCCCAACAAAATACTTGCCGCAAATACAATACCTCCCTCCATCCTAGTGTGAACTACATATTACATATAGTTTAAATTATTCTCAATATATTTCATTTTAAATTTTTCTTTAGGGGAACAGTTGGTTAAGTAGGTGAGGGTTTGGTGACCCTTTATTAAATAGAAATTAAAAAGGTAACCAAAGAGATATAATGAGTCTTAATTACCTTGAACTGTGGCTATATTTTGTTTAGTTTGCATTAATTTTAATTTTTTCCATGTTTATGTAGTTTTTCTCCCCGTTTCTGGAGTTTCTCTCTCTATCTATAGTGTTTCGTTCTCCATATATGGTGATTTTCTCTCTGGCTATGATGATTCCATTCATGGTCATGAAGTATGAAGACTTAGTTGAAGATGTAGTTTTGAAGATTTCATCAGCAATTAGTAACATATCCGTGAATATCGGTATGAGATTTGTTCAGCGACATAATTCTACTATGGTTAGATCTATACTATGTATAGATTTGCAGCTTAGTATATTAGATACAATGTTGAGATTCAAATATGTTAATTATCAGATCAAATATATTGTAATCAGTTGTATTGTTTGCATCTTCGTCTTCTATCAATTGTTGTTGGAAGATTTCTAACGCCATTAATAAAATTTTTAATTTTCAAAAAAAAAAATCATACAGATATGTTAAAACGCTCGCAGTAACTCTCTGATTATTCCAGCTATCGCCCAAGGTTCCTCTCAAAATAATGCCGAGTTGTGCTAGATCGAAGTGTCTCATTCCCAAACCAGTGAAAGGATGGGTACAACACGAGAACTTACCAGGGGTTACCCATTCTAGTACTAGTTTCGTCCAAATACGCTAATTTTGGAGTTCTGATGAGATTTGGTGCATTAGTATTGATATGATCGTACCCAACACGTCTTTTTACATTTTAAATATATTTTTAATATTTTGAATATTTTTAATAATTATATAAATGTTTCAAACATAGATGTAATACATAAAAGACCAATACAATGCAAAATGTCTGAATCCACAATTTAAAGTGCCCAATGAATGTTCTCTCCCTGTCACGTGTGTGCTTGCGTGGTTACTGTCTTATTGGCAACAGAGTATGTAGTAGAAGTGATAGTTTGTAGTATGCATAAAAATTCAATTAGAATCTAATACAATTTTAACTAGTAAAAAAATTAGGTCAAATAAGTATAACACAAAAACAAACAGGGCAGGTCATATCAATTCACAGGTCAACTCGAATGATCTATTTAATATGTTTAACAAATTAATAAATTAACTCTTACAAACCTATTCCATAAACATTATTAAAAGGGTGAATGACACCAGTGATCATCAAACTATCACCATTGTTAACTTTTGGCCACTCATTTATCTTTTGTGCCACTTTACATACTGAACTTTTCAAAGTGAAATTTTTTGCCCATTCCGTTAATTTGGGCGTTAAATCAAACGGAATTAAGCTCTTCTACCTTTCACCTTGTTTTTAAAGGGCAAAGATGTCTACTTTTATTTGTTCTTTTACGTTATCTTTCAAGCCCAGCACGTATTACCACCTCAGCCACCATCTGCACTACCCCATATGGTGTTTTAGGCTGAAAAAGTACCAACTGATCGAGGAATAAAATAAATTTACTCCTATTTTTTCTACGTGGTGAGCAAAGATTATTAGGATTAAGGAATCATTTGGTTGGGGTTGTGGACTGTGGAATTGACTGAAGCATCAAATTGGAATAAATGGGATGCCGGAGTTGGGTCTTCGCTAATCTGAATAAATAGACCCCAAGTTGATTGGAAGACCAAGTATCCCATAAATTTCGTATTTTCCTTTCTTTTTTTGATTATTGTTTATCAAACATCGATGCTTGAACCTTTGTTGTTTGACTACTGCTTCTTAATATCATTATTTTTAGCATTAACGAACTACAGATGATATTCTATATTTTAGTTTGGCCTTCGTTTGGAGTTGGTGGTGGAGATGGTGGCTGCGCGGCCTGTGGTTGTACTGAGTTCAATTCCGTTTGATTTAACACAAAAAATTAACAGAATGGGCAAAAATTTTCACCTTTAAAAGTTTAGCGAGTAAAATGGCACAAAAAATAGATGAGTGGTTAAAACTTAACTATGGTGATAGTTAGGTGGTCATTAATTGGTGTCATTTGTCCTTATTAAAAAGACGAGTCCTTAATTTAAAATTATTCAGTATGTAAAAATATAATCTTTCAATCTTTAAACAGGACTATTTAGATAGGACGGAGAAATTCTTAATATTTACTTATTTTTAAGGGCATTTTCCACCTGAGATTACTTTATGCAACAGACCTATCACCTCAAGATTATGGAACATTCCTAAAATATATTTAGAAGGAAAAGTGGATTTTCCTTTTGTTTTCTTTTTCTTATTACTATTCTATTAGTTTGTTGTTCAACAAATCAAAGTAGAACATATGCACAAAATAATTTTTCTATCCAACAATAAATAATTTTGAGCTGCCTGAACTAATGGGTACATATTATTATGCATATCTTGGACACTGACCTGCACTGAACTATGAACTAATGGACACCGTACTCGTCTTCTCTCATCTGAAAAATATCAATAAAAAAAAGCTCTAATAATTAATGTATACACATCTTTTCATTTTAAATAAATTATTACTCAATGTATATAATTATCACACTATGATTTGATCAAAATTAATTAGCATGATTGTTAATTTTTTTATTTTTTTTTTGTGGGATTAAAGACGGATCGAACTCACACCCACTAATATATATATATATTATTATGTATATTTCAGAAAGAGAAGAGAAGAGAAGAAGCTGGAGTAACCCTCGTACTCTCTCCGAATTACTCGAATGCGATCAACTCTGCAGAGTCCAGCCCTATGCCAACAACATGGAGAATCCAACAAGTGAACTGGAATTCGAATGGGATTCAACAACACAACTATATATAACTATACAGATCCATCCGGGAAAAACTATAGTCAACTCAAAGATATAGTCTTGTTTTTCAATATTGAAAGAAAGATGTATAATATCCCTGAAGATGTTGTGAGTGAAATTCTGGTGAGACTATCCGTCAAATGTTTGTTGAAATTCCGATGCGTTTGCAAAGCATGGCGTGGATTGATTGGAAGCCCCGATTTCATTGATTTTCATCTAGGAAGGCATCAAAATCAAAAGGGATACGGCTACGGCTACGGCTACCTATTATTGGCTTGTAAGAACGAGGACGAAGTTCCTGTTTTGTCTTTCTATTCTCGAGGTGTTGATAGGAAGATTGCGAGGGAATTCCCGAAATGTGATGAAAATGAAAAAGGTGGTAAAAAATGGGATACTTTTTGTTCTCTGGAAAAAAGTAGGGTTATTGCATTTGCAGAATGCAACTTTATAAATGAAATTGCATTTCTCAAATGCAATTTTATATTTTCACTTCTTAATTACTTATTTGCTAGATATTGATTTAAAATACTAGAATTGCATTATGTAAATGCAACTTTAAAAAAATTTAAAAAAAAAATTAAATAATTGAGGGGTGCCGTCAAAATTGACGGAAGTTTACAGAATGTTAGATGCATTCTTAAGAGATGGGAGTTGCATTTGGCAAATGCAACTGTGGAAATTATCATAATTTAAATTAAAATTTTCCCTCAAAATGAGGGGAGTTTACAGAAATGAAGGGGGGTATTCTGTGGACGTGTGCTTGGATTTGTCAAATTAAAGTTTTATAGTTTATATTTTAACATTATTTTTAAAAATTGATTAAAATTTATACATATCTAATTTTATTATTATAAATATAAAATATTGTACTAAGAAATGAAAAAGATGTATCTAAATTTTTTTTCCTTCTCATTTCTCATTTCTCAAATTAAAAATATTATTGATGCATAAGAAATTCTTTATGTTACTTTTTATCATCCAATTAAAGTATTAGATGGGTTTAGAATTTTTAAGTTGGGTCATATATATATATATATATATATATAAAAGCTCAATATATCCATTGTCCCCGATAATTTTTTATACCTATCAATATAGACAGTTGGTGTAAAAAAAAAAAAAAGTTACTATTGAAGATAATATTCTCATAAAGTCATCGATTAAGCAATTTACTACTTCTATTACAATAGTTACTAGTTAATCTGGGTAATACAACCTAGGAACCAAACCAATTTATTCAGTTTTGCATCTCTAAATTTCTTGGTCACATTACTCCTCACTTGTGTCAAGCAGAATCTTTGATATGCGAACGGTTCCTTCCACTCATCCATGCGTGTCATAACGTATAATAATCCCTTATGTCAGAAAGAACACATAAATGATACCTTATGTCTGCGAGATAATGTATGAAAGGGAATTAAGGAGAAGTTTAAATTTCTAATTTAATTGAACAAAACAATTCCTAGCATTTACATATAAGAGGACCAAAAATACAAAACAGAAATGTAATTTACTCTATTTTAAAACTAAAGGAGCATTTGCTATGTACAGGAAAGTACAACCCATGACGAGGAAACATGAATAGCCTTTGCAAATACACTAAAACAAAGACTGAACTGAGATAATTCAGCACCTATAGAATCTTCAAGATTGTACCCGTTAGACGAATGTTAACCGACAACCAAAAGTCCCATCCCTAATTCACAATTCAGAAGTCCAGAGAAGCCCCAAAACGACCCAAATGCAGAATCATTTAATCCATTTCCAGAAAACAGAAAAGGTAGAAGATATTAACTCTCTTCACAGAACAGCTTCGAATTATCCCAAATTGCAGCACATATTCTGAAAATCGAGAAATCTACCCCCCACAATTCAGCAGTAAATAGCACAAAAACAAATTGCAACATTCGAATTGCAGTCCAAACTCCCTCGCAGCAAACAATATGCAAAAATCAAGTATCACAGATTTCCAGGGAAGCCCAAACTGGTCCGAGCCAGCAATAATCAGCCCAAATTCCACAAGTTCAACCTTCAAAACTGCAATCCAGCAGCCAGAATTCCAGAAATAATGAAAACGAATCACACAGTCCCGTTTCCAAAAAACAGAGCAGCAACATCATGGCCTGGCTAACTAGCCTAGTTAACTATGTACAATAGGCTGCAAAACTAGCAAAACAAAGGCAAACATCATAAGAAAGCAAGAAAAATGTTAAAGACAGCTCTGTCTGAGGCAGTATGAAAACATGAAACAACAGGAGCAACTTCAGAAACATTTCAAGTTTGTTTGAAAACACCTTCTCCAAGTTTGTTTGCAATATCGAAACAATTAGTGGCTGAATTTATGGTTTTCATATCAAAAACAGAGAAATCTCCATTTTTTAAAAAATTTCCTCTATGTTTGGAATGCCTCCATATGATAACAACTGATCAAGGCTTGAATTAAACAAATTCCTCAGGCTAATTCTGACTATTTTCCATCTCAAACTGTCATCTTTTGCAGCCATCAAATAAGAACGTTTTGAGAGATTTCCATATGAATCACTTAAAAATGTCATTTTTCCACTGCTAATACACAACTGCAATTCTCGATTGGATAAGCAGTTTACCTTCTTTGTCAACTGGCCTAGGTCCTTTTCAGCGTCTGAACTCAGCTTCTGCTCCAACTTCTGGAAAAACTGGGACAAGACAAGGCAAATAATCAGATGAAATACAAAATATTCAAAGATGCAAAAAGTTTATAACTGCAGAACTCCAAAGACCATAAATGTTAAAGCGAAAGTCTAAATAATATTCAACCAAATGCATAAATTAGGTTGTTGGCTGAGAATTGAGACAATTCCTCCGATTGTGTCCAACTTGATACAATTTCAATTTCTACACCTAGGAGGATCACCCGTAGTCTATCATCCATCTCATTGTGTATGACAAAATTTTCTGAAACATTTTCTGAAATTTTCTACATCATCACTTGTGCAACCCGAATTGCAGCACAAGTGGTCCAGCAATTCAAAGTTAACTTTCCAGCATTACATTCCAACTTCAATTAATGTAATAATTTCCATAATCACACATGCAACCCGAATTGCAGCACAAGTGGTCCAGCAATTCAAAGTTAACTTTCCAGCATTACATTCCAACTTCATTAATCTAGTAATTTCCATATTCCAGTCGCAACATCATCACACATGCAACCCGAAAAGCCGCACAGCCAAGTGGTTTCCAGCAATTCAAAGTTCACTTTCCAGCTCTACATCAAAATTACCATAATCGAAAGGAGCCACCATTAAGCCCTACAATCAAAATTAACCAAAAATTCATCACAAATGAGTCTGACGCACATTTTCAAATCATGATCTAGCAATTCCCCATCGTCCTCAGTCCATGCTGGACCAGGCCATCATTTCCACAATTCCAAAATCCAGAAATGATTTACAGCAATCATTCATTTCAAATGGCAAGATCATTGAGTATTCCAGCTTTCCCAGCTTTCAATCCAGCAGGCGAAATGCACAAATAGCAGCCGCAGCAAGAAACCATCAGCAAGCCAAAAATACATCCCCGAATCCAGCACACAAAGCTATTAATTTCCAGAACAAACTAATTATCCAGAAATTAATACCCAACTCAAAATTCCCAGCACATTCAGCAATTTTTTTGCAGCTGCAGAAGCAAGATCATTCTGCAAGCAAACCGAAAAAGCAGATGACAAAATCCATTTCCAGCACAGAAATTCCTGTGCCAAACTGTGGCATTTCCAGAATCCAACATCCCCAAAATCCAGCAACAGCATAATTTGAAGAACATGGATATAATTCCAGTACACAACTCTAAAATCCATTCAGGACACAACCGAAACCTTCATTCACATTTCAAAGCATACAGCAGCAAAAACTATTAATTTCCAGAACAAAATCCAGAAATTTAACACCTAATTCAGCAGAGCTACAGAAATAAGAGTCCAGCACACATTATGTCCACAACAGAAATTAATACCCTCCCAATTCAGCTCCAAATTCCGAACAGACTTCCAGAATTAAAGCCAAGAGGCTTACCTTAACAGCAAAATGCGATCAAGCTGGAACAGCCAAGCAAAACGCAACAAAATCCAGATTCCGATCACAAAACAGAACACTCCCAAATCAGAGCATTCCCAATTCAGCACAAATCCAAATTATTCAACTCTACTTCCTCAAAAACTCCCGCACATAGAGCAATTAATTCCCAGAATAAAAACCTTCATCCAGAAAATTAACACCCAAAAGCAAGAAATTGTAACGGAATTAAAGAAGCCTCAACTCATCCAACATCATCAAGGTTCAAAATACTAATAAGTCCCAAATCCAGCAGAAATTCAGAACCACATAATTAAAATAATGAGCAAAACAGAGAGCTTAATCTCAAGTTTGCATCAAAATTTCACGACAACCAAAAAGAACCAAATTACACAAAACATGTACCTCTCAATTTGACGTCAAAAGAGCCCAACCCTCCGGCCAGTGACCCGTATTCACCAGTGATGACTTAGTCCACCACCCTTGTCGATTCAACTCAGTTGCCTAAACCCAAATATAGCAGTAACCCAAAACCCAGCACGAACTCCACCATGTCGGAAGTTCAACCCGCAGCCCGGAGCCATTCCCCTCTGAAATCCGGTAAAATCCAAAATCGGCAATGAACCAAAATCAAAAAAACATCACCTTTATCCAGATTAGGACATTCGAGGTTCATCCCGGCAACACGTCAAAGGTGCTTCCGACCTTCATCAGATTTCTGCATTCACGGCGGAGCAGCATCTCTTCTTCGACGGATTTCAACCCACGAGCGCACTTCGGCAATTCTCGGTTAATCCCTCCAGAATGAAAAAAACTGACTCCCCCCCCCATTTAGAAAACCCAATAGCGGAAGAAACCAAACGATTTGCTAGATTGAACCAAAACTCAATATTGAAGACCCCGTGGAAGTAGAAATTCAGAAAACAGAATCACCTTTTTCATCTTTAACCCCCAACCAGTCGCAATAGTTCGATTAATCTCAGATTTAATTTCAAACCCAAAGAATTGGTGAAAATCCTTTGGCTAATTTCAGTTTTTGATTAAATGAAATCTGAAAACTCCAGATTTCACAAAACCAAAATTTTTTCAAAAATAATTAAACCTTACCCGAAAAAACCCCCTAAATCCTATTAAAACAATTTTAAGACACCATTAAGTGCTCAAAATAGCTTCAATCGAACATAGAGGAGTAGATCGGTGAAGAAAATAAACTCAAAGATCTGTCAAGAAGAGCAACATGAGTAGGCACTAGGAGTTTTCTCCCAAGGGAGATGGGAGAAAACTCCTAGAGAGCATTCCGCTCAAAACCACCAACTAAACCGTCGGGCCATGCTTCATTTAACATACAATGGAGGCAGTCAATCAGATGGGTCGGTCGGCGACGCCAGGCTTCGTCTTCCACGGTTTAGGCTTGGAGACAGTGGTGCTGAATGCGAGAATCGGTCGCCGGAGCTCTGCGGTTTTCGAGGTACTCCCTCTGCGGGGGGGGGGGGGTTTTTTCCCAAATTTACGACGAAGACCCTTTAGATATATATATTCCATTTTTTTTTAAAACGTCTATTTACAAAATTGCATTTGACCAATGCAACTTTCATCTTCCTTCCGTGAAGTTCAAAATTTCCGTCAACTAAACGGAAAAAATTAACAGCAAAAAAAAAATTTAAACGTTGCATTTGAAGAATGCAACAACTACTACATTTTAAATTAATATCTACCATTTACAAAATTGACTAGTGCAAATATAAACAAATGCAACTTTATTTGTAGAGTTGCATTTCATGAATGCAACTACCCTATTTTTTTCCACTGCCCAAAAACCATCCCATTTTTTTTCACCTTTCCTATTTCCATCACACTTTGGGATTTTTCTCGAAGATTGCCCCTGATTTTCCAGCTTTCGATGAACCTATGACGGAGATTTGTGGACCTTGCAACGGCATTGTTTGTGTCATGGTGAGCTCTACCTACTTGTGCTCCCCTGGTAATCCTTGTTATGACCCCAATGCAGATGTTATCTATTTGGTTAATCCTGCTACTCTTCCTGATCGTCCCTTTGGGGTTCCTCCCCTTGAGCTGCCCTATTATAGTATAAGAAAAATTTTGGGTTTTGGCTTTGATTCTCTTAATAATGAATACAAGGTGGTGTCATTTATGATGTTTGATAGACCTGAAGGAATCATGTATGAGGTGAGCAATGAGGTATTGGTAGAGATCTCATATCCTAAAGATGAATATGAAGCAAATTGTGTCAAAACTAGGAGTTGGAGGATTGTCTTGCATTGGTTGTAGCTCAAATACTGGAATCTTGTACTAGGATTGTGATATGGATGATGAAGGAGTCATGGATAAAAAGATTTAGGCTTGGAACTTTTCCAAGTTTCATTTATCCCTTAATTGCTTGGAACGATGATATGTTACTTGCTCAAGACCTGAAAGCTGCCCAACTGGTTTCGTGGCATATTGATCTTTTCAGGGATGACCATAAACTCAAGAAACATAACATTTACAAACATACATTCTTTCTTTGGAAGAAAGAAAGGATTAAGATTTGCGGTTATAATTATGCACATGGAAAGTTTGGTCTCTCTAAGATGAGATGATGCCTGTTCATTTTGGATATAATAATAGCTTAGTTGTGTTTTTGTTTTGCTTTTTGGCTTTGATTGAATGATGTTCGATTCCTTACAATGGTTCACAAGTCAGAGATGTTATTTTCTGAGGTGACAAAACAAGGTTAGTGTTCTGCCCTGGAATTAACACTCTTTATATACAGAAGAGTGCTCAGTTGAACAATTTAAGCAAAATCAACAGACAAGGAAGTGAATGATATCTAAATCCATAGAAATCAACAGACAAGGAAGTGAATGATATCCTAATCCTTATTCTTCATTCCAACCTCAAACACTAAGTTCTATTTCAAAAATAGAAATGAAAGAACTCTTCTGTTTGAGTATTCAATTACAAGCTGTATTTATTACTTTGCTTCCTTTTTTCTTTTTTCTCAATTTTTGAAATGCATTTACAGATCCAAATAATGTGCTTCTGTTTGAGTATTCAATTGCAAGCTGTATTTATTACTTTGCTTCGTTTTTTCTTTTTTCTCAATTTTGAAATGCATTTACAGATCCAAATAATGTGCAAGTGCAAGTGCAAATAATGTGAACATAAATTCAATGTTATTCAAGTTTTGTTTTCAAAAATAAAATTTAATCACTAGCTAGCTTAATTCATGGTTTGTAGGTAGGGGTGTATCAAAAATATTGGGAATGCAGATTCATGGTTTGTAGGTAAGGGTGTTCATAAAATGGCCAACCTGGATTCTTAAATGGCTTTGAATTTGTATTTCAGTCTCAATCCAAATAAGGAACTTGAATAACCAAATAAGAGTTAATATAATATAATATGTACTAAATTTATTTAATAGATGTTTAGGCCCTATGACAGCATATTTCAAAACATGTTTTGACATGAAAAATGTGGGCCAGCAGCCCAAAATTTGTTTGGCATCACTTTTGCCAATTCTCACTTTGGAAGCCCTTTTGAGAATATTTTGAGATTCTGTATGGTAGTCATTTTTCAGATTTATTTGTAAAATTGGCCCAAAAGCCATTTTGGACCCCGTCATCCCTTCAAAGTCCTAAACAACGATGTGCATCATCTTCTCCACCCGAAATCAAAGGAAAACCCTAAGTAAATTTGTAGGTGGCAGCGCTCGAACAACGGCGGTAGTCCGTTGCTCTTCTCAGCGGCGGTCAACGGACCTCGAAGCCGGAAGCAGTCAACGGAGCAGCAACAAAGAGGAACCTTCAAAAGAAAATCGCAGCAGCGAAGCAAAACTGTAGAACAAGTTCGCTGGCATGAAGATCTGAGCATCGGCGGCAGCGGATTTGAACACCCAGTAGATCTGGTGGTGATTTGACCATCTTCTAATTCCCCGTTCGCAATTTTCTGTACTTCCATTCCCCGCCCATCCGAACCTTCGAGTGCAAATCGAAGGTTTCACCATCCACCGTTGCAAGTTTAAAGCTACTTCCAGCAAACCTCGTATTCCATCACACCTATCGCCGAACGGAGCTGCTGAATTTTCTAGTTAGAATAGCAATAATTTGATACAAAATCAATTTAGGGATGAAAAAATGAAAATTTTGGAATGGTTCCATACAATATCTCAACATACAATTACTTAAATTATATCTTAAAACACATTCCAAAATATATTTGAAAATATGGTTCCATACAATATCTCAAAATACCATTTGAAATATATTTTAAAACACATTCTAAAATATATCTCAAAAGGAGCTGCCATACGGGGCCTTAGTCTTTACGTATTAGCATTTTTATTAGAGAAAAAATATATAGTGAATGTTGATTGTTGAAAGCTGAACCTGATGAAAATGTCAAAACCCTTTATATTATTTTGTTGTTTTCTAAACTTATTAGTGACTGTTATTTAAGTTTTTAACTTATTTTGGAGAGAACTTTGTGATTGACCCTGCAACTATTGGTAATCTATTGAGACTTTGAGCGGAAATATTGTAACTATGTATAAGTTTCTTCTTATTTTTTTATGTCTTCCAACTAGAAATTATGCTTTTGATTTTGTGATACTCTCTTTATATTGGCCACCAACCTACTGTATGTCCCGGTCCCTGTCGAAGAGGTGTGTAGCTCTCGTAATTATCCGGTGCGACAGGATACATTTCATTAGGTAATACAAGTGTACTATTCCAATAATTTAATGGTGATGACTAAATGTATAACATAAGATCAACAATAATAATATTTCAAAAAAAAAAACTTTAATTGTATTAGGGGTGTAAATGTTCAAAATTTGGTTCGAGCTCGATCAAAATCAAACTCGAGTTTGAGCTCAAAAGCTTTAGTCTAGTAAGAATTCAAGCTCGAGCTTGCTCTAGTTCATAACTGAGTAATGACATATTTCCTAAATTAAAAGAAAAGGATAACCACACTTCCACTAAAGCTTCCTCTTTCGTACCCTGAATCAACTTCGAGCAAAAGGTTTGCGCCACACATGATCTTCAAGTTTTTGCAATCAAAATCAAGCAGTCGTATGTCTTTAATCAAGTTAATACTCACTTCACAAATTTAATATAATTTCCTTTTCGTTTATGTATCAAAATTTCAGACACTCTTCATGAATGCAAATTCATGGTTTGTAGGAGTGCTAACCAACTTAAACCAAACTATTGAGACACTCTTTATGCATATATACGTTGATCCTGCAACTATTGGAAATCTATTTGGAAATTTATTGAGACTTTGAGGGGAAACTATTGTAACTATGTATAAGTTTCTTCTTATTCTCTTATGTCTTCCAACTATAAATTATCCCTTTGATTTTCTAATGGTCTCCTTATATTGGCCACCAGCCTACTGTATTTACAAGAGGTGTGTAGGTTCTCCTAATCCCCACGCTTTACCATTCATGGATTGTGGCCAAAGAATTCGGCAACTGCCACAAAGTTCAACTATACGATGGGATACATTCCAGTAGTAAGTATATTCAATGTTATCATTTTTAATTTTAATTTTTAAATTTAGTAATATTAATGACGTAATTTTCATTAGGTAAAGAGTAAAACCAATCGGTTATACAAATATTGGCCAGACCTTCTGAAACTAGAGCGAACTGCTAAATTACAACAAGAATTTTGGAAGTACAACAAGAATTTTCATTAGGTAAAGAGTAAAACCAATTGGTTATACAAATATTGCCCAGACCTTCTGAAACTAGAGCGAACTGCTAAAGTACAACAAGAATTTTGGAAGAAACAATGGGAAAAACATGGTTCTTGTGAGACGGATGATCAGCAACAATACTTCGAGCATGGATATGATCCAATGTTTGATCTTAACATCCAAGCATTTTTTAAGAGTAATTTCAATAGGAGCAAATCACAAAGTTTTTTTTTATTTACATAATTGGAGTTTAGAGTCATTTAATACAGAAGAAGATTTCGTCTGCCAAGTTCATGGTGGTATTTGTTATGTAGAGCAAGTACGGGTTTGTTTCAATGTTGCAAACAAAATGATAAATTGTGCAAATATGTACTCTTATAGTCTATCTCCATCATGTCACGACCCTATCTGCAATAACAACATCGAATTTTATTAGGCAAGTTGGTCAAATTCCTACACTATTACATTAGTGTTGGGTTTATTATGTAAGATTGTCATTGTAATCGCATTGTAGTGGAAGGTGAGGCCAGTACATCGCAGGCTCTCCTGGAAGAGGATATTCAGGCCGATGTTGGAGGTAGTGATTCGGACCCCTTGAATCCTTCAGGCTGTAGCTCAAAAGATGACGAAGATGAACATCATGTTGAAGCCAAATGTTTTTGCGAATTTACATTAGTGTCTTAGTAATGGGTTGTTTATTGCAGAATGATAAATTTTTAATGTTATTGTTATGTTGGATTTTTGACATAGTGTGTGATAACATTTGTTGTATCCGCAATGGGTTGTTTTAGTTTCCTGTATTCTGTAATACCTAGTCTGAGACAAAATTTAAAGTAAATTATACGGATTGCTATTGAGAATTTTTAATTAATTATTTTCCATCTTCAAATCTTTTTCATCCAACAAAATTAATGATCACTCATTAAATATTTACAAAATACCTTGTAGGATATAAAAATAATATATATCTTGATAATAATATTAAGAGAGAGTAACGCACAGCGGAATAAAATTTCTTTATAATAACAAACAATAAACAAATTCGCACGCACAAACTTTAAGGGGGCGAAGGGATACATTCCATTGCAGGTAAGTACTTTCAAAGTGTACTATTCCAATAATTTAATGGTGATGACTAAATGTATGATATAAGATGAACAATAATACTATTCCAAAATAAAAACTTTAATTGTATTAAAGGTGTAAATGTTCAAAATTTGGTTTGAGCTCGATCAAAATCAAACACGAGTTTGAGCTTAAAAGCTTTAGTCTAGTAAGAATTCGAGCTTGAGCTTGCTCGAGTTCATAACTAAGTAATGACATCTTTCCTAAATTAAAAGAAAAAATAACCACACTTCCACGAAGCCTTCCTCTTAGTACCATGAATCAACTTAGAGCAAAAGATCTGCAGCACACTTGATTTTCAAGTTTCTGCAATCAAAATCAAGTCAATAACCACTTCACAAATTTAACATAATTTCTTTTTTCCTTTATGTACCAAAATTTCACACTCTTTATGAATGGAAATTCATGGTTTGTAGGAGTGCTAACCAACTTAAACTAAACTATTGAGACACTCTTTATGCATACATATATATATGTATGTTGATCCTGCAACTATTGGAAATCTATTGAGAGTTTGAGGGGAAACTTTGTAACTATGTATAAGTTTCTTCTTATTCTCTTATGTCTTCCAACTAGAAATTCAGAATTTGATTTTCGGATGCTCTCTTCATATTGGCCACCAACCTACTGTATGTAACGGTCCCTGTCCAAGAGTCATGGATTATGGCCAAATAATTACCTACACAGCTGCCACAAACTTTAACTGTACGACGAGATACATTCCACTATAGGTAAGTACATTCAAAGTGACCATTTTTTTTATATATTAATTTTCAAATTTAGTAACATTAATGATGTAATTTTCATTAGGTAAAGAGTGAAATCGATCAGTTGAACACATATTGGCCAGACCTGCTGAGAATAGAGAAAACTGAAAGAAGAATTTTGGAAATATCAATGGGAAAGGTATGGTTCATGTGTGACGTATGATCAGCGAGAATACTTCACACTTTCACACATTGTAATATTTCATCATGACATCTAAATATGTTTTATTCGTGATTTCAATAGGGGACAAAAATATAGTTTGTATTATTTACATAATTGGTTTAGAAAGTCATTTGGAACACAGGAGATTTTTGTGCAGAGTTCATGTGGTTGATTGTTTTGTAGATGAAGTACGGATTTGTTTCGATGCTGCAAAAGAAAAGGCAAATTGTCCAAATACGTACTTTCATTTGCTATCTCAATCATGCCTAACACATACCTGCCAAAACGACCTACAATTTCATCAGGCAAGTTGGTCAAATAGTATGTAAATTCCTACACTATTACATTAGTGTTGGGTTTATATTATGTAAGATAGTCATTAATTATAATCGCATTCTAGTAATGAAAAACATCATCCTTTCAATCAAATCTTAAAGCTAAAGTCCCATCAACATTTTTATTATAAAAAAAAAAAGAAGCCCCACTAACATTTTTTTTCTCCAGTATTATAAACGAGACTCTTTCAATACTAATGGAACTGTTATTGTCTCACTAAAAGAGTCTTGGGTAGAAGATAATGATTATTATCTCGAGGAGGAGGAGGGAGAAGGATGGCAAGCCCAGCCTTGAAGGCGGAGAGAGCAGTACGAAATCCCACAAAGAATGGCTCCTAAGGTTGGGGCAACAAGATAGATCCACAGTTGATCAAAGTCCCATGTCACAATTGCAGGTCCTACTGATCTTGCTGGATTCATTGATCCTCCTGAAACTGGCCTGCATCAACCAAATAGTATTACTTAATTTCTTGCTTTTTCATAGTAAAAACGAAACTCTTTTAATGAGACAGAATTAATGAGTATTATAATTGTATGTACCCAGAGAAAATTTGGCAACAAATTCAAGTGGAATTTAATCTGCAATAGAGGCAACCAAGAGGAAGGGCAAGACAGGGACATTTGACCAGTAATACTCCACATGCACAAGCAAGCACAACAGTAAATGGGGAAGGAGAACAAGAACATCCTAATACACAAGTGAAGATTCTAATAAATGAGGTGTTTAGGACAGAGAATAGTGCAGGGGCTATAAGATGGGTAATAAAAGATAACTCGGGTGTTATTCTCCACAAGAAGGGACTAAGAGTACCAGGTGGATCTCCCTTAGCCTGCCTTAGGGCGATCCAGTATTCAATTGCGAAGGGATGAGTACCTCAGGTACACACTGACAACGTGGACTTGGTTAATCAATTATGTGATGCCTCAGCAACCCACAAGGAGGTATATGTAATGTTACTGGATATTAGGCATTATGTTAGAACATTTTCAGATTTAATTATTAAGAAAGTAGATAGATCACTTGTGCATGAAACACATTTGATGACTATAAGTGCTCGTAGATTACTTAATTAATATTGTATTTGTCACTTAATTTAATCAGAATGAATTTGCTTTCGAAAAAAGAATAAAAAAATTCAAGAGAGTTTGAACTTTGGCATGCAAAGGTTAAACAAAGAAAGAAAAATAAAAAAGAAAATAAAAGAAAAGTAGAGGAGGGGTGAAAGATTCAAGCACACACCAGGTAAAAGTAACTCTGTTATATTGGAGGCTTGGAGCATAATGTGTGCTTAGCCCACCCACCATGATATTAATAATGGATTTTCATTGGGTTGTAAATTGTAATTGCCTGACAAATGATTCCAAATACACGGGCCCATCTTTGCAGATTCATTGGATCCTCACCATTAATTTTATCTTTGCTCTTAAACTTGAAGATTGTGGGCCAAATGTTAAATAAAATGGGCCAAATCTATGATGTGTACCAAACTTTGGCATTAAAATGAAAAGTAAAAATGATTCCAAATACACGGGCCCATCTTTGCAGATTCATTGGATCCTGTCCATTAATTTTATCTTTGCTCTTAAACTTGAAGATTGTGGGCCAAATGTTAAATAAAATGGGCCAAATCTATGATGTGTACCAAACTTTGGCATTAAAATGAAAAGTAAATGTAAAGTGCAAAATGACGTAGCTGAAGATAGTTGGGGGGGGTGGGGGGATCAGATTTTGCGTAAACTAGTAAGCTTTCCCAAAGATTGTTGAATCGTGCACGATTGTCAGTCAATCATGCATCCAAAGGACTGTGGAATTGACGAACAATTGCAAGTCAATTAGGCATTAAACAATCGTTGAATTCACACAAAAATTACCGAAAATTTGAAACAAAATATCAAACTCAAAATTTATTCAATCAATAACTATAAACTATCCCTTACAATAAAATATGCCTAAAACTAAACCAAATCAAATTAGGAACTATTAACCAATTTCAAAATAACACAGATCTTATCTACTAAATCGCCCACTAACTTGACTTGAAAATTAGGAAATATTAAACTAGGAAACTAAACAAAGAATTATTAAGGAATCTTGATCCTCGGGCGTACATTAGAATGAGATCAATTCTTAGGCCTAACTTTTGAAACCATCGTCTACTTCGCATCAGAAAATCTCATAAACATAAGTACGCGAAAGATTTGATGAAATTATGGAAATGTACTTAGCTACGCACAAATACATTAGTCACCACGATACGCTGATATATACAAAACAATAAGTAGAAGCGATCATAATTACCACACCCACACCATATCTGGATGATTAAAATCATTTGAAACTCAAAAGATCATAAGCTCAACATTAAGATTTTGCATCTGTTTAATTAATTCGTTGACAGAAGGCGTAAAATTATATATATAGACACTCAAAACGTACAAGAATCTTGCTTATTCATGAAATCCAAATGATACATAAAAATTTATTGTTGATACTGAAAGTTTGTAAACACACAGTACATTGTGTTGCACGCACGTACGAACGACAAGAGAAATCATGTAATTAATTAACGTGAATTATTACACACAATATAACAACATTAAAGATCACGTACAATTTAATCAATCTGATCGATCAATTTAATTGTAGATCAGCCCGAGATCATTATTAGGATGTGGTGGTGGTGGTGGTAGTTTTTTCGTAAGGAAATATTTGTACCAGGAAATTGTCGATTTGGGAATTCTTTTTGATTTTTTATCGCGATAATCAACGTAGATGATGCCGAATCGATACTTAAATCCAGAACCCAACTCAAGATTGTCTAAGAATGACCACACAAAATGTCCTCTAACCTTCACCTTTTGCCTGCACCAAAGAATCAAAGATGGATGTTGAGAATTAAAGCATGTCACGACTCTTTAACCGGGACGAAAATAATATACATAGTTGTTAATAACAAATCATATATATATAGGAAATTAATTAACTGTGTACCGTAAGGCTTCTTTGATGTAGGAAAGGTGATCATGGAGATACAATGTCCTCTTTCGATCATGAAATGAATCCCAATGTGTCATGGAATCATCATCAAAGTCATCAAAACCTACAACATATCATTATTTAATTATATATTATCCTTTTTATTTATTCAAATCCAATATATATTAATTAACATATATTAAGGTCATCTCTGGCAAGCATGAATTTTGAGTGACTTATTTCTTTTTCTTTTTTTTTCTTGTTTCCAAACATAGTGAATAATAAATGAATGCACTTGCCAACTTTTTAATCTTCATAGATGATTAATTAATTAATCATTTATTAATGGATCCACACATTTTAAATAATTACCATTTTCAGCAATGTAGATTTCAGGATTATTGTATTTCTTCTGAATGTAGAGCAAAAGATCCAGTAGCCCTCTTGGATATCCATGAATCCACCCACCGGCACCCTGAATTAATAATTACAATCAAGAATTAAACCGCTAATTTTTTTCTGAATAGGTTAATAACCACCACGTAAGAAACACTAACCTGTACAGTACTGAGGTCTTCCCCGTCCACGTTCTTGTCTGAAATTTGAAAATAATCAAGAAAAAAAAGGGTCTCTTAATTAATACATATATTTTCTCTTAAAATAAATCACTATATATTAAGAGATGATTATTTGAAAATACAGTATTTTATAGTAATTGATCATAGTGCATTCATTAGTTATGAACTTCCTTTTTTTTTTTTTTCTTCTTCTTCTTAATTAAGTATGTAAATGGGAACGAAGCTAGACTACCTAAATTATGATGTCTTATTGTGTTTAGTGTCCAAAACTATGTAGTTTTCCTCGAGTAAAAAATGAGATGGAGCAATTTTGAGAAGTAAAACCGCGCAGTTTTGGACACGACACAATGAAACATCATAATTTGGGTAAAAGATCTGAACTCAACCAGGAACTGACCATGGAATCTGACTCGTCGATCTGAGACATAATCTCCTCCTCCAGTTTCTTCATTAGTGACGTATCGAGTAGTGTAGTAATTTAGGGTAATAAAATCATAGGATCCTTCACTACTACAAAACGGAGCTTTAATGGCGGTTATAAAGGGCTTTTAACGGCGGGGTTTAGCATTTTTGAACCGCCATCTATCTGGCAGCCGTTGTAAGTTAGCGGACTTTCTACGGCGGGTTCGACCCGCCGTGGAAAGTGTAACCTTTCTACGGCGGTGCAACCTTGAACCGCCGTAGAAAGTTTACCCTTTCCACGGCGGTTCAAGGTTGAACCGCTGTGGAAAGTGGCTATTTTTATTACAAATATCACCATTATACAAATATTACAAATATTACCAATATACAAATTTATTACAAATATCACCAATATACAAATTGAATTCGCTTTTATAATACAGCATATCCAAAAAATATTTGTACAACTCTAATATGAACAAGTTTAATTAGTATCCGTCTACTACGACGGATGCTCCAAAATATATCTAGCGCATATTTTTCGCACTGCATCTATCTCCACATTGCTTAATGGAGTGCGGTCGATCTTGAAGTGCTGCAACAGTTTTTTGAAATTTATAAGTACCCAAGTAAGCAAAATGAAATATAGTCATTTTTAAATATGTAATGAGAAATATATATTTACCTTTTCAAGTGCAAATGTGGATGATTTCATTGCTATTTGGTACATGTAGTGCATTACATAGTTCCCACACTCCCAATTATCCGTTTGCTTTTATGCTAATGAATTAATATATACGAGTTAGAAGATCATACAATTAATTGTATACAACACAACGGTGAGTAAAAAATTTCTACGAATATTCATAACTAAACTCGTATTAATCTAATTAATTAAATAACTAGGACTCACTAATTTCTACTGATCGAAACAGCAATTTGCATGCTTATATTAACTAACCTACAGTACTGGACTCACAGATTGCATGCATAATTAATCAAATACCTCAATAAATAACTTGACTAACTAATAAATTAATTGACTAACACTATACTAACTTAGGCTACTAGACTCACGGATTTAATTAAACCAACTAACACTACTAATTGCTTAGGCTACTAGACCCACGGATGTAATTAAAAAATTATAACAACCAATTTCATTTACCTTAACTACTATCCACGAAGGTGGCATATGCACATTTGTGGGCAATCCCAAAAAGCTTGATAGTTAAATATCACCCTATAAAAATGAAATCGGCACGAAAATAATTAGCAATATATGGATATATAGGCATTCTAACAGTTGTTAATATATATAACTCACTCGTCCATAAGCTCCACCGCCTCCTCCTTCTGTGGATTTTGCAAAGAATCAAACCAGTATACAACCTTATCTACTGGTCTAATGGCCATTAGCATCCAATGTTCACTGCCAACAAAAAATTTAATGACGTACGTCAGATCTTTATATCAGTGTTTCTTAAATATTAGAGAACCGCTTACAGTGTCACTTACCCCTGAAGATAAGGCACCAGATACATTTCTTTATTCCTATCCTTCAAGATTCGCGCAATGTAGTTCACCCTATCTTGAAGCGTAGTTTGTGTGGGTGTGACATGATTAGCCGAAAGGAAACCTATCCCCTTTCTCCCATTCCTTTCAGCTAACTCATGTAAAGCTTTAAAGAATTTAAAAAAAGGGCTTCATTGGTTAGCCTATGCACATGGAATGCATAATATATAACATTAATAATCAGAAATAGGTTATAAAATTAAGTGGAAACTCACTTGGTGAACAACTGCATCAAACTGTTTGAGACCTGGCTTTCTCTGGTCAATAACTCTAATAGATCCCCTCGATCTATCAGATTGGGCAGGTCCAAACCTATGACTTCTTTTGTCATTTGAAAGCAGAAGCCATTGAAGCCCGCATCATTATCCATTCGGAGCTTTAACTCTTGCAATGGATCAGATGTCGATGAGGATGACTCCTCAGTCGGAACCGTCGCCGAAGGAGATGTCTTGTCATCCATAGAACTCATCCGGCCTTTTTTCTTTTGGGCACTTTTATCCACCTAACATCATTTGAAATAACATTAAATATACAAAATGGTATTAAGTAATACACAAATAAATGAAAGAATATACCTTTGTTACCGGAGCCGGCTGAATAATTTCAATAAACTTTTAGGCCATTCCACGAAAAAGGACTTGGCCATTCCCACTGTTGCAGCCTCTTCCTCAGAAATGGCAGCGGGGCACAGTCATCATAGGAAATTTTAATTGTGACCCTCGCGCAACCTTTCCTAACCTCGCGCCCGTGGTGCTTGCTTTGCTTATAAATATTTCCTTTTGCCACAAGCTTACGCCGCGTTTGCGAATCCTCATGAAGGAACAGATGGCATTCACACCCGTCCTAAGATAATAGGCAAGCGAATGAACATTAGTCAACTATTAAGAATAACTTAACAAAGCACTGTAATAAAGAAAAAAAAAATTTGAAGTATTAAAAGAAGCCGTCTAATTTTATTTACCTTGTATTCGCCTAAAGCACCGCCGTCAGAGGCTTTGATCGGGTCCGTAGGTGCAACATGTAGCATCTCCAAATCGGGCAACCTTGTAGGTATCAGAGGAGAACAGGCTCACAGGGGATACAGGGACCGCTCCGGAGGTCTCTGGTGCAAGCTCTCATCCGGGCATTATTCATGACGGTGGCTTTTAATGTATCATAATCGGTTCCCATCTTACCACATATAACCCCAATCATCATCTTCAGCTGTGTCTGACATTCATCTAGTTGGGCAGTGGTTTTCTGAAGCTGTCGCTTAGTTAAATCAAGTTCCTCTTTTAAGCGACGGCTTTGTTTTCTGTGGGAAAACCTCTGTGATACGTGCCCGCGTAGAATGGCCGCGATAACGACCGGGGTGATCGCGCTTGCCCGTTGCAATGACAAGAATGTCATTCCTACCCTCTGCAACGGTCTCCCCTTGGGACTCGCGGGAACATAGATTTTCCTACACATGTTGCCAAATATAGTAAATGTAAATAGATCAATTAAATATAAATAAATACACATATACAGAGATTATTCATTTATGTATATAAATTTTAAATATAAAATTGATAACCATAATTATAAAATATAAATAAATACACATATATACAAATTAGTCATTTATTTACTTTACAGTGACAACTAGATAATAATAATTTGATATAAACATTTAATGACAACCAATTATTAATTAGCATTTCATCATAGATATCTAGTAATAAATAATCAGTTATAATAAAAATTCTATACACATAGACTTTAAATATTAAAATAATTGAAACATAAGAAAATGTATGGTGCAAAACTTACAATTTCCTTCGCTACACGCCCAGCCTCTGGCGTGAAGTATTCCCCTTTTTTGTTCGTATGGGCATGTATCCAAAGGTCATGACGGCCTGGCCCTGAATAAGAATCCTCGCCTTCTTCTTCGGACTGACCCTCCTCTGAAGGCTTCTTTCCGGATGCACTGACCTCCTCGTCATGCAACTGCTGCTTCAGCAGTCGGTAGCCACCGCGAGATAAGTTATGGTAGAAAGCATTTAAATTGGCATTCTTTTGCGCTTTTCCACGAATGGCCTAGAGAGAAATATAATGAAAAATTATTATCCCTAAACTGAGCAATTTCAAATATCCAAAAGAAGAAGGAAATCAAATTTAAAAAATATACCTGCCATTCTTCTGTCTCGCGGCTAGCCTTGAACTTAATCCATGTCTCCCTAGGGATAAATTTATATTCCAAACATGGGTCCCTACCCTTCATGGGACCATGTACATATTTCCCTAAATAGGATTTGAAATCTTTCCACCGTTTACCGGCATAACTAATCCACTTTTCTTCGAGTTCTTCGGTGGACTCGAAAACAAATAATGCCTACAGTGAAAATTAGGAGTAAAATTTAGTGAGGAATTTGAGTAAAGTGTATGGAAGAATTAAGAAACAAAGAATGCATTATAATTAAAGAAAATACCCGTATTTCCATCCAAACTCTCTTCTTGAGCTCCGCGGGAACTTTCGGCCATGATTCATATTCCACTAAGTCCACTTTGCTCCGGGCCGTATATGCCACAAAGGTAATCCACTGTACATGATGTACTCTAGGCTCGAGCCCGGAATCAAAAGAAATGTCAAGAGTTTCCCCATTCTTTCGCATTTCCAATAGGTCATTGCAATTTGTGGGCCCTCTAACTCTACTAGATTTAGTAGAAGAACCATCTCCATGCTCCGTATTGCTTTTTCTTTTTCGGGCCATTGAAAGTACCTTAAACTTCATTTACATAGAAAGAGAATTCAATATAACATATATGCAATGACAACAAAAGCTTTAATGTCAAATACAAGAATGCTTGTAATGTTGAAAAAAAAGTGGTACATTCACAAAATTTGCTCCTACAAATACACAATTACCATTAACCAAATTAAACCAAATGAGGGCAAAAAAAAAGTCCGTTTATAAAGGGGACCATTGATAAAATAATTCACATTTCACAACCAATAACTAATGTGGAAAAAAGGCAATGTACATTCGCAAAATTCACTCCTAAAAATCCACAATTACCATTATCCAAATTAAACCAAATGAGGGCCAAAAAAAAGTGGACTTCTCAAGGGTACCATTGATAAAGTACTTCACATTTCACAACCAACAACTAATGAGAACATTCATTCATTTCTACTAAAGGAATAACATTTCACAAAGTGGAATCAACAACAAAGCATTTTCCTCATTATCACTAAAGGAGGAACACTAAATCGAATAAAAACCGAAATCAAACACCAATGTTCTAAAATTAATCAAGCAAAACCGAAATAATCATTTGAGTTTCTCATTTTCAAAAAAAAACCTGAATTTCAAAGGGTACCTAATGGAACATTAATCAAACCCTATGTTCTCAACTTATGTAGGACAAAACACTCAATTCAACAACCAAACCAAATGCTACAAACAATCAATAAATCCAAAAACTTTCCAAGCTTTCATCACAAGAGTTAAAACCAAATCTACCATAAATATCAACCAACAAAATCCTAGTGCAATGGTAAGCATTTGCAAAAATGTAAGGTTAAATACACAAAAGTTTAAAATGAAAGCATAGAAGGTGGAACCTTTTGGTTGAACTCAAAAAAAATCCAAGCTTTAATGGAGACGGAAGGACGACCGACGGTGAATGCTTGGGCAGCCGAACAATCGGCGAATGCTTGGGCAGCCGACGGATGATCGGAAGGTGGAGGAGGTCGCCGGCGATGGGAGAAGCGGCGAAGAAGACGAACGGCCGCGGGAAGAAGATTCGGGAAACAGGGGAAGTGAAGGGGAAAAGAAGGAAGAAGAAAGGAAATGAATGAGGGAGGAAATGAAAAAGCACAAAATTTGAATTATAATTAATAACCGGGCTCGGTTCAACTGCGGTTCAACCGCGAACCGCAGTTGAAAGTATACTTTCAACTGCGGTTGAACCATGAACCGCGAACCGCAGTTGAAGGTACACTTTCAACTGCGGTTCAATGTTGAACCGCCGTTGAAAGTGTACCTTCAACTGCTGTTCGAGATTGAACCGCGGTTGAAAGTCCGCACTTTTTCTCGGTTTAAGTAGAAAAAATTAGAGCCAATTCCCGAACGGTCATATTTTAATATTAAATTTTTTTATTTTCCATTTTCAAAAAACTATTCACACAATTTGTAAATATAATAATACATACCCAGATTTTGTATATTTATTAATTATGTACACAATCTCACTTTTATTAACCATTTCATAATTAAATTTCAAAATTTTAATTGAACCACATATTTGCATTTAAATTTCCCGCACGTGCTACTACACGTACAATAATTATGGTCAAACATAAAAATTAATAATTTCCGTAACTTTAATACATGTAAGAGCCAAGAAAGTAATAAGCTTCATTATGTTCCCTAAAATTCCTACTTTTTGACTTGGCGAACGGGATAAAAAAATCAAATCCACAAATGCATTAGGTACGTATAGTAATATAAAAATTAATTAATAAAATTTAAGTGGCCGAAATTTTTTTTTGCTGAAAGTCATTAGGACTTTATGAGCATTATTTGAAATTAGCTAGAAGTTTGACTTTTAGACTTTTAAATACTTAGAAGATGAAAATTGGTCAAATGAAATTAGAATGATATTTTAAATATGCTAAGACCAATTTTGAAGTTAAAATACTCAAGAAAAGATGAGTTAAAAATTAGAGAAAATTTGAAATTTGCATTTGATTGATGAGTCTTTGAGTGATATAATCCTAGAATGCCATGTTTTAGAGTTAAAATGATGCAGTAGGATCTATGTCATCTTTGGTATCTTGAAATTCTTGCACATGTTAAAACGGTTGAAAATTTTCATTTCAAGATAGCAAGAATTAAGCATGTTTGCATTACATAAAAATGGTTGACCAACTGGTTGACTTTTTAAATATACATGCTTTAGCTTATTTGAGAGTTTAAGAATTAACTTATTGATAATTTGAAGTTGCTCACATGAGAAAATTAAGGATATATGCTTCAAAATGGCAAGCTTCAATTGAAAAAACTTGACCAAGTAGTTGACTTTGAAAATATGAATGCTTTGGATTGTTTGAATCTTTATGCATAACTACTTGAGCCTTTGAAGGTGCTTGGATGATATATAAAATGCTTGATAGAAACTTGAATTTAGCAACTTTCAAAATTCAAAGCTTAATATAATTAAGCTTGAAAAACGTTGACCTATAGGTTGACTTTGCACATATGCATGATTTGAAATGTTTCATTCCTTTGAATGTCAAAGCGAAAATCCAGGAAAAGGGTGGCGCTTCACTATATATCTATTTCCATCTTAAGAGTCACCGCGGTTAATTTATGAAAATCGGGAAAAAAACTTAATAGAGAGTAGGGTTTAGGTTTAGGGTTTAGAAAATGATATGAAAATAGAAAATTCATGAGTAGCGCGGGAATTGGCTCCAAAAACTAATTTTCTACGGCGGTTCAACCGAGAACCCGCCGTAGAAAGTATTTTCTACGGCGGTTCATGTTTGAACCGCCGTAGAAAGTTTGATTTCTACGGCGGTTCAAAGTTGAACCGCCGTAGAAAAGTAGTTTTTGGAGCCAATTCCCGCGCTACGTACGTACGCATGGATTTTCTATTTTTTGTACCAAATTCAAAATACATTATATATATATATAAGAATTAATTATAAAAGTTGTCTTAAAGTATTCAATTATTCAAATGAAAATATTTTATTTATGTAGTGGAAATTTACAAGATATCGAGAGAATAGAGAATCGAGAGAGTTGGATATATATGATGTGCATCAAGAGGGGAAAGGAGAAAAGCGAAAGATGTATATATATATATGTTTGTATAAACAGATATGTATATATATATGTTTGTAAATTAATGAAATCCAGTGTTTATTTAATTTTTTTCGGCCACTTAACTAATATTAATTAATTTTTATATTACTATACGTACCTATAATGCATTTGTCGAAAAAGTAGATATTTAACGGAACATAATGAAGCTTATTATTTTATCGTCTCTTACATGTATTAAATTTACGAAATTTATTAATTTCTATATTTGACCTATAATTAATAAATATACACAATCAGGGTATGTATTATTTACTTACAAATTTGTGAGATTAGTTATTTGAAAAATGGAAAAACAAATTAATATTGAAAAAAGAATCCACCGCGGTTCACGAGTGAACCGCCGTTGAAAGTGGACTTTCAGCGGCGGTTAAACATTGAACCGCCATTGAAGTTACACTTTCAACGGCGGTTCAACGTTGAACCACCGTTGAAAGTGGTAATTCAACGGCGGTTCAACGTTGAACCTCCGTTGAAAGTGTAACTTCAACGGCGGTTCAATGTTTAACCGCCGTTGAATAGACGACCCGGTTAATTAAAGTTCAAAATTTTTGAACGTTCTTTTCCTCCCTCATTCTCTTCCTCTCCACTCCCATTTTTTCCCCTGCATTTCCCCTGTTTCCCGAACCCGTTGACAAGTAATTTATAAAGAGTTAAATATAAAATAAAAACAAAATGAACTGCGTATAGATTTCCCTGGAAATGTTACCAAAGTACTACTCCTTGGAAGAAAATAATAATAATAATACAAGAAACATTTATTCATAAATGAAAAACAAGGAAATCTATTTTTTGGAAAATTTGACAAAGTCTCCCCTATAAATGTAACGTACTCCCTGTAAATTCGATGCACATATACTTCAATACTTCACTAAAATTTCAACTATTTCGAATAATACGGAATTCAGCTTCAAATCACTTCAGACAGAATCTCCTCTGCTTGTTTTTTACCAAAACACAAGTGCAATTTAAGATCAGCACATAGAAAGAGAATTCAATATAACATATATGCAATGACCTGTTTCAATCCCACAGTACGAAGGATAAAAATAAATGTTGTTAAAAATTTATTGAATCCTCTCTTCATTAAAATCAAAGAAACATATACAAATACATAAACACACATACACACCCACGGGAATTGAAGTTTAATAAAAACAAACAATATACCTGAAAATGATTCTTAAATTATTCTCTTTCTCTTAAGGGACACTTGATCCTCGAACCATAATCCTTCGCTGTGGTCATCACGAAGTATGTATTTATCAAGTTCGCTATCTTCCTCATCTGCTCTCGGTTCAGGTAACCCACTAGAGAAAGGGCCAGCCTCATGAAGCCCTTCTTCTGTATCTATCCCTTCCACACCATGATGTTGTTTACCATGAAGAACAACAGACCAATGTTCGTCGCAAGGATCGGTGATATAAAAAACTTGTTTCGCCTGCGATGCAAGTATAAATGGTTCCCCCTTGAAACCCTCCCGATTGAGGTTGACCAAGGTAAAACCCAATAGATCATCAGTTCGAACCCCACTATTGTTATCAACCCATTTGCAGCGAAATACAACTACTTTGAAACAAACATAGTCAATCTCCCAAATATCTTCGATCACCCCGTAATAAGCCATGCTTGCATACAATGGATTTTTATCCTTCCTGCTAGAAACATGTAAAGCCTCTGAGATTAATGTAACACCACTGTTTTGTGCCGTACTCTTCTCATCTTGTCTCTTAGTAGCAAATGAATATCCATTTATGTCATAGCATGAAAATGCTCGTATCGCAGGGCTGGGCCTAAATGCCAACCATTTCAATGTCTCTGAAATGTCTTTGCCCAGGACAGCATTACCAAACCAATAGACAAATGTCCGAATATGTTCATTGAGCACACGTTGATCCGTCCAAGCAGGATAAGACGTTCTTATTGACTGTATGTGGTCTGTCACATAGGGCGCAACTTCTTCAGAATTGCGCAGAATGTAGAGATGCGCCTTCATTAATTCAACATTAGACGGCAAAAATTTTTTCCCTCCCCTTCTGCCCATACCTGTAATCCTCCCATCGTGCCGATTCTTAGATATTCCAATGGATGCGGTCCCGGCCAAGTACTCAGTGCAAAACTCAATTACCTCCTCAGCTATATAACCTTCAACAATACTAGCATCAGGACGACAACGATTCTTCACATACCCCTTATATACTTTCATATATCGCTCGAATGGGTACATCCATCGCAAATGAACAGGCCCGCAGATTTTTATCTCTCTAACCAAATGAATCACCAAATGCACCATAATATCAAAGAAGGCGGGTGGAAAATACATTTCTAATTGACAGAGGACAACAGTTATTTCATCTTGTAGCTGATCAAGTCTTTCACGCGCGATAACCTTGCTACATATAGCATTGAAGAAGAAACAAAGTCTTGTTATACTGGACTTAACATGCTTGGGCAATATCGAGTGAATAGCTACCGGCAACAATTGCTGCATTAAGGCATGGCAATCATGAGACTTCAAACCAACCAGTTTTAAATCTTTCAAGGAAACAAGTCTGCTTACATTTGAAGAATATCCAGATGGAACTTTGATGCTACGGAAACTTGAACACAGTTGTTTTTTCTCCTTTCTGGACAAAGTGTGACAGGCAGGGGGTAGATATGTGCGTTGTCCTCGAGCTACCGGTGCTAAATTTGCTCTTATGTTCATATCAACCATATCAAGTCTCGCGTTATAACCATCCTTAGTTTTACCAGGGATGTTCAAGAGCGTACCTAAGAGGCTTTCGCAAATATTTTTCTCAATATGCATAACATCGAGACAATGTCTGACATCCAAGTTCTCCCAGTATGGAAGTTCAAAAAATATGGATTTTTTCTTCCAACAACCTGTATCATTGTTGCTGGACTCCGAAGTTTTACCAAACTCAACATTAATGTCCGTCACACGAGCTTTCACCTCTGGCCCGCTCAAGGGTTCTGGAGCTTTTCTGAACTCTTGGAATCCATTGAATGCTCTTTTCATACGGCGATACGGATGAGTCTCGGGAAGAAATCTGCGATGCCCAAGGTATACTGTCTTCCTCCCATGTGCAAGCTGACAAAAATCTGTACTCTCCTCACATATTGGACATGCTTTATGCCCTTTAACAGAGTACCCAGACAAGTTTCCATAAGCAAGAAAATCATTAATGGTACAGAACAACATGGCACGTAATGTGAACATTTCTTCATGGTAGGCATCAAACACAGGTGCGCCTTCATCCCATAACTTTTTCAAGTCTTCAATAAGAGGAGCAAGATACACATCGATGTCATTTCCTGGTTGCCGTGGGCCTGAAATCATTAGAGACATAAGTATGTACTTGCGCTTCATACACAAGTAAGGCGGCAAATTGTAAATAACCAACATCACCGGCCATGAGCTATGTGCGCTACTCAGACTGCCAAACGGGTTCATTCCATCAGTACACAGACCAAGCCTCAAATTTCTTGCTTCTCCCCCGAAAGAAGGATACATTGAATCAATCTTTTTCCACTGATCTGAGTCTGATGTATGCATTATCACCTTGTCATCATCACTGGGAATACACCGATCTGAATGCCATGTCAATAGTTTTGCATCTTTTTCATTAGCGAACAACCGTTTAAATCTCGGTATAATAGGAAGATACCACAGAACCTTAGCCGGCGACCCCTTCTTTTGCGCATCAGAACTATCTTCAATAGCATCACACAACTGCTTGTTTTTGTATCGGGGAGTGTTACACTTAGGACATCGCAATAAATCCTTATACTCATTCCTGTAAAGGACGCAATCATTTGGGCAAGCGTGGATCTTCTTATACTCCATACCCATTGGACACAACATTTTTTTCACCTCGTAAATTCGATCTGGAAGTTCATTATCTTCTGGGAGCATATATTTCAATACCCTCAATAAGGCTGTAAAACTAGTATCTGACCACCCATTTGCCGCTTTCAAACTAAACAACTTCAAAACACTAGACAATCGTGTATATTTACTGCAACCCTTGTATAGAGGCTTCTCATTGTCACCCAAAATCGAAGCAAGAACTTCCGGTTTATCAGCAAAATCCTCGGCCACATCCTCAATCATGGCATCTAATCGATCTCTAGTAATCGCATCATCTCCTTTTGCATGAGATTTTCTTTGCTAAGGTAAACCATCAATACTTTCACCATGCCAAATCCACAGTTTATAAGAAGAATCAAACCCGTGCCGATATAAATGGAATCTTATTGTATCTGAGTTATCAAACCGCGCCCCATTTTTACAAGATTTGCACGGACAATGAACGTACTTTGTATTCTTATAAGCGAATTGAATGAAATTCTCAACTTCTCTCGCATAAGAATCGGAGGTCCGATCACCACAGAACAAGATATTTCGATCCATGTGTAACTAAGACCTTGAAATAATTAAAAATACCAAATAATAATTCAACAAACAATGTACAAAGTATCAAGTTGCATGCTTGTCTTAGCACATGTCATAATACTTATGTTAGTCATATATGTGCAAAACTACTATAATACCTCAATGAAAAAAATAATGCAATGACAACACATGCGCAATAGACATAATCGAATGAAGAAGAAACTCTAAGTTTTTCATTCATGCATTTCGTCAAACACATAAAATGCATAAAAAAATAATACACACTCTAAGTAGTGCTAATTATATGAACATCATCCATTAAAAATCAAACACTATAAATCAAATTACATCACCGAAAACTACATAGTATAACTAAATAGGGTTCCACACTACTAAGGTTCGCCACATACATGGAATATATGCAACTTTAATTTTCAGCCATGCAGCTACCATAAATAAAAATAAATGCTATAGGATGACATATCTAAAGTACAAGCATAAGCAATTACTGGAAAATTTTACAAGTTTCTAACCTTTAGGTGGTAAATTTGAGCTCCAAATGACGATTCTTTAGGTTCAACGTGCAAAACCGTAGTAGAAATTTGGAGACAGACACTCTCGGGCACGATATGGGAATACACGGTGTTATTTAGGTTTTAATATATATACACGTCAATACTACGGCGGAGAAAATTAAACCGCCGTAGAAAGGGAACTTTCCACGGCGGTTGGAGGGAAATTCCGGTTCTACGGCGGTTCATTTTTAGACCGCCGTAGAAAGTCCGCATTCCTTTTATTACTGCGGTTTTCTATTTTCCGCCGTTAATTCGCAGCCGTTAAAGCTCCGTTTTGTAGTAGTGCTTTAACCATATCTTTGTCGGCACCAAACTCAGGAAGGTAACCTTCCGTAACATTGTTATACATGTTCATCGGATAATCACCTCTAAATATAGGATCCATGAACCTGCACCCAAATTACGATCAAGACGTTAGTAATGCATCCGAGACCAAATTCAATGACTGAACGGTTCTTAATGGGACTGTAGTTTTTTCCGATCAACCCTCGAGCAATTTACTGACCATCCAAACATGAAATCCAATGCTCGTTGTGCAGCCTCTCTATTTTTTGGAGTGTCTACCAAAGGAAGACACCACTCTGTAACCAAACTAAGACCAATTTTTCCACGTTGAGTCTTCTGCTCTCATAATTAAGCAAAAAATAGAACATTGTCAGTTAATATTATATATGCAAATGAATGGTGAATAAATTAATTAGGTAAAAATATAAAATTAAACCTGATATTTATCTTTGTACTGGCTGCCTTTGCGTGAGCAAGGATTTGGTGATGTGCAACTAAATATGGCCATTTTTGCTGTTTTTGTAGTGATGCTATGGTGGTACCCTTTGGAGCAATAGTAGTACTTTCAGAGAATTGATCAAGTGAAGATTTAATTGAAGATCTAAGCGGTGGGGAAATGGAAGAATAAGTATTTTTTGCAGCATCATTTGCATATTTATTTTCACGGTTCTTCTTTAATGTTTTGTAGCCCGGTGCGAGTTCACCTGTGACGTAACCCCCATAGGCAACGGACCAGGGTTCATTTATAGTTATCCAATGCTTGACGTCATTACCAAATTCTTTGAAGCACAGGTCTGCATAGGCACAGAAGTCATCCCTGTACCCGGCCAATCAAATACTTTTTATTAGTGCATCGTTATTATTAGTGTATAGAAATTCTCGCACAAGTGAAGAATTTACTTACACAATATCTTCATTCAAGAAAGTATAATAGCTGTCCTCCAAATCTTGTGGAGGATCGAAGTGCACCAGAGTCACCACAGGTTTTATTCCTTTTTTTGTTTTTTAAATGTAAATAAATAAATAAATAAAGCTAATTAATAGCATCACTCACAAGTGGGAGAGACCAAAAGAAAAACCGAACTATTAACGAAGACTATATATATTGAAAAATTGTACGTACCTGCTCTCTTGAGCTTCTTCAGAAGATCCTTATAAAAATCGATGCCTTCCTGGTTTACGCTCTCTATTTTTCCAGCTGAAAATCCAATTAAATCATATATATAAATAAATAAATAAATAATATATAAAAGAAAATAGTATAGTTGCGTTAAAGAATCATTTAGTCCTTGAAATTACACTAAATGCATTAGTAATGCTATTACATTATTTAATGACTGAATAATTTTATCACGAAACTGTAATACTATTACGTACCGATATAATGTTATATGTATTGTGCGTTACAAAGCAAGTCTTTTGAGTTAGTGTATATGCATGCATGATTGAGAACGTAAATTCATGGTTAAATTACTTGGCATAATTCTGGACCAGGAGATGGAAAATCTGTAAGCATCAAATCCAATTTCCTCCAACAATTTTACATCTTCCTGCAAAATTAATGTAATTAATATTCAACAATTAATTTCACTTCTTCTCAGAAAATAAATTAAAATTAATAAAGCAGCTTCAAGGTCTGTATATATATACCTTGTAATGTTCGCGATGATTGACTGCATCTTCGCCATATGCGTCAAACAGTTCTGCCATGATCGATCAGTTTCGCAACAGATGGAGATCATCAGTCTAATATATTTGTATATAAATTTTGAGTAATGATATTCATAATTATAAATTTATATTCAATAATTTGCCGCCACTCATTGATTTGTAATATGGTCGTAAGTATTTGATAAAAATTTAGTCAATGAACGAATACCACCATGTTATTAATTAGCCAATGTAGGATAGCTTTAAAATTGGGCTTTCATATTAAGTCGCTCCTGAGTGCGGGTTACCACACAAATATTTATATGCAAAAAAATGGTGCCAAAGTCCGAATAATCCAAAAAAAAAAGAAGAGAAAAGTCAGAATAATCCATCTGACTAAGAAAAGAAAAAAAGTCGCCAAATTTTGAGAAAATCGTTAAGGCTAATTAATTACTTTTTTTTTTTTTACCGTTGTTTGACTTTATTTCATATATTTTCATTTCCTATCTCTTAAATTATCATTATTGTATAAAAATTTACATTATTGTCCCACCTTTGTTGATGGTACTACCTTTTAAAAATAACTATGACAATAGTATCAATTTTTTTTTAATTTTAAAAAAGGAGCAAAAATAAAAATAAAAATATTAATTTAAGAGATAAAAATTAAATAACCTCATAAACAAAATATGGACCTTGGGAGCCAGAATATGGCTTCTGAGGAACTGACGATGAAGATGACTTTTGAGATGATGAAGAACGATGCATTATAGGCCTCAAGAAGTATGAGTCAGCGAGAACCTACTGGAACTATTGCCTACGGCGATAGGCTCGAATAGATTATAGGAAATTAAATGATATGTAAGCCACTTTGGTTAGAGCTTTTACTTTTATTTATATTTTCACATTTGAATAAAATAGGTCATTGACCCCACCGTTAATTTTTTTGAAACCCTCATAAACGAAATGGACAAAAGGTAATTAAGCCCATCGTTAATTTAAGAATAGATTTGTGAAGAGTTAGAGATTCGTTAATTTAATACATATGTTAGGTAGTGTAATATTTTGTCTAACAAAATTTCTTTTTCTTTTTGAATATATATCAAAAATAAACTATTACTACTCATTATTCACTCGACTTTTTGTCAACTATTGTTTTTAATTCCAGTGAGAATTATTTGTCTAAAATATTATATCTAATCTTGTCCATGTTAGTTAAATAACTTTTTTTTTTTTATATAAACTTTAAAAAAACGAGTCATTTTTACTTAGAAAATATTTTATTGAAACGACACATTGATCATTGGATAGAATATATTGAAGAGGAGATCTCCTCTCGTCTTGTTCTGTCAAAGTTATGGAAATGACGATGTTCGACTAATCATTACTTTTTTAAAATAAAAAGACATATTTTTGATAGTCGAATAGAATAAGATAGAATAATTTTCACAAACCATACTTAAACAGCAAAATAATTTTGATAGTTTGTTTATTGTTCGAGTGAAGATGCCAAAATATACTCATACTTTTCGATCATATTTGGTTTTGTCACCTTACTTTTTTTGTAGCCATGAATGTCCCTAAACTAATTAAAATGGGCCAAAAATGTATTGGATCTATTAGCCTACATTAGACTTAACGGAACTCCCATCATGTGCCTCACATGTGACTTTTTAGGGGTAATTTTGTCCGTTTACTAATCATTTTCTTTCCATTTTTTTCCCTTTTTCTCTACATTTAATTATTCATCTTCTTCTCCAATGGAAGACTAATTTTTTTAAATTTATTACTTTCCATAGTTTTACTAATATAATTATATGGGGGACCCCATATTTTATAATTGTGGGTGATGGTGGTTGGTGGTTTTATGAGTTTGGAGGAGGGAGGGGGAGGGGAGGCTGCCGGTGGTGGAGGAGGACGGGGAAGGGAGGCAAAGGAGGGAAGGGGGAGGAATTTGAGGAAGAAGATGAATAGTAAATTTAGGGAAAAATAAATAAATAAGATGAATAGTAATCGGACAAAATTAACCCTACAAAAAGTCTATGTAAGGCACATGGTGAGCGTTCCGTTAAGTCTAGCAGAGGCTAACGGGTCCAGTACATTTTTGGCCAATTTTAAGTAGTTTAGGAACATTCGTGGTTACAAAAGAAGTCTGGCGACAAAACTGAACATAATCAAAAAATATAAGTATATTTTAGACTGTTCACTCTTATTGTTCTTAATTTTACATAGTTATTGAGCCATTAGAGTGAACTTGTAAACAAATTTATAGGCACAAAGAGAGGGAGATCGTGTACATACTTCGGTCGTCAGCAAATCTGTCAAAGATGCTGTCGCGTCTCCCATCTCTATGACGACCACCTTCTATCTGCACAAATTAAGTTAGTTTGTAGAGCCAAGATTATGAACCAAAGAGAATATATGTATACATTTAGTTCGATCTGCGATTTATCATTCATAGGCGGCGCTGATAAAATCCATCCATTTAACAGCACGTTACGATGGCATGGACTTAAATTAAAATAAAAACGAAAGGCTAGGATATATATATACCTGGCAAGCAGAGGTGGATGAACCAAAGAGAAAATCCGGGTCAAAATCTTCGCGGCGGAGGAAACCTTCTTGTACGACTGAAGCTGGTCGAAGAGGGATACTCGCCGGAGCCGCCATCGTACGCTTAAGCTATAGTTTCACCGGAATACTTAGGCCTATATATATTTGCGTGAATTTAGTAACTGTGTGTTGTGAGGCTGCCTTATTGCCTATGGTCACCTATTTATAGGCAGCATTTTTGGGTTTGAGGTCCTAATACTCTTATTAATTATTTCGGGTTAATCACATTTATTTATCATAAGATTTGAGAAAATTACAAATGTTAGCTTCTATGAGGTTTGTGAACCCTTACCGTTTAAGTTACTAATACTTTGATTTCAATACCGTTTAAGACCGTCTGACGGTTTAACAACGATATTTTTACACCTGATCTCGATACGTTTGTTTTCATCAATAAATGATACATTAAACTCTACAATCGATAAATGTGTTTTCTTCGCTATAGGCGATCTTCTCTGCCCTTAAAACCGATATGAGCATCACATGCGACACTTGTTGATTTAATATTATTGCGATATATCATGAGTTAAAATCAATACATTAAATGCTAAATTTAATACAAAAAATAAAGAACAGCATTAATTAATAATATGAAAAAGCTATCTTAAAAATACAAAATAATCTATTAAAATAGCAAAAATGAATATAGAGAATGTGAAATGGAATAATTTATCATACATAAAATTAAAAAGTATAGTCTGAAGTGAAGAAAACGCCCTTATCAATTTTAAAGGCTAAGTTATCTTCCTCTAAGCGGTCTAACAGAATACTACCTCCCAAATAATTAATGAATTAATCGAGTTGAGATGTCTTATTTTTATATAATGACACATTTTCTTAACAATAAGTGATACATAGAAACTATATGGGGTTCACACTACTTTAGCAATTGCACTCATAATCGCGATAAATCAATAATCACACTCAATACATTAAAGGCGACATGAGATTCATATTTTATGTTATACATATGATACCTTTAAAACTAACTTTAATACTCGTGTCTTAAAAAAAAAATGCGACAGATAGGCTAGCAGGTCATGTGACACAAGTTTTTGTCATTATTGTGCAATGAAATTAATTACTCGTAGTACTTCTTGGATTATCGAGGAGATTAATTTAATTACGTCCACACTCATTGTCAATAAACATACATAATAATTAATACTCAAAAGTCAGCTTCTTCAATTTCAATTAGAGTAAAGAAAGATTAATCTGAATTCCTTCCTCTTGCCGCAGCTCCTCTCTCTTCTCTCACCAAAGACTAAAGTTCATCGCCTTCTTCCCCTTATCCTCTTTGACCGGGACGGGGAAACAATTCTACATTTTTTATTTTTCTTAATTTAATTTAAAATTTTTGACTCTTTAATAGGAGCAATAAGAAGGGGTTTTCTCCTTCAAATTAGAACTTGATTCGTATTTATGATACTTTTCTTCTTGTCTATATATGATAATTTTCTCCCGAATTATGATAATTCCATTCATGGCCATGATGTATGAAGTCTTGGTCAAAAATTTGATTTTGAAGCTTTCATCAGTAATTAGTAGCAGATCTATGACCGTCGGTACAAGATTGTTTTATTTACACCATGCGATTTTTATATTTACACCATGTTTAGATCTATACTGGTATAGATTAAGTACATTGTTGTTCATCTATGATAATTATCTAATCAAATCTTTTGTAATCAGTTATACGTATTGTCTATTTTTTGGACTTGTGTCGATGTCAATGGTTGTTAGATAATTTTTAATGAAAAATTTTAATTTAGAAAAATAAAAATAAAAAAGATTATAAATCTCTAATACCTACCTACCTATGCGTTAAAGTCGCATACCTATGTTTATCTATATTATCTAGAGTAGAAGAATTCATTTACTCGCCAAACTATGTTAGTTTATGCTTAACAAACCGAATAATTATTAGATATGTGCGCGTCTATTAATTTATCCATTAATTCAGTGCAACAAAATATAATATTTCTACCAATTTATTTTAAAACCTATTATATAAACCTCCTAAAATGAAAAATTATTTTTTAATTATATTTAAAAAATATAATGTACTATATATCTTTCGAATAAATAAAAACATAATTTTTTCCCTTACCCTTACCCTTGTGTCTCTAAAGTTTAAACCCTTGAACTGAGGATTATAAGACGCTCCGATTGATGAATCAATGCATCATATATCTTATGTAATTTGGAGCCAATTAATTAATATATTTCGAAAGTCAGAATTTTTAATAAATATTATAGTCGTACCAACCAAATATGAGCAAGAAATAGCATTGAAAAGTGACAACAAATAATTTTAATTCTTCTGAACAAGAAGAATCTCTACCAAATGCAGATAAAAATTAGAAAAAACAATAAGGCCAACTTGTTTGAATTACGAACCAACAACCATAGCATTGACTTTTTTTTTTTGGCATCTAATTAGTCAATAGTACTGGATTAATTAGGGTTGATTTGTGATCCGATCCGAATCTAACATAAATATAGCAGGTCGGGTATCACAAAGAATTTGGATCGAACACTGATGAATGACATGATAATAAATAGGCCGGTTTGGGTTAAGCCACTTGATGTGTTTAACCCATTTAATAACTTTTTTGTTTGAAAATTTATTTTATTAGTGCAGATTTTTCACGTTACGTAGGTGTTTCGTGGTTCTATAGTCAGGCCTAAAATATAATTATAAAATTAAATAGGTATTTTCAAGTCGATTTAGACTGTGTTTGAATTACAAATGTTATAATCTAGTGATATTTACGTCAAGTAATGAGATACAGAAAAATAATCAAATCGTGTTCGGGTTAATGAATTTAGATCCGCAAAATCAAAACCACCAATACAAAACAGGAACCTTTTTCCCACCCATAAAATTAATAACTAGTGTGTAGCATATTAATTTCATGACAACCAAAGCCCAAAAAGAAAAAGAAGAAAAGGCAAAGAAAAGGGTGAATGATTAAAACAAAACACTAGGTAAAACTAGCTCTATTCTTTTTCATTCCGAGAAAATCATAATTTTTTTCACTAAAATTTTACACAAAGAAACACTCTCATTTTTTACTCAATTCAAAATTTAAAATTTAAAATTCTCTCCAAATCTTCACTTATATAAATTCGAAAAATAATATAATCTTTAGTTATACTTTTTCTTTTCTTTTCTATAGAAATCCCCAAACAAATATTTCTTCTAATTTAAACTTAAATTTCCCAAGTCACTAAAAGAATAGAGCCTTAGCCCACCAATGAAAATATTGGATCTTCATTGGCTAAATTAGCTGGGTCAAAATATAAATAATGGGCCTAACTTTGCAGAATAATTAAGGGTCCTCTTTGCTCTTAATGTTGCAGATTGTGGGGGAAAATGTTAAATAAAATGGGCCATTAGTTACCGAATTTTTTATTTTATTTTTTATATTAGTAACAAGAGTGTGTCTCTATAATTATATATAAGTAGGAAATGAATTAACAGAGTACCGCAATGCTTCTTTGATGTAGGCTAGGAAAGGTGATCATGGAGGCGTACAATGTCCTCTTTTGATCATGAAATGAGTCCCAATGTGCCATGGACTCATCATCAAAGTCATCCAAACCTACAAAATTTAAATTTATATAAAATAAATAAATAAATTTATATTATATATATATATATATATTTACCATTTTCGGGGATGTAAATTTCTGGATCATGGTATTTATTCTTAATATACAGCAAAAGATCCAACAGCCCTTTTGGATATCCATGAACCCACCCAGCAGCCCCCTGCAATATTAATTATTCTCACGAAATATTAAACAAATAATGTTACATATAAGTACCACAAAATTAAAATGGTTGTACTTAATTTAATTACCATTAATTTAGATTAGTTTAAATTAATCAAACACTAACCTGTACTGTGCCGATGTCTCTGCAGTCGGCGTTCTTGTCTGAAAAATATTTTTAAAAAAAGGCCTCTGATTTTTTCTTTAATCTTAATTAATTAGTAAATAAGTAATACTTAATTAATCTTAATTAACTTATTGTACAATCTAACTCATCGATCTGAGACGTAATCTCCTCCTCCTAATTCTTCATTAGTGACGTATTGAGTCATGTAGTAATTTAGGGCAATAAAATCATAGGATCCTTTGACCATGTCTTTGTCCGCACCAAAGTCGGGAAGGTAACCTTCCCTAACGTTGTTGTACATGTTCATCGGATAATCGATCACCTCTAAATAATGGATCCATGAACCTGCATGCACCCAATAAGTTTTGGAAGATGTAATTAGTACAAATTAGCAATTAAACACGTACAATATAATTTGTGAAATTGATTCGATTCCTTTAACTTTATAAATTATATATAAGTATTGATAATAAGAGACTATCAATATATTTAAATCCAAAATATATTTGAATAAGAACATAAAATGTTTTTTCGAGTTGTGAATAAATATTATACGAAAATTATAATTATTAAGTTTAAATTAAAAATTATTATCAAAGTAATTTAGAATAAAAAAATCTAATAACACATGAACTCATAAGAAGAAAATTAAGAAGCAAAGGATCACCCTTCTTATTAGGAGAAGACCAACAATATGTGAGTAGGATTTTGATATTACACAACATTTTAAAAGGCCAAAACAACCATGCATGACTACATATCATTTGAGGTCATAAATAACACGAGGGAAAATAGGGAAAAAGGTGAAAACTAAGATACAACTATATTGTAATAAATTAAAATTTTTTTTTTTAAAAAAGATACAACTCTATATAATGGAATATTATCAAATGGGGTGTGTGCATAATATTATCCCCGTTTCATTAGAAAATTAGTATTTGAAAATGGACTTTTCTACTGAAAAATTCATCTTCTCCACTTTTAAGAAATACCACTGCACTAAAACAAACTAAACATTAACAGACGACGACTCAGCAACTTCTGCACTTAGTTAATTTTACTCTCAAATTTATCAATTTTATCAGTCTAGTGAGCCTGGAAAAGGTTGATCTTGCCTGCACTTCTTCAATTTTGCGCTCACTTTATAGAAACCCAAGGTAATTAAGAAGGATCGATGAAAAAAAAAGGGGAAAGAATAATTAAAAAAAGAACAAGTTAAAACACAGAAATTAGGAAAGGAGGAGAGTATTGAGTAAGGGCGGAAGAGACAAAGACAGGAGGATGAACACGGTGGCTGCCAAAGATAACAGTAACTGGCTGAGTGAAGAATGCTTTTAAAATTGAGAACACGTAATTAAATTTGATGGGAAAGTATTCACAATACCATGTCAGAATAAGGATTTATAATCCTGTAAAATTGCAACAACTTTCCTCATATTTAGGAATAAGAATACTTTCCAAATTACTTAAAAACACTACCAAACACAATATTTTAAATAAATAGGAATTTAATTACTTTCCAAGTCAGAATCCTTGGCAACCAAACAGGCCCTAGAGTTTACTATTTTCCTTTAGCCGCACACACAACGCTGCGCAAGTCAGCTAGCCTCTCTCTCATCCTCTTCCTTCTGTTTTGTTTTTTTCACAATGGAGAGAATGCTGATTGTTGAAAGCTGAACTGATGAAGAATGTCAAAACCCTTTATATTATTTTGTTGTTTTCTAAACTTATTAGTGATTGTTATTTATGTTTTTAACTTATTTTGGAGAGAACTTTGTGATTGACGAATTGGAAAACTTTGATCCTGCAACTATTGAGGGGAAATATTGTAACTATGTATAAGTTTCTTCTTATTCTCTTATGTCTTCCAACTAGAAATTCTGAGTTTAATTTTCTGATACTCTCTTTATATTGGCCACCAATCTACTATATGTCCAGGTCCTTGTCCAAGAGGTGTGTAACTCTCGTAATCCTCGCAATTTACCATTCATGGATTATGGCCAATTAATTCCACAGCTGCCACAAACTTTAACGGTGAGGTAGGATACATTCCATTAGGTAAATATATTCAAAGTGTACTATTCCAATAATTTAATGGTGATGACTAAATGTATAATATAAGATAAAAAATAATACTATTTCAAAAAAAACTTTAATTGTATTAGGGGTGTAAATGTTCAAAATTTGGTTCGAGCTCGATCAAAATCAAACTCGAGTTTGAGCTCAAAAGCTTTAGTCTAATAAGAATTCGAGCTCGATCTTGCTCGAGTTCATAACTGCCTAATGACATGCATGTTTCCTAAATAAAAAGAAAAAGATAACCACTCGTCCACCAAGCCTTCCTCTTTAGTACCCTGAATCAACTTTTGAGCAAAAGATTTGCGGCACACTTGATATTCAAGTTTTTGCAATCAAAATCAAGCAGTCCTATGTCTTTAATCAAATTAATAATTACTTCACAAATTTAGTATAATTTATTTTTTCTTTATGTATCAAAATTTCAGACACTCTTCATGAATGCAAATTCATGGTTTGTAGGAGTGCTAACCAACTTAAACCAAACTATTGAGACACACTTTATGCATATATATATATATATATATATATTGATCCTGCAACTATTGGAAATCTATTGAGACTTTGGGGGAAAACTACTATAACTATGTATAAGTTTTTTCTTATTCTCTTATGTCTTCCAACTAGAAATTCTGTATTTGATTTTCTAATACTCTCTTTATTTTGGCCACCAACTTATTGTATGTCCCGGTCCCAGTCCAAGAGGTGTGTAGCTCTCCTAATCCTAGCAATTTATCTTACGGATTTTTTCGATGCTGCAAACGAAAAAGTAAATTGTCCAAATACGTACTTTCATTTGCTATCTCCATTATGCCAAACACATACCTGCCAAAACGACCAACAATTTCTTTAGGCAAGTTGGTCAAATAATTGATAAATTCCTACACTATTACATTAGTGTTGGGTTTATAAAGTAAGATAGTCATTGTAATCGCATTCTAGTAATGAAAAAAAGATTTGCATATTTTAATCTTTAATTATTTTCTCAGCTTTAATACAAATTAAGTGTTGACTACTGGTGTTGTGACTGAGATGAAAAAGGTAAAAATAAAATCCTTATACGTCTGTTAGATGTTTTAAGATCATTAAACTACACTAAATATGAACATATAATAATTAGCAAGATGAATAATTCAAAATTACAACAATAATTGACGTTGATGAAGCAAATTGGGATGCATGCAACAAGAAGGATGAAGCAACTGGGTGTCTCTTTTGGACAAGGCAGACGAAGGAATTCAATTTGAAAAGTTAAACCAAATTCTAATATAAATATAATTTAACAATTACTTATTTAATTAGGTTTTGATTGGTTTTAGTAAATTAGTTTTGGGAAGAATTTGATAATTATGAGTTTATATAAATAACTTATGGGATATGTTTTTAGTTGAACTGAGAGTTTGAAATGCATGTAGGGTTTCGACTATTTGTCTCCAAGTTGTGTGAGGGAACCTTTTTGACTATTATGACGTATGGTTATATAGACCAATGTCATAAGAGATGAAGTGTTCCTGTTAGTATGTCTGTAATATAGTGGATTTGAGATGTAGTTCTTTTAAAGATCGAATCACCTGAAATCGTATGTTGTTTAGTATTGTGTTTTGTTATTCCAGTGTTATTGCAATAGGGATATTTTTATACCTTATCATTTTTAATACATTTTTGATATTTTTAAAAAATTAATTCAAATCAAGTTTTGAAACAAACTTTGATATATTTACCAACATGGCCTTAAATATGCAAGTTAGTTTGTTATGTGTCCACTATTTTCGTAAAGATAAGAGGAATAACCAAATATAGGGGTAAAGATCATACAAATAAACCGGTTAAAGTTTAAGAGTTTTTTATTCATATGTCTCTCAATTTCTGCAATTTTAATACGCAGACGGGTCGTAATATAATTGGTTAAAATTTTAAAAATGAGAGTGTAATTTAATAATACAATAGGGGCCAAAATATAATTATCAATGCAAAAGTCAAGAGCTCGGAGCTCCATAAATAAGTAAAGGAGTTTTCTGTCAGACTCACACCTAAAATAAATAAGCGTATTGCATTAATCAACGATAAATTAAAGTTAAAATCAATACACATATTTTTTTCACTATAAACAATATGTGTACTCATGAAATCTACTTTTTGTTTCAACATAATAACAATACAACATAAGCTAAACTCAGTACACAATACATCAAAGTTGCGATACATTAGCGTCAAACTCATAACTACATCCGAACATAGAACAAAATATGCAACTAGTGACATGTTTTTGGGCATATCCCTTATATCCTATCAATTCCAACTTCACGAAAATATGCTTAGGATTGAATAATTATATATCATCCCACACATGGAATAGAAAAACACAATCAACACCTGGAAAAAGAAGCAACCTATCATTGAACTTTTTCTTGTGAGGCTTAAGCTTGAACAACACCCAAATCCCTATCTCATCTTTGATGTTGATCATCAGAAAAGGACCAAGTAGAACTTTCATCATTGACTCAACAATACAATGTATCTCTGTGAGCGGTTCCTCAAATGCAATTTTCACATTGGTTGCTTCCAATGTACAAGTCTCCATGATATAGAGGCTTAATTAACCTTTGATTGTGATTCATCTCTAAGTTGCTCTCCTTTTGGTTGTTTTCTAAAGAAACTCTACTTTTCACCCTTTTTAAGCCAGCCTCTGAACCTGATTTGAGCATATTTACAACTGATGCCAATTCAATAGGGACCTATTATCTGGAACATATAAAAGAAACTTAAACTTGCATTTCCCTCTCATTACATACATACGTTTGTGCTCCACAAAGTAAAGTAGAAAACATCATCCTTTCAATCAAACCTTAAATTAGCTAAAGTCCCATCAACATTTTTATTAAAAAAAAAAAAAAAGAAGCCCCACTAACATTTTTTTTTCCTTCAGTATTATAAACGAGACTCTTTCAATACTAATGGAATTGTTATTGTTAGACCCGGTTAGTCTTAATCCTTATTTTGATTGATGAGTTAACAAATATGAGAATTAAATTATCGGTTCTTCTAAGTGAGAAAATGTAGGGAAATGTTTAAGGAAGAACTGACGCAAAAAACGACAATGAAAAATGAGCTAAAACGAAGAAACGGCAAGCAAAAGAAGAAAGAAGAAAAATACAACCGAGCACGTCCCAAGGTGGGACCCACGGTGTTTTCAAGTCATAAAATGAATAGAAGAGTTCACGGGTGAACTAACGCAAAAAACGGCGAAGAAATCGGAGCTAAAATGAACAAATGGGAAGCAAAATAAAAAGTGGCCTTAAAGCTCACGACCAGCCGCGGGAATCGCGGAGCCGCGCGCCGCGCGCCGCACAAGGGCCCTGCGACCAAGGCCAGGATTCCCGCGACCAGCAGCCCATATTTCCTGCGTTGTCGCGGAGACCATCGCGGAGCTCTCGGGTTTGCTCTTCCTTGTCCGATTTTCATCCAATTCAAGAGCTCTCTTCAAGAGGACTGAAGAAACACTTCAAGAGCACCGAAGCAACAATTCTCCCCAACATCTCCGAGACTTTAACAACACTTTCAAGCTTCATTTCAATCATTTTATTTGTCAAATTAGCTTATCAAGGTAGGATTGTCAAGAGGCTTTTGTGCCCATTTGTGTCATGTTGTGAACTCCATTGTGGAGTATTTTATCATTGTAAACACATCTAGAAAAGTCCTAACTCAAGAGTTTGAGTGTAGGTAATTTGTATTTAGGGAAAGTCCAACTCTTGAGGAAGGAGTTAGGCAAGAAGAAAGGGGGAGCAAGTAGAAAGGAGAGACCCAACTCAAGGGGTTGAGTTAGGGCAATTGTAAAGTCCTAGTTTAGAGTTAAATTAGGCAAAGGGAGGCAATGAAGTCTTGCGTAAGACCCTAAGTCCTTGAGGAAGGAGCGGGGGCAAAAGATTCATTGTTAGCCATTAGGCACTTGTAAGGATTGGAACACTCCTTTAAGTGTTTTGGTAGGGATTGGAACACTCCCTTAAGTGTTTCATAGATAGGGAAACAAGTTGTAGAACTTGTCGAGTGGATTAGGATTCAAGGGGAATCCGAACCACTATAAATTTGGTGTGTTCTTGCTTTGTTTGTTCAATTGCTTTTATGATTTGTAAAACACTAATCACACACCTCACTTAATTTGTAAACTTTGTTTTTATACTTGCTTTGAAAATGGTTTTTCAAAGTTCTTCATTGTAGAAAATATTTTTAAAAAGTGTCAAGAACCTAATTCACCCCCTCTCCCTCTCCCTCTTAGATTATTGGAATTTCAGTTATTGTCTCACTAAAAGAGTCTTGGGCAGAAGGTAATGATTATTATCTCGAGGAGGAGGAGGGAGAAGGATGGCAAGCCCAGCCTTGAAGGCGGAGAGAGCTGTACGAAATCCCACAAAAAATGGCTCCGAAGGCCATCTCCAACCATTTCTTCATTTTACAGCAAATTTTTTCACATTTTGCAGGATTTACAGTGATTTTACTCCAACAAATTCCACATCTCTATCCACAAAAAAAAATATTCCATTAAATTTTCTTCCTTATTTAATTTTATATTCTGCTTTATTAGTTTTTTTAATTTTTAATTTTTTTTTACAGAATAACCCCAAACTTTTGGATATTATTATGCATTTAATAAATAGTGAATGAAAGTATTAAATTGTCTATACTATTAAAATACTAAATAATACATTTCACATAAATATTTAAATAAATAATCAAAATTTCTTTATTAAACTCACGTAAATTTATGTGTAATTTACGTGTAATTTATGTATAATTTGTATGCATCTTTAATTATTTTATGTATTTTAAATATTTTAATAATTTAGTTTCATATTTAATAATATTTAAAAATATTGTTGAGAGTTTTTTGTCAATTAAGAATATTTTAAATTGAACAGTGATTCTAAACATAATTTTTAACTAAATAGTAAAAAGAATCAAAATTCACATATTGTAATGTTCAAGTGTATAAAATTATAAAAAACTATAAACAATAAATGAGCAAAAATAAAATTACTGTTAATATAAAAAATCATATTGTATACTATAAAATAACAAATTAGTAATTAAATAAACTAAAGACTAACCTGCAAATTACACAAGTAATATAATAATAATATAAACATATAAAAAAATTTCAAAAAAAAGGGTCAGCTTGCATAACGTACAGTGCTTCAGCATTTTTGCGGAAGCACAGTACTTATTTGCTGAAATAGCTACTTTATGCGGCTGGGTTGGAACCCAGCTGCATAAAGCAGCTGTCTTTTCTACAAATTGCCATCTGCATAAAGCAGCTGTCTTTTCTACAGATTGCCATTTCCTTTGGAGATGGCCTTGGGGAACCAAGATAGATCCACAGTTGGATCAAAGTCCCATGTCACAATTACAGGTCCTACTGATCTTGCTGGATTCATTGATCCTCCTGAAACTGGCCTGCACCAACCAAATAGTATTACTTTCTTGCTTTTTCATAGTAAAAACGAAACTCTTTTAATGGGACAGAATTAATGAGTATTATAAATGTATGTACCCAGAAAAGATTTGGCAACAAATTCAAGTGGAATTTAATCTGCAACAGAGGCAACCAAGAGGAAGGGCAAGACAGGGACATTTGACTAGTAATACTCCACATGCACAAGCAAGCACAACAGTAAATGGGGAAGGAGAATAAGAACATCCTAATACACAAGTGAAGATTCTGATAAATAAGGTGTTCAAGACAGAGAATAGTGTAGGGGCTATAAGATGGGTAATAAAAGATAACTCGGGTGTTATTCTCCACAAGAAGGGACTAAGAGTACCAGGTGGATCTCCCTTAGCCTGCCTTAGGGCGATCCAGTATTCAATTGCGAATGGATGGGTACCTCAGGTACACACTGACAACATGGACTTGGTTAATCAATTATGTGATGCCTCAGCAACCCACAAGGAAGTATATGTAATGTTACTGGATATTAGGCGTTATGTCAGAACATTTTTAGATTTAATTATTAAGAAAGTAAATAGATCACTTGTGCATGAAACACATTTGATGACTACAAGTGCTCGTAGATTACTTAATATTGTATTTGTCACTTAATTTAATGAGAATGAATTTTCTTTCGGAAAAAAAATTAAAAAATTCAAGAGAGTTTGAACTTTGGCATGCAAAGGTTAAACAAAGAAAGAAAAATAAAAAAGAAAAGAAAAGAAAAGTAGAGGAGGGGTGAAAGATTCAAGCACACACCAGGTAAAAGTAACTCTGTTATATTGGAGGCTTGGAGCATAATGTGTGCTTAGCCCACCGACCATGATATTAATAATGGATTTTCATTGGGTTGAAATTGTAATTGCCTGACAAATGATTCCAAATAGGGTTTTTTCCGCCAATAATCAAATAGGCTCACAAAATTACAAAAATAAGCAATTTTTTTTTCCGGATCTATAGAAAACGAATTTGCCAGATTCGTTTTTCCGGAAAACCGAATTTGGCTGATTCGTTTTCGGCAAGATCCGGGAGGGAGAAAAAATTGAAAAACAAACGGGTGAAAACGAATCACGGAAATTCGTTTTCAGTAGAAAACGAATTTCCGCGCTTCGTTTTTTCTTTGGTTTTTAAAAAAGGAAAACGATTTCGTTGAATTCGTTTTCTAAGGAAAACGAATTCAGCGAATTCGTTTAAAAGAAAACGAATTCAATAGAAAAAAAAATTTAAATCCATAGAAAACGAATTTCACGGATTCGTTTTCATTGGAAAAAAAATAATAAAAAACCATTTTGTTTTCTATGAAAAAATATATATATATATAATGCTGCATGAAAATTTCACGCAGCAGAAAAACAGAGCAACCGAAAGCGGGAGGACAGAAACGGCGACCCCCACACTCCGACGCCGACTAACCGACCGGCGCGCCCCTTCCCGTTCCGGCCGAACCCGCTCCACGTCGCCGCAGCTCGCGACCTTGCCGGACCTTCCCGTTCATGTCATTCTTGTAACTTACGTAATTTTGTTAGGATTAGTATATTTTCGCTACCTTTGCTGTTTTATATGTGCACGCAAATTTAAACTAAAACAGCCATAAAAAACAAAAAAAGTGCATTATATGTGTAATTTAATCACTATAAGGCGATTACTTGTGTTACAAAAGTCGTTTCACTTAATAAGATAACGAATAATGGCTTAGTACAATTACATAACGAATAGAATTCATAATTTTTATTCTGTTTAACCTAACATTATTTCACTTACACTACAATACACCCTTATTTAGTTGGCGAATTTACCAAATCCGTTTTCGCATTCACTATAATTAATTATTCCCTACAGTGCTTATTTCAAACTTAATCCTTCAAAACCAAATTATGTGTTGTCGGCAAGTGAATTTCATTTTCTCAAAAAACGAATTTGGGGAATTCGATTTCTCCAAAAAACGAATTCCCTACATTCGTTTTCTAGGAAACCCAATTGAGGGATTTCGTTTTCTGAATGCACCGCATTTTTTTTTCTGGAAAACGAATGCAGCGAATTCGTTTTCATTCGCTTCATTCGTTTTCTCATGAAAACGAATTCGCTGCATTCGTTTTCTCGTGAAAACGATTCGTTTTCTGGAAAACTAATTCAGCGAATTCGTTTTCTCATTAAAACGAATTGGCCGAATTCGTTTTCCAGAAAACGAAACAGTTGAAATCGGCTTCTTACAAAACGAATTCGGGACACGCCTTCACTGATTTCGTCTTCTCTTGTTCATGAGAAAACAGTGAATCCCGAAATCGTTATTAGGGAAAACGATTTCGCTAATTCCCTGAATTTCATGAACACACTTCTATGACTCCAATGGGAGTTAATTTTTTTTTCTTATATCCTAACGGAATTTCACTTACTCTCAAATACCCCCGCACTTAGTTGACGAAATCCCCGAATTTCACTTTATTTTACTAAACCCTACAGTACTTTTTTTTTGCGTAATTTTATTTCTCTGCATTCATTTTCTAATCAAAAAAAATGTTTCGTGCCAAACGAAACCTAATTATAGTTCAAGCGAAGACATTGTTTGAACTAAGTCGTTTCTTTAGAAAACAAATTCCCCAATTTCGTTTTCAGTGCCAACATTTTCCCTAAAATAGTTTCTCCAGAGAACGAATTCGGGGAATTCGTTTTCTTCATAACATATTTTGCCGACTTCGTTTTCTCACGCAAAACGCTTCTACGACATGAATTCATCTTTTCTAGCGTTTGAAATTTCGAATTCAATTTTACATATTACATGACTCTTTTTTCATCTTCTTTCCTTCAAGTAAAATCATATTTCTTCTTTTCATAACGCTATTATACAATGCACTTGTTCTCGACTATCATATTATTTAACTAACAGTATATCGCTTATTTTATAAATAAGCTTATTTCATTGAATTCATTTTCTACTAAAATTACGGGTCTATTTCTACAAAATAACATTACTTGTTTAAAATTTATTCCCTAATTTCGTTGTTTTATAAATAATATTTTCCCCCCAATGTTTTTATTTCACTGCTTTGGTTTTTTTCCCCGTGTATATTCACGCGGCTACCTAGGGAGCTGCAACTTATGTGTAAATAACCTTGTCTTAATCACTTCTTCGAATTGCAGGGCGTCCAGGCATCGCCGCTTATTCAGCCACTCGTTCGTGCTGTTCCGAAGCATATGCTCTAATTCTGTTCCGTCTCATATTTTCAGTTTTTTTTTTTATTATTCGACTGCTTCACCGAATTTTTCGTCCTGTTTTTTTTTCCCATAAGTACACCTCGCATTCCCCAAATTCGTTTTCCATGAATAATAATTTTTGTAAAAAATCTTTAAAAAAAATATTTCTCTGGAAAACGAATTTGGTGGATTCGTTTTTAGAGAAAAACGAAACTACCAAACTCGTTTTCCCTGCAACTAGAGTTTTGAAAAAACTATATAAGTATTGAAAACGAATTTGGTGCATTCGTTTCTAAGGAAAAACGAATTCACCAAATTCGTTTTCCACAGAAATTTTTTTTTTCCTTCCTTCTTTTTTTTCCTCCCCCGAAAACGAAGACGTGAACTTCATTTTCAGCTGAAAACGAAGTTCCCGTCTTTGTTTTCTACAGACTGGGAATTACAATTTTTTCCTGCTTCTTTTGGTAATTAACGTCTTCAAACATGAATATTCATGTAAAAAAATCATTCCAAATATAATCAACGGGCCCATCTTTGCAGATTCATTGGATCCTCACCATTAATTTTATCTTTGCTCTTAAACTTGAAGATTGTGGGCCAAATGTTAAATAAAATGGGCCAAATCTATGATGTGTACCAAACTTTGGCATTAAAATGAAAAGTAATTTGTTATTTACGCCGGTTTGAGAACCGGTTCTGGCCAATTTTTGGGGTTGAGACCCAAAATTTTCCCAAAATGTGCTGAACCCCATGTTTCGCACAAGAAGACTCAAACCCGGGTCTCAGTTTTTGGGTTGAGACCAAAAAAAATAAACTCGTTTCTTTCCCCTCTTCTTTCTTCTTCCTCCTTCGACCCCGGTCATCTTCCTTCACGGTCGTCCTCTTCCTTCCCCGTTGTCATCTCCCCCGTGTCCGTCATCTTCTTCCTTCGCGAAGTTCTTCGACCTCCTCCCTTCGATTCGCGCCGAATAGTTGCCATTTTTTTTTCCCTCCGCAGGTTTTCTTTTTTTTTTTTTTTTTTCTGGGTTTAGCACCAATTGCTGAACCAAGGTTCTGCAAATTGCTGAAGTTCTGCAATTTGCAGATCCGCCAGAATCGGGGAAGAAGGGAGGAAGAAGAAAGAAGAGAGAAAAAAAAGGGAAGGAAAAAAACGGAAAGGAAATAAAAAAAGGTTGGGGAAGAAGATGAACAGTGTCATCGACACTGTTCATCAAAGTTTTTATAAATAGGCCCCTGCTATTTTCTGTTTCTTAAATAACAGCCCCAACTATTTTTTTTAAAAAATTAAATAGGAAAAATTAAATATTAAATTATCTTAAACTAAAAATGTTGTATAAACTTAAATATATCATTAACATTAAGAACAATTAATATGGGCTGAAATATTATTATAATGTAAAAATTATTTTTTGGTTGCATATGTAAAAAATGAAATATTGGGATTTTATCTGCTAATAAAAGTAAAAATTTTGAAAAAAATTAATGAAAAAAATATTGGGTTGAACCCCGTGTTCTTTACCTTGGTCTGAGAACTGGGTTACAACCCAGTTCTCAGACCTTGTTTCTTAAAAAATGGGCTGAGACCCGGTTGGACTGAGAACAGGTTCTTAGACATGTTCTCAGAACTCCCTAAAGAACAGGCATGTAAAGTGCAAAATGACATAGCTGAAGATAGTTGGGGGGGGGGGGGGATCAGATTTTGCGGAAACTAGTAAGCTTTCCCAAAGATTGTTGAATCGTGCACGATTGTCAGTCAATCATGCATCCAAAGGACTGTGGAATTGATGAACAATTGCAAGTTAATTAGGCATCAAACAATCGTTGAATCCACACAAGAATTACCGAAATTTTGGAACAAAATATCAAACTCAAAATTTATTCAATCAATAACTATAAACTATCCCTTACAATAAAATATGCCTAAAACTAAACCAAATCAAATTAGGAACTATTAACCAATTTCAAAATAACACAGATCTTATCTACTAAATCGCCCACTAACTTGACTTGAAAATTAGGAAATATTAAACTAGGAAACTAAACAAAGAATTATTAAGGAATCTTGATCCTCGGCCGTACATTAGAATGAGATCAATTCTTTGGCCTAACTTTTGAAACCATCGTCTACTTCGCATCAGAAAATCTCATAAACATATGTACGTGAAAGATTTGATGAAATTATGGAAATGTACTTAGCTACTCACAAATACATTAGTCACCACGATACACGATATATACAAAACAATAAGAAGAAGCGATCATAATTGCCACACCCACACCATATCTGGATGATTAAAATCATTTGAAACTCAAAAGATCATAAGCTCAACATTAAGATTTTGCATCTGTTTAATTAATTCGTTGACAGAAGGCGTAAAATTATATATATAGCCACTCAAAACGTACAAGAATCTTGCTTATTCATGAAATCCAAATGATACATAAAAATTTATTGTTGATACTGAAAGTTTGAAAACACACAGTACATTGTATTGCACGCACGTACGAACGACAAGAGAAATCAGGTAATTAATTATTGTGAATTATTACACACAATATAACAACATTAAAGATCACGTACAATTTAATCAATCTGATCGATCAATTTAATTGCAGATCAGCCCGAGATCATTATTAGGATGTGGTGGAGATGGTGGTAGTTTTTTCGTAATTAGGAAATATTTGTACCAGGAAATTGTCGATTTGGGGATTCTTTTTGATTTTTTATCGCGATAATCAACGTAGATGATGCCGAATCGATACTTAAATCCAGAACTCAACTCAAGATTGTCTAAGAATGACCACACAAAATGTCCTTTAACCTTGACCTTTTGCCTGCACCAAAGAATCAAAGATTCATGTTGAAAATGAATGTACGTCACGATTATTTTAGTAGGAACAAAAGAATATACATTACTGTTAATAATAAATTATGTATATACATATACAAAATTAATTAAACAGTGTACCGTAAGGCTTCTTTGATGTAGGAAAGGTGATCATGGAGATACAATGTCCTCTTTCGATCATGAAATGAATCCCAATGCGTCATGGAATCGTCATCAAAGTCATCAAAACCTACAAAATATATATAATTCACTTATCATTAGTTAATTATATATAATCCTTTTTTTCTTTTTTTCAAATCCAATATATATTAATTATAACATATTTTAAGGTCATCTCTGGCAAGCATGAATTTTGAGCAGAGTGAATAATAAATGAATGCACTTGCCAACTTATTAATCTTCTTCATATATAATTAATTAATCATTTATTAATTGATCCACACATTTTAGTTAATTACCATTTTCAGCAATGTAGATTTCTGGATCACCGTAATTCTTCTGAATGTAGAGCAAAAGATCCAGCAGCCCGCTTGGATATCCATGAATCCACCCACCGGCACCCTGAATTAATAATTACAATCAAGAATAAAACCGCTAAATTTTTTCTGAATAGGTTAATAACCACCACGTAAGAAATACTAACCTGTACAGTACCGAGGTCTTCCCCGTCCACGTTCTTGTCTGAAATTTGAAAATAATCAAGAAAAAAAAGGGTCTCTTAATTAAGACGTATATTTTCTCTTAAAATAAATCACTATATATTAAGAGATGATTATTTGAAAATACAGTATTTTATAGTAATTGATCATAGTGCATTCATTAGTTATGAACTTCCTTTTTTTTTTTCTTCTTCTTCTTCTTAATTAAGTATGTAAATGGGAACGAAGCTAGACTACCTAAAATATGATGTCTTATTGTGTTTAGTGTCCAAAACTATGTAGTTTTCCTCAAGTAAAAAATGAGATGGAGCAATTTTGAGAAGTAAAACCGCGCAGTTTTGGACACGACACAATAAAACATCATAATTTGGGTAAAAGATCTGAACTCAAACAGGAACTGACCATGGAATCTGACTCGTCGATCTGAGACATAATCTCCTCCTCCAGTTTCTTCATGAGTGACGTATCGAGTAGTGTAGTAATTTAGGGCAATAAAATCATAGGATCCTTTAACCATATCTTTGTCGGCACCAAAGTCAGGAAGGTAACCTTCCGTAACATTGTTATACATGTTCATCGGATAATCACCTCTAAATATAGGATCCATGAACCTGCACCCAAATTACGATCACACGTTAGTCCAAATTCAATGACTGAACGGTTCTTAATGGGACTGTAGTTTTTCCCGATCAACCCTCGAGCAATTTACTGACCATCCAAACATGAAATCCAATGCTCGTTGTGCAGCCTCTCTATTTTCTGGAGTGTCTACCAAAGGAAGAAACCACTCTGTAACCAAACTAAGACCAATTTTTCCACGTTGAGTCTTCTGCTCTCATAATTAAGCAAAAAATAGAACATTGTCAGTTAATATTATATATGCAAATGAATGGTGAATAAATTAATTAGTTAAAAATATAAAATTAAACCTGATATTTATCTTTGTACAGTCTGGCTGCCTTTGCGTGAGCAAGGATTTGGTGATGTGCAACTAAATATGGCCATTTTTGCTGTTTTTGTAGTGATGCTATGGTGGTACCCTTTGGAGCAATAGTAGTACTTTCAGAGAATTGATCAAGTGAAGATTTAATTGAAGATCTAAGCGGTGGGCAAATGGAAGAATAAGTATTTTCAGGGTTCTTCTTTAATGTTTTGTAGCCCGGTGCGAGTTCACCTGTGACGTAACCCCCATAGGCAACGGACCAGGGTTCATTTATAGTTATCCAATGCTTGACGTCATTACCAAATTCTTTGAAGCACAGATCTGCATAGGCACAGAAGTCATCCCTGTACCCGGCCAATCAAATACTTGTTATTAGTGCATCGTTATTATTAATGTATAGAAATTCTTGCACGTGCAGAATTTACTTACACGATATCTTCGTTCAAGAAAGTATGATAGCTGTCCTCCAAATCTTGTGGAGGATCGAAGTGCACCAGAGTCACCACAGGTTTTATTCCTTTTTTTGTTTTTTAAATGTAAATAAATAAAGCTAATTAATAGCATCACTCACAAGAGGGAGAAACAAAAAGAAAAACCGAACTATTAACGAAGACTATATATATTGAAAAATTGTACGTACCTGCTCTCTTGAGCTTCTTCAGAAGATCCTTATAAAAATCGATGCCTTCCTGGTTTACGCTCTCTATTTTTCCAGCTGAAAATCCAATTAAATCATATAAATAAATAAATAAATAAATAAAATATATATAAAAGAAAATACTATAGTTGCGTTAAAGAATCATTTAGTCCTTGAAATTACACTAAATGCATTAGTAATGCTATTACATTATTTAATGACTGAATAATTTTATCACGAAATTGTAACTATTACGTACCGATATATATGTTATATGTATTGTGCGTTACAAAGCAAGTCTTTTGAGTTAGTGTATATACATGCATGATTGAGTACTTAAATTAATGGTTAAATTACTTGGCATAATTCTGGACCAGGAGATGGAAAATCTGTAAGCATCAAATCCAATTTCCTTCATCAATTTTACATCTTCCTGCAAAATTAATGTAATTAATATTCAACAATTAATTTCACTTCTCTAAAATTAATAAAGCAGCTTCAAGGTCTGTATATATATACCTTGTAATGTTCGCGATGATTGACTGCATCTTCACCATATGAGTCAAACAGTTCTGCCATGATCGATCAGTTTCGCAACAAACGGAGATCATCAGTCTAATATATTTGTATATAAATTTTGAGTAATAATATTCATAATTATAAATTAGCCAATGTGGGCTTTCATATTAAGTCGCTCCTGAGTGCGGGTTACCACACAAATATTTGTATGCAAAAAAAATGGGGCCAAAGTCCGAATAATCCAAAAAAAAAAAGAAAGAGAAAAGTCAGAATAATCCATCTGACTAAGAAAAGAAACAAAGTCGCCAAAATTTGAGAAAATCGTTAAGGCTAATTAATTACTTTTTTTTTTTTACCGTTGTTTGACTTTGTTTCATATATTTTCATTTCCTATCTCTTAAATTATCATTATTGTATAAAAATTTACAATATTGTCCCACTTTTGTTGATGGTACTACCTTTTAAAAATAATTATGACAATAGTATCAATTTTTTTTAATTTTAAAAAGGAGCAAAAAATAAAAATAAAAATATTAATTTAAGAGATAAAAATTAAATAACCTCATAAACAAAATATGGACCCTGGGAGCCAGAATATGGCTTCTGAGGAACTGACGATGAAGATGACTTTCGAGATGATGAGGAACAATGCATTATAGGCCTCAAGAAGTATGAGTCAGCGAGAACCTACTGGAACTATTGCCTACGGCGATAGGCTCGAATAGATTATAGGAAATTAAATGATATGTAAGCCACTTTGGTTAGAGCTTTTTACTTTTATTTATATTTTCGCATTTGAATAAAATAGGTCATTGACCCCGCCGTTAATTTTTTAAAAAACCTCATAAACGAAATGGACAAAAGGTAATTAAGCCAATCGTTAATTTAAGAATAAATTTGTGAAGAGTTAGAGATTCGTTAATTTAATACATATGTTAGGTAGTGTAATATTTTGTCTAACAAAATTTCTTTTTCTTTTTGAATATATATCAATAATAAACTATGACTACTCATTATTCACTCGACTTTTTGTCAACAAAATGCTTATAGTTTACTTACCAAACAGTATAAGATAAACAACCTAAACTCTGAAGTAGTTGCCGGCCGGCCTAAAATGGATCATCGGTCTAAGTTATTGTTTTTAATTCCAGAGAGAATTATTTGTCTAAACTATTATATCTAATCCTGTCCATGTTAGTTAAATAATTTTTTTTTTGTTTTTAAACTTTAAAACGAGTCATTTTTACTTAGAAAATATTTTATTGAAACGACACATTGATCATTGGATAGAATGTATTGAAGAGGAGATCTCCCTCGTCTTGTTATGTCAAAGTTATGGAAATGACGATGTTCTACTAATCATTACTTTTTTAAATAAAAAGGCATAGTTTTGATAGTCGAATAGAATAAGATAGAATAATTTTCACAAACCATACTTAAACAGCAAAATAATTTTGATAGTTTGTTTATTATTCGAGTGAACATGTCAAAATATACTCATATTTTTCGATCGTATTTGGTTTTGTCACCTTACTTTTTTTGTAGCCATGAATGTCCCAAAACTAATTAAAATTCGCCAAAAATGTATTGGATCTATTAGCCTACATTAGACTTAACGGAACTCCCATCATGTGCCTTACATGTGACTTTTTAGGGGTAATTTTGTCCGTTTACTAATCATTTTCTTTCCATTTTTTTCCCCCTTTTTCTCTACATTTATTAATTATTCATCTTCTTCTCCAATAGAAGACTAATTTTTTTTAATTTATTACTTTCCATACTTTTATTAATATAATTATATGCGGGACCCCATATTTTATAATTGTGGGTGATGGTGGTTGGTGGCTTTATGAGTTTGGAGGAGGGAGGGGGAGGGGAGGCTGCCGATGGTGGAGGAGGACGGGGAAGGGAGGCAAAGGAGGGAAGGGGGAGGAATTTGAGGAAGAAGATGAATAGTAAATTTAGGGGAAAAATAAATAAATAAGATGAATAGTAATCGGACAAAATTAACCCTAGAAAAAGTCTATGTAAGGCACATGATGAGCGTTCCGTTAAGTCTAACAGAGGCTAACGGATCCAGTACATTTTTGGCCAATTTTAGGTAGTTTAGGAACATTCGTGGCTATAAAAAAAGTATGGCGACAAAACTGAACATAATCAAAAAATATTAGTATATTTTAGACTGTTCACTCTTATTGTTCTTAATTTTACATAGTTATTGAGCCATTAGAGTGAACTTGTAAACAAATTTATAGGCACAAAGACAGGGAGATCGTGTACATACTTCGGTCGTCAGCAAATCTGTCAAAGATGCTATCGTGTCTCCCATCTCTATGACGACCACCTTCTATCTGCACAAAAGTTAGTTTGTAGAGCCAAGATTATGAACCAAAGAGAATATATGTATACATTTAGTTCGATCTGCGATTTATCATTCATAGGCTATATATACCTGGCAAGCAGAGGTGGATGAACCAAAGAGAAAATCCGGATCAAAATCTTCGCGGCGGAGGAAACCTTCTTGTACGACTGAAGCTGGTCGAAGAGGGATACTCGCCGGAGCTGCCATCGTACGCTTAAGCTATAGTTTCACCGGAATACTTAGGCCTATATATACTTGCGTGAATTTAGTGAATGTGTGTTGTGAGGCTGCCTTATTGCCTATGGTCACCTATTTATAGGCAGCATTTTTGGGTTTGAGGTCCTAATACTCTTATTAATTATTTCGGGTTAATCACATTTATTTATCATAAGATTTGAGAAAATTACAAATGTTAGCTTCTATGAGGTTTGTGAACCCTTACCGTTTAAGTTACTAATACTTTGATTTCAATACCGTTTAAGACCATCTGACGGTTTAACAACGATATTTCTACACCTGATCTTGATACGTTTGTTTTCATCAATAAATGATACATTAAACTCTACAATCGATAAATGTGTTTTTTTCGCTATAGGCGATGTTCTCTGCCCTTAAAACCGATACGAGCATCACATGCGACACTTGTTGATTTAATATAATTGCAATATATCATGAGTTAAAATCAATACATTAAATGCTAAATTTAATACAAAAAATAAAGAACTACATTAATTAATAATATGAAAAAGCTATCTTAAAAATACAAAATAATCTATTAAAATAGCAAAAATGAATATAGAGAATGTGAAATGGAATAATTTAGCGTATAAATATATGTCTTGGGTTATCATTATTATTATAGAGAAAAATACAAATATTAGAAGCCCTCTTGCGGCTGTTTTGTAAATTTGCACGCATCGCAATTTATGGCTCTCGTTTGTTTGGTTAGTTAAACTTTGTTCTTTAAACTTCTGTTTTGTTTCTTCGTTGAATTGCAATAAAGATTAAATTGCATGTGTTTGGTGTTTGACTTCCATGCAAGTTAAATTGATTTGATCAATTGGCTTATTCTCGATTAGCGTGCTGGATTTAGATTGAACTTAGTTGATCTGTTTGTTCTCGGAGATATTTGCTTTGCGCTTTCTACGATCGTAGTTTGGTTTACTTTCTGGTTGTGGGGTTGATTTATTTTGGATCCAACAAAATAGTTGAAATATAAATATTGAAAACTGACCAGCCTGGAGCCTGCGAGTAAAGCGGGAGGTCCACATTGCAGAGATTTAGATGGATGTATCCATGGCTGGCTGATCGATACGTGTACGCGGAGAAAAACTTTGTATTATTTCATTGGTTGTAATGCGAAAGAAAGAAAAAGAAAGGGTTGACGTTGATCGATCCCCTGACCCATCGGGTAATCAATCCACCACTAAAGCCTTATCCTCAAATACCACAAAAATTTTTCACCCAAAATTTTCAAACACGTTTTGGAATTGTCCCTAACACCCATTTCATTTTCGGACCACCTTATATTAATGAAACATTAAAATCTAGTATTAGTCACTAAATCAACCGAACATGTTTGTCCTCTATTACACGTCTTTGAATAAAACTATCGATTCAAATTATTTTATCTTATCATGTTCGAATATCAAAACTATATCGTTTTACTGTTTAGAAAAAAAATAAATTAGTTGAACGACATCGTTTTCAAGTAAAAATATATGATTTTCACTAATTTAGATCTTAAAATATATCATAATTTAGACAAGTGATTCATTCTGCTTGCTCACGTAAGCCATAATTATATTGGGCAAATTATACCACATACCATTAAACTATTGTCCGTGCTCACTTTTGGTCGTTAAATTTTTTTTTTTCATCCACTTTTAACCATTGAACTATTACCTGTGCTAACTTGTTGTCACTAAATTTTTCTCCGTCCACTTTTAGGTATTGAACTAATGAAAATGGCCTCTAATGTCCATCCCACTAATAAAAATCATTAAGCATGCCATTCGCGTGCAGTTCTTGAGCACATTGTACAAGCACGAGACTTGTGTTCTTCTACCTCGAAATCTTGCTTGTTCTTATCCGTAATATTGCACATTTTTATAAAGAATAGGAATTTTAATTAGAATTGGCCAGAGACAAAGTTCCGTGACGTGAAGTCTTAGACCTAGACACGAATGATATTACAATGACCCTATCCTTATCATAAACTTAGGTCATAAATGATAATTCGATCGTCATTTCTCTTATTGAAAGAGAGAGTCGTGTTTTAAACACAGCCTCGTGTACCGATTTAAGAATATTGGATTGATTGCAGTGCGAGAGCATGGATGCGGTGGAGAAGAAGCTGAACGAGATGGGAATAAAGTACGTGAGACAGCGGGTGGAGGAAGGAGGGATATACGTGGATTGCAGGGTGGCATGCCATTCGCGTGTAGTTCTTGAGCGGCAAAAACATCCACACTGAGCTATATTTGTTGTTACCTTCTTTTTATTCAATTTTTCCAAGCAAACATGCACAAAAAATTAGGACAACTATGGTGCAAACTCCCGGCGCATGAAACGAAAACACAAACTTGAGTGAGAAATAAGTTCATCATGCACAAATTTGAGTCGTGATAATTAAAGAAAATGAGAATAGAGCTGAATCTGCAAATGTGGTCATAAAGTTGAGCAAAATACCACATAACCAAACGGAATGAGTTAGTTTAGTGGTAAAAAGTTGGTGTTGACCATAGTTTATTGAAAATAAAATAATTTGCTCTAATTATATAAGCTTATATAATTAAGGGTATATATGAAGTAAAAAATAAAAAATAAATTAAAATGCTCTAATACATGAAATAATTTTTTATAAAAAAAAGTTATTTCATGTATCAGAGTAGTTTAATTTAAGAAAAAAAGTTAAGACTATTTCAGTAGAACTAATAAAGATTAATAATTTAGCGACCATTGAGTTATTATTATGGAAAGACTGTTATTGCCAGAGCAGTAAATAGCATCCACAGCAACATTTTCTTCCACTTCCTAAAACACCCTTCTTTATACTAATCTCTTATCTTCCAAAACCCTCCTTAATCGCTCAAATGGCTTGTTGTTTTCAAACTTACGCCGAGTTTCACGAGTAATATTTTCATACACTTTTCGGACGCCGGTGTCTTCAATTTCTCATTTTTGTTGATTATACTCTGTAAAATTGCCCCCATGAGATTGATGAATCCTTATTAGATTCAACATTCTTAATTCCAGAAACTTTGACCCCCGCTTCCTCTAAACTCTCAATTGTTTTCTGTTGCCAACTGGAGACTCTGACAACACTTCTTTTCTGGTTTCATTTTTCTCTTGTTAGGAAGTAGTTTTAGAAACACCCTTTTTCGATTTATGGGATTGAGTTTTAGTTTTAAAAATACCCTGCATCTAAGCATTTGTTGCAACACAGTAAGCGCCTGAAAATAAAACTGCAAAAATAATTGAATCTTCGAACATGTTCTTCCACTTTGATTTTGAAGCAAAACTTTCATTTGCGCGACTGGAATTTCTATGCTGATTGCAGGGTGGCATAGTTCCAAATCCTAGAGAGAACCAGAGCTCCTGCTGCGAGATTCCCCAAGTTGGGTCTTCGCTAATCTGAATAAATAGACCCCAAGTTGATTGGAAGACCAAGTATCCCATAAATTTCGTATTTTCCTTTCCTTTTTTGATTGTTGTTTATCAAACATCGATGCTTGAACCTACGTTCTTTGACTACTGCTTCTTAATATCATTATTTTTAGCATTAACGAACTACAGATGATATTCTATATTTTAGTTTGGCCTTCGTTTGGAGTTGGTGGTGGAGATGGTGGCTGCGCGGCCTGTGGTTGTACTGAGTTCAATTCCGTTTGATTTAACACAAAAAATTAACAGAATGGGCAAAAATTTTCACCTTTAAAAGTTTAGTGAGTAAAATGGCACAAAAAATAGATGGAGTGGTTAAAACTTAACTATGGTGATAGTTAGGTGGTCATTGGTGTCATTTGTCCTTATTAAAAAGACCAGTCCTTAATTTAAAATTATTCAGTATGTAAAAATATAATCTTTAAATAGAACTGTTTTTATAAATTAAATGTGTTATTGAGTCATATTTTAGATCAAATTCGAGTTAAAATTTTAGATTTTTAAAATAATATATTAGTTCACTCAAAATCTGGTTGCGACAAGAAAAAAAAAAAAGAAAAAAAAAGCTTAAAGTAGACAACAGAATAAATATATTAAGGTTAAATTAAAGTATTTTGACACGTTAACTTATATACCATAACACGTCAACTCACAAACAGGACCCGTTGTAATCGTAGTAGCTAATTGCTAGGGATAATGAAAGCGAACGCATATGAGCATACTCAACATCTTTCATGCATAAACTAGCAACGTACATAGAACTTGAATTTAGTGATCATATTAATAAGGTAGATGTCAATTATATGGTACCCTTACGTTTTACAAAATATCCAAGCCCATAAATTGCGTTTTGGGGACCAGATCACATGTACAAACCCGTTTCGGAGTTGTTCATACGAGAAAGACCAACTACAATATAAAAATAATGACAGGATAATTTTGATACAATATAAAAATATGTACAATACAAATTGAATATGACCGGCCTACACGAGTTAGAATTGTGATTTGACAATTCGCGAATTTATACAGTTCCATACAATTCAAAACAAACAGAACCTTAGGGCATGTTAGTTACCAACTTTTAAGAGAGGTTTTGGAAAACTTATTTTTAAAAACAGGTTTTCAAATAAGATATAAACGACAAGAACTTAAAATTGGTTTTGAAAAAATAATGGGAGTTTTATTCTTATCAAACTTGAGGGACAAAATAATTAAGGAGAGATTTCTTCGTCTCACGTGCGAGTGGCGAAACAAGGAGATCTTTTTTTTTTTCGTCTCAAGTTTGCGTGACAGTGTTTCAACAGCCATATGTGAAAAACTTGTTTTCAAAACCCGGTCTTAGAAAATAATTTTTAAATTCGTGTCGAACAAAATTTGAGTTTTTAAATGATTTTTGAAATCCAAAAACATACAAAACCAACCTGTAAAACTTGGTAACAAACATGCCCTTAGTCATCATTGTGGACACATGAATTCATCAAAGCATGTTGATCTGACCAATTTTGGACTATTATTTTAGCATCTTTGAAGGCAGTTCTCACGGGCTTTTGCCCAAGTTTTTAGTGTTTTATGGCAGGTTTGGAGAACAACCCAAATAAGGAGGAAAGACGCTAAAACAAGGATTTTGGAGCAAGATGTTCGGGTAGAATGTCACACGGGTTGTGGCCCAAAAAGAAGGAGAAAACTAAAGCCCAGTAGAGCAGCTAAAGTTCTAGAAGGTTTCAGAAATTACTGCAGTAAAAGTTAAAAGCAGAAGCTCCAGAAGAATCTCCAGAAAATCAATCGGTTGTTTCCTTCATCTGAGTGATGTGCTGACTTTGTCAAAGATTGCTTTACTCCTTAACTGATGGGATATTTTTACTGAGAGATGATTGTTTTCCTCTCTATAAATAGGGGTGCTCTCTAGGTAGAAGGCATTCAGATTGGCACTCAGTATTCATTTAGTCTCTCATTCTTTATTCACGTAGAGTTTTTCCTTTAGTTCTGATAGAGTTAGAATTTCACGATACATTATTCTAGCAGTAGTTCTATTTTATTTGAGAGTTCCTTTCGGCAGGCTACCCATTGCCCAACGGGAAGAGTCTCCAGTAGCAATTTTCAATAAAGTATCTCTTTTTCATATTCCATCCTTGCCTTCATTTCATGGCTGCTTTAATCTTATTTCGTGAGATGTTTAATTCTATGAGTAGCTAAATTCTCTTATTCTAGTATTATGTGAGAAACCTTAACCATTGCATGTATGAAACCAAAGCATGAATTCCAGTCTAATTAACTAGTTCCATAATTGCCTGTGTTTATATGTCTAAAAACTAAGGTCGTATTAAGTTTGATTACCTTAACATAGATTTGGTAGAGCCAGTGAGTGGCACGACTACCGGCCAAGTAGTACAGGTTTAATTGGGTAGTAATCTCTTGAGCATCGTCGAGGGGGGTTACTAGTTTTGGATTCTTCTTATTCTTAATGCTTCTAGCTTAGTTAATACGGTGATTGCGGGGACTCGCGGCCTGTTAATTAAACTAGATAGGGAAATAACCTTGACTGTGGGGACTCACGGGGGTTATCGATTCATTAAGGGAGAATTGGATTATGATTGCGGGGACTCGCGGTAATCTATAACTGAAACGACATAGGATAATTAGACAGAAAAAGGGGTTTATGATTACATGCATACGGTTAAGGTGGATTGCATAATGCTAGGATATTCTTCTTAATTGATTCTTAATCTATTTTGCATATTTGGTTTTGCTTATTTAACATTTCTACAAATTCAAGGTCTCTAGGAGACACAAAAGGTGACTGCTAGTCAAGTTTGGTTAATTTGCATATTAATTGGAAATTGTGTTGAATTTGCCGTCTCTGTGGATCGACCCTGTACTCTGTTGTGCTACCTTTTATTTAGCTAAATTGGTGCAGGGTTTTTTAACACTATTTTTACTGCATTTGATAGTCCTACGACGGGTTTATCAAATTGGCGCCGTTGCCGGGGACGGTTACAATTTTTAAATTCTTTTTCCTATTAATGTGCTGGGTGTTTTCTTGTGTTGTGTATGAGCAGGTTTTCAAAACCTGTATTACTGAGTGATCCAGAGATTGAAAAGACCTGTAAACGCTTAGCCAAGGAAGCACGGTTACGTAAGCTCGCAGAATCAGAATCTATCAACCGACTGAGAGAACAAACGGTAAACCGACCGGGTGAGCAAACAGACGGTAGCTCTGAGGCAGAGTCTGTCAACCGACCGATTGAACAAACGGACGGTAGTTCTGAAGTAGAATATTCAAGTTCTGAACTTGAATTTGATATCATGGGAGATAGACAAGAAGACAGACAAAGGAATGGGGGTGAAGAACAACAAAGAGGGCCACCACCAGAACCCACATTGAAGGAATTGAGCAATAAAGACATTGACGACAGAGCCTCTGCGGTAGTCACTCCAGAACTGCCCAATGGCTTTCCACTCAAGAATGGCTGGCTTAATGGCATCCCAAAATTCCATGGGGGTGCTAGAGATGATCCTCACAATTTTCTTGCCGAGTACGTGAAGAACTGTAAGGTGGGGCGCCTACCAACTGGAGCCACCATTGATCAACTAAAGTTGGTGGCTTTTCCCTATGTCCTGACAGGTCCAGCAAATCGATGGTTTTCCTCACTACCACCAAATTCCATTACCACTTGGAAGCAAACGAAAGAGCTGTTCCTGAAGAAGTATTTTCCTTCGACCAAAACCAATCTGGTCATGAAGGAAATAAGCAGCATTCAACAAGAAGCTGACGAGTCCCTTGGCAATTACTGGATACGATTCAACGAACTGGTGGAGAGTTGCCCAAATCACAAGTACTCAGAAGCACAACTACTTCAGTATTTTTACCATGGGATGACCACCAATGACCGGAACCATATGGACTCAGCCAGCAATGGAGCATTCCAGAACAACACAGTAACCAAGGCCAAGAAACTGATCGAGGATACTATTGAGTCAAGGAGTCAGTTTGGGGAACACTCCCGATCGACCAGACGGCAGGCTGAAGTGAGATTTGTGGATGATTCCAGTGACGAGAAGCTGAACCAGATTGCTTCCACTATGGAGAAATTGATGGCTTTGGTAGTCCAGCAATCTGCTCTGGTAGCACAACTTGCAACCCCATCTAGTAGCAGCCAGGAAGAAATTGTTTGTGGGTGCTGTGGGAATCAAGGGCATTTTTCACAAAATTGTAACCTTGTACAGGAGGAGTCCGTCAATGCTGCCGAAAATTGGAATAATAATGGAAGTTGGAATCGAAATCAGCCAAAGAGGGACCCCTACTCTAACACCTACAATTCAGGATGGAAGGAAAATCCAGCTTTTGGTTGGAAGAATCCAGAGGAAGGAGTTCAGGTGCCTTTCAAGTCAGAAGCCAATCAGAAAGCTCCATTTCTGAATGCAGGGAACAATCAGAATGTCAGAAATACTGGACCAGTGTACAGGCCACCCCAACAAAGGAATTTTCAAAATCAGAATAATCAACCAAGGGGTGGTAGAACCATAGAGGAAGCAGTGGGAGATCTTTCTGAGCAACAGAATGTACAGTTAACTGCCCTCAACGGAATTGCAGGAATTCTAACTCGACTGTCAAGTTCCATACAGGAGTTGAAGGGAAACCAAAGGAAGTTACCTTCTCAGGTGCAGGTGCCCCCTAAGGAGAATGTGAATGAGGTTACACTCATAAGTGGGAAGGTTCTGCAGCCTGCAGTAAAAAAATCACGATCGACAAGGGCCCAACTGCCCAAACCGATAGGTGGCCAGGATCCTGACAGTTCAGACTTAGAAGAATCTGATGAACCAACGCCTGGGGGTACCAATCCTGAACCTAAAGAAAGTCCTGTTCGACCTGCAGTGAAGGACGATGTGTACAAGCCTCTTCCACCTTTCCCAAATAGCCTAAAGCCTAAGGCTCAGAAGATGAAGGAGAACCCAATTGATTATCTAGAAGTGTTCGAGAAGATGAACGTGAATATTCCATTTCTTAAGGCCATCAAGATCCCTCCAATTGGGAAATTTTTGAAGGACTTCATGGCAGGGAAGCCGAGAGGAGCTAGCAAGGTGGTGTTAGGAGAAACAGTCTCAGCAGTCATTCAGAAGAAGTTACCACCAAAATGCAAGGACCCAGGTATGTTCTCGTTACCCTGTGTAATTGGAGATCGAACTATTGAACATGCAATGTGTGATCTTGGTGCATCAATTAATGTTATGCCATTATCTGTGTATTTGACTTTATCTGGGGTAGAGTTAGCTGAAACTAAAGTTGTGATTCAATTGGCTGATCGGTCTTGTGTGCATCCGGAAGGGGTATTAGAAAATGTGTTAGTCCAAGTTAATTCTTTTGTATACCCTGCTGATTTTTATGTGATAAAAAGAATACTGATCCTGCTAAAGAATCTGCTGGGGTATTGTTGGGTAGGCCTTTTCTAAAGACTTCTAAGGCTGTTATTGATGTGTATAATGGGTCTATTTGCTTGGATTATTGTGGGGAGAAATATAAGTTCAATATTGAAAATGCCATGAAACATCCTGAAGATGTGGAAAATGTGTATGCCATAGATGTGATTGACACCTTAGTCCAAGAACATCTTGAGACATTTTACTTGCAGGATAAGTTGGAAGCAACTCTCACACAGAGCCTCACAGAGGCTGATATACAGGACATAAGTGTTGAAGAAGTTTGTGCAGCAATTCAGAATCTTTCAGCAACAGAAGAGTATGCAGGACCAGGCGCCGAGTTCCCAAGACTAGTGGGTGCCGACAGACCAGTTCCATCACTGGTGAAGGCACCAAAATTGGAGTTAAAGCCCCTCCCAGATAATCTAAAGTATGCATATTTGGGAGAGGGAGAAACATTGCCAGTCATCATCAGCAAGGGGTTAACCTCGACCCAAGAAGAAAGATTGTTGCGGATAATAAGAATGAACATAAAAGCTATTGGGTGGACTTTGGCCGATGTCCCAGGAATCAGTCCTGACATTTGCCAACATTATATCTTTATGGAGCCTGATGCAAAGCCAAGTCGTGATCCGCAGAGGAAGTTGAACCCAAATATGCAAGAAGTGGTGCTGAAGGAGATTCTCAAACTGCTAGCCATGGGTATCATCTATCCAATTTCAGATAGCAAATGGGTGAGCCCTGTCCATGTGGTACCAAAGAAAGGAGGTTTTGAGGTGGTCACAAATGAGAAAAATGAGTTAGTGCCGATGCGGTTGCGTACAGGATGGAGGATGTGTATCGATTTTCGCAAGCTCAACTCTGCCACCAGGAAGGACCATTTCCCACTACCTTTTATTGATGAGATGCTGGAGAGGCTTGCTGGCAAGATGTTCTTTTGTTTCTTGGATGGGTATAGTGGTTATTTTCAGATCTGGGTGAACAAGGAGGACCAAGAGAAGACTACTTTCACCTGCCCTTTTGGCACTTATGCATATAGGAGGATGCCATTCGGATTATGCAATGCACCTGGGACCTTTCAGAGGTGCATGATGAGTATCTTCTCCGACATGATCGAAAAATGCATCGAGATCTTCATGGACGATTTCACTGTTTATGGCGAGTCCTTTGATCAATGTTTGGAGAGTCTGGACTCAGTCTTGGAAAGGTGTGTGGCAAAGAATTTGGTACTGAATTATGAAAAATGTCACTTCATGGTTCGAGAAGGGATTGTGGTTGGTCATAAAATCAGCGAAGAAGGGATTGAAGTGGACAAGGCCAAGGTGGAGTTGATTGCCAAGCTGCCCTATCCCACTAATGTGAAGGAGATCCGGAGCTTTTTGGGGCATGCTGGTTTTTATAGGCGATTTATCAAGGATTTTGCAAAAACAGCACAACCACTCACCAATCTGTTGAAGGAAGATGTCCCGTTTGCCCTGACAGCCACCTGCAAAGAAGCTTTTGATTGCCTGAAGAACAAATTGGTGTCAGCTCCGATCGTTCAACCTCCTGACTGGACGAAACCATTTGAGCTTATGTGTGATGCCAGTGATTATGCTATAGGTGCTGTTTTGGGACAGAAAATTGGAAAAGCAACACATGCCATCTATTATGCTTCCAAGACGTTAAATCCTGCCCAAGTTAATTACACCACTACAGAGAAGGAGTTGCTAGCAGTGGTATTTGGTTTGACAAGTTCAGGCAATACTTGTTGGGTTCAAGGGTTGTAGTATACACCGACCATGCTGCTCTAAAGCACCTCCTACACAAGAGGGAATCAAAACCGAGGCTGATTCGATGGGTTTTACTGCTCCAGGAATTTGATTGGGAATTGAAAGATAAGAAAGGAGCCGAGAATACAGTAGCCGACCATTTAAGTAGGCTGATGCTGCCCGAAGATGAGGAACCAATCCAGGAGGAATTCCCAGGAGAAAATCTGTACTCCCTAAGTTCTTTAATAACTGGGGAACAACAGAGAATTGCAGCAGTTGTAGAAGAACATCCAGATCCTTGGTACTCACACATGGTGAATTACTTAGTGGCAAATGTGCTGCCTCCTGATTTTTCCCATGGCCAGAAAGCAAAGTTGATTCATGATAGCAAGCAGTATATTTGGGATGACCCAATTATGTGGCGATGTGGTCCAGATCAGATAATCCGGCGGTGTGTACCAGATTGGGAGCAGGAAAGTATTCTCCAGCACTGCCACTCTTCAGCCAGTGGTGGTCATTTTGGACATAAAAGAACTGCCCGAAAAATAATGGAATGTGGTTTCTATTGGCCGACCTTGAATAGAGATTGTTATTTCTTCTGCCAGAGATGTGAACGATGCCAAAGATGGGGTGTTACTGCAAGCACCAGAGATGAGATGCCTCAGGTACCAATAAAAGTGTGTGAGATTTTTGATGTATGGGGCATGGATTTCATGGGGCCCTTCCCAATGTCAAATGGAAATCTGTATATCTTGTTAGCTGTTGATTATGTATCCAAGTGGGTCGAGGCCAGAGCAACGCGAACCAATGATGCTCAGGTAGTAAAGAGGTTTCTGGAGTCTAATATATTTCCTCGATTTGGAGTTCCAAAGGCAATCATAAGTGATCAAGGGACTCACTTCTGCAACCGAACCATCTCAGCAATCATGCGGAAGTATGGAGTTCAACATAGGCTTGCGACACCTTATCATCCACAATCTAATGGCCAAGCCGAGATCTCTAATCGAGAGATAAAGAAGATCCTAGAGAAGACTGTTAACACATCCAGGAAAAATTGGAGTCAAAATTTGGAAGATGCATTATGGGCTTACAGGACAGCTTTCAAAACACCTATCGGAATGTCTCCATACCGACTTGTGTTTGGCAAGATGTGCCATCTTCCTGTGGAGTTAGAGCATAAGTCCTCTTGGGCCGTCCAGAAGATGAACATGGATGCCGCAGCAGCAGGAGAGGAAAGGCGGTATCAACTGCAGGAGTTGGAAGAAATCAGGCTGGAAGCCTATGATTTGGCTAATTGGTACAAGGACCGAACAAAGATGAGACATGATAAGCTAATCCGCCAGAAGGAATTTCGTGTGGGCCAACTGGTACTTTTGTTCAAGTCTAGAGTACGACTGTTCGGCACTGGCAAATTATCCAGCAAGTGGCATGGGCCTTTGGAGGTAGTAGCGGTCTGGCCAAATGGAGCGGTAGAGGTCCGCGAATTAAAGTCTGGGAAGCAGTACAAAGTTAATGGCCATCGATTGAAGCAATTCTACACCTCCGAACAGATTCAAACCGTGGAGGAAAGCTTTTTGGTTCGTTGTCCGAACCATGAGTATTAATTCTTTTAGCTTATGTTTTATTTTCTGTAAAAATAAAATAAAATAAAATTAAAAAAAAAAAAAAAACAAAAAAAAAAACAAAAAAAAAACAAAAAAAAAGAAAAAAAAAAAAATGGTGTGATGGTTCTCGTGCCCTTTGCACGAAATTTGGATGTTTTGCAGGGACTGGAGCTATAGATTACGGAGGAAGAGAGCAAGTCAGAAGTTCTGGGGAGAAATTTGAAGACACTTGGAAGTACAGGGACTACAAATGCAAATTCTGGAAAAAAGAGCATGCAAGAAGTTCTGGGGAGGAATTGAAGAACATGTGGAAATACAGGGACTGAGGTGCAAAATTTCATCCAACAAGATTCAATTCGGTCACCCAATTCCCAACCCAAACCCAATTACCCAATTACCCAATTCCCAACCCAAACCCAATTACCCACTACCCAACCCAATTACCCAATTCCCAACCCAATTTCCCTAAACCCACACCAAGCCCAATTACCCACGATTTCGACCCAATTAATTAATTCAGCATTCCACTAACTTGTCACTTATTCTTTTTTTCTTCATCCCCACGCCCCAATCCAAATCCAAATCCAAATCCAATTACCCAATCCAAATCCAAATCCAAATCCAATTACCCAATCCAAATCCAATTACCCAAAACCCAATTAACACTTTCCAATTCATTATCACATTCATATAGTTCTCTCTCTCTAAAAAACCCTAGCCGCGCTCCTCCTTCTCTCCAGCCGCCACAGGTCCATTTCCTCTTCCCCCCTTCTTCCTTTCGGGAGAAGGGGGGACTGGACATTTTTGTGTTTTTCTTTACTTTCTTTTTTATTTTTCTGTTTGTTTCTTTAGTTTCTCTTTTATTTTTCTGTTTGTTTCTTTAGTTTCTCCCGTTAGGGGAGATTAAGTCTCTCGTTGGGAGAGCATTTTGTCCCATTCTCCCGTTGGGGGAGATTAAGTCTCGTTGGGGAGCATTTTGTCCCATTTTTGGACCCTTTTGGGAGTTTTTTTTGGAGAGGTGCCTGTTCGGAGGTATCTGAGAAGGTTGCCGGCGACTGGAGATGAAGCATATGGAGGCTCTTGGTGAGCCGGCACGGAGGTGGGTGAGGAAGGTGGAAGCAGTGGCTGGAGATGGAGATTGTGAGCTTGGTTTTGTTTCGGAGATGGAAGCAGCGGCCGGAGCTGGAGATGGAGATTGGGATGTGATGAAATTAAAAAATGGTGTGAATGGAAGGCAAAAGTTTGTCGGGGCCCGGATAGGATGGGCAAGGAATGGGGATGTGCTTCATTTAGAAAATGTACTCAATACCCTCTTTGTATCTCAAACGCTGTTGGACGATTTTCCAACGATATTAATATAAAGTTTTTCCTTTTCAAAAAAAAAAAAAAATTCATTATCACATTCAGTATCCAACGATTTTAACCCACCTATTTAATTCAACATGCAATCAAATTTTCCCTTATTCTTTTTCTTCATTCCACACGCCCAGTAGCCGCCCCCTTCCTTTTTCCCAAACCATCGACCATCATCTCCACCATGGCTCCCAAAGCACCGGCAAACCCACCTCCCCCTTTGACCGAATCGGCCGCCGCTGCTCCCTCCAGTCCGGCGAGCTCCACCCGCCATGGCCACGCCGCTAAGAGAAAGTTGGCAGCCACCAACCAACCGCCGCTGGCCAAAAAGAAAAAAATGGAACTTTGTCCCGGCACTCGAAGGGTGCTGGTCAAGCTCCCAACTCCGACGACAGAGATTCCAATTCCGGCGAAGCCACCGGTGCCAAAGAAAAAGAAGACTCCCGTGCAAAACTCCCCTGCGGCGACGCAGCTCTCTATTCCGGCGAAGGAGCTTCCAATTCCAGCAAAGAGAAAGCCCACCAAAACGCCCCCGCTTCGCCGTTCCGGCTGTCACTCCACGCCTACACCACCGCTGCCCCGGCATACTTCTACGCGGGAAAAGAGTCCAGCACGCCAAGTTGATAGGGCGAGTACTTCTACTGCCCAGGTAGATACCACAGATGAAGAAGACGCACCACCCAACCTTGTAGTCATCACCATCGAAGCACAAATTCGCCAAAATTTGACATTCCAGTCAGATTTGACCAACAGGTATACTGAGGTATGTTCTCGCAATTTATTGCCCTTTTACAGTATGGACTTACATTTGTTACAGCAATTGAATGTTCATGGGCGTGTGGTACAATTTTTTGACAATATTGGTTGGTCTTGGTTTTTGAATATTCCTGTGGTGCCATGTTTTAAAGAAATGCTTTTGGAATTTTTTACTACGGCTGAGAAGGTGAAGACTAAAAGATTGAACCTTAGTCAAAATTTTTTGCAATTTAGGCTTTTTAATCGTACCCATTTTTTGTCTGTGAATGACTTGAATTCTGTGTTGGGTATTTGTTCCAAAGATGAATTAGGTACCACAGATTACATGGAACGTGAATTGAAAATGGTTCCAGCTTTTGATAAGCATATCCCTCCCAAGTTGGAGGCATATTTGATTGCTGATCCTGCTCTACAGTTTTGTCATTATCTGTTAGCTCGCAATTTAAGTGGTAGAACTTCCTCTCAGCATGTTGTCACCACTTCTGAATTATTTATTTTGAAATGCATGATGGATAAAGTCAAGTTGAATTTGGGGTTCTGGATTGGGTACAACTTAGGGGACATTGCATCACACTCAAGGAGACACTCCTCCTTGGGTCACTTTGTGGGGTTATTAGCTCATAATATGAAATTGTTTGACTCCTCCCGTACTTGTATGCATCGCTGCCCACCCCCTGTTCCCTTAAGAGCTGATTATCTCATTGCCACTGAGTTGTTATTTCGGGCCCAAGATGGGACCCTCTGCTTTCACAGTGTGGAGTTTCCGCCACCTGCTCATGTAGCTATTGCAGGGTTTGAGAAGATCCAGCGAGACCTTGAGTATTTGAAAGAGGAGCAATTAGCACTTGGAATACAAATGACTGAGGAATTTGGCTCTCTAAATGACCGCTTGGATCAATTGGTTGCTGGATTTGCCGACTTCATGGCGAAGTTTGGCAAACATGTCTAGGTTGAGAGGTAACTGAGGTGTCTCCCCTGTTTTGAATTTTAATTGCTTGGGGATAAGCAAATCTCTAAGTGTGGGGAGGTTTTATTTGTGTTTTTCTTTTAAGTAGTTTTTTTTTTTTTTTTTGTGTTTTTGCCTGAGTCTCTGCCTTGTGACTGAACTGGATCTGAAATATGCAACATAAGTGAGGTTTTACATGAAGTGTGCATGCTGAATTTTTGAAGTGTTAAGTTGAGAAATCCTTTGCTAGCTAATCAAAATATGCATGTATTCCCTTTTTCTTAAGCCACTGTATTGAGCTTGGATGTTCTGTGAGAATCATTTGTTTGCCGGCCTGACTGTCAAGATGGTATGAATAGTGCATGGCGGGAGGATGGGGGACCTTCTTAGGATTAACCCTTTTTGGCTTAAATTCTGAACCTACCAGTTTATATCCTTAGAAGCCAAGTTGAAGCCTTGTCTACAAGTTCGTTTGTAGTCACTAAAAGAGCCTAGCCAATTCGTGATTAAGCTTCTTTTTCACCTCTCAAGTGTGTATGCTTTGCTGTGATGTTAAGTGTGTTTATTAAAGAAGGTGGCCTATTCTGTATTGTGAAGTCATTTGAAGGGTATAAATATGTACTGGAACTTGAAAAGAAGCTCTGAAAATAAAAATGAAAGAAAAAATGCAATTTCTCAGTTCTGAAGTTTAAAAGCAAAAATGCATGAAACTGAGAGGAATTAAATGGAAAGAGCTGAATAAAGGGCTCTAGTATTTGTTATTGTGAGCTGTTTGATTGAGAAGCAGGATATGCCATGAAGTAGTGAAATTCTGAGAACAGGGCAGGCAACCAATTCCCCAAACAGAGACGGGGCAATAATCTGGAAAAGAGTGCAGCAGTAATTGTTCTTTTTTGTTAAACACACTGGGTTTAATGTTTTTTACAGGTGGCTTAGAACCCTTAGGATCTGTCCAAGTGTTCGAACCCTAGCTTTACATTGCGTCCCATGATTTGAAGGTTGTTTCTTAACTGCCGTGTGTCTATTCCTCTTATACTGTGGCGATGGTCGGCTGTCAAGCATGTATGATTCTGGCTAGATTAGGATTTAATTTTATCCTGAATTTTTTTTTTCTTGTGAAAAAGTGAGGGTGTGAATTACAGACCATAGAGTGCAGTTGTGGGAATTATTGCATATTTTGTGTTGCGCTTCTGAAGGATGGTTTTTGGAAAGTGTTAAATTGCGTGCACCTGAATGTAATACTGAATTTTGTGATGTGAGTAGGATCCGGCAGAAGGAATGAGGCAGAAGTTTGTGTGTCAAGTCATAGAGTCAGTTTGTCTTTTATTCTGTTCTTGTTCTTTGTGAGTTGTGTTGGTTGTTTTGTTTTTTTTCTTTCCTTCGTGGAACTATTGCGGGATGCATGCTTAAGGGAGGAGCTGTGCTCTATTCTTCACTTCACACTTGAGGGCAAGTGTTATTCAAGTGTGGGGATATGATCTGACCAATTTTGGACTATTATTTTAGCATCTTTGAAGGCAGTTCTCACGGGCTTTTGCCCAAGTTTTTAGTGTTTTACGGCAGGTTTGGAGAACAGCCCAAATAAGGAAGAAAGACGCTAAAACAAGGATTTTGGAGCAAGATGTTCGGGTAGAATGTCACACGGGTTGTGGCCCAAAAAGAAGGAGAAAACTAAAGCCCAGTAGAGCAGCTAAAGTTCTAAAAGGTTTCAGAAATTACTATAATAAAAGTTAAAAGCAGAAGCTCCAGAAGAATCTCCAAAAAATCAATCGGTTGTTTCCTTCATCTGAGTGATGTGCTGACTTTGTCAAAGATTGCTTTACTCCTTAACTGATGGGATATTTTTACTGAGAGATGATTGTTTTCCTCTCTAGGTAGAAGGCATTCAGATTGGCACTCAGTATTCATTTAGTCTCTCATTCTTTATTCACATAGAGTTTTTCCTTTAGTTATGATAGAGTTAGAATTTCACGATACATTATTCTAGCAGTAGTTCTATTTTATTTGAGAGTTCCTTCCGGCAGGCTACCCATTGCCCAACGGGAAGAGTCTCCAGTAGCAATTTTCAGTAAAGTATCTCTTTTTCATATTCCATCCTTGCCTTCATTTCATGGCTGCTTTAATCTTATTTCGTGAGATGTTTAATTCTATGAGTAGCTAAATTCTCTTATTCTAGTATTATGTGAGAAACCTTAACCATTGCATGTATGAAACCAAAGCATGAATTCCAATCTAATTAACTAGTTCCATAATTGCCTGTGTTTATATGTCTAAAAACTAAGGTCGTATTAAGTCTGATCACCTTAACATAGATCTGGTAGAGCCAGTGAGTGGCACGACTACCGGCCAAGTAGTACAGGTTTAATTGGGTAGTAATCTCTTGAGCATCGTCGAGGGGGGTTAATAGTTTTGGGTTCTTCTTATTCTTAATGCTTCTAGCTTAGTTAATACGGTGATTGCGGGGACTCGCGGCCTGTTAATTAAACTAGATAGGGAAATAATCTTGACTGTGGGGACTCACGAGGGTTATCGATTCATTAAGGGAGAATTGGATTATGATTGCGGGGACTCGCGGTAATCTATAATTGAAACGACATAGGATAATTAGACAGAAAAAGGGGTTTATGATTACATGCATACGGTTAAGGTGGATTGCATAATGCTAGGATATTCGTCTTAATTGATTCTTAATCTATTTTGCATATTAAGTTTTGCTTATTTAACATTTCTACAAATTCAAGGTCTCTAGGAGACACAAAAGATGACTGCTAGTCAAGTTTGGTTAATTTGCATATTAATTGGAAATTGTGTTGAATTTGCCGTCTCTGTGGATCGACCCTGTACTCTGTTGTGCTACCTTTTATTTAACTAAATTGGTGCAGGTTTTTTTATCACTATTTTTACTGCATTTGATAGTCCTACGACGGGTTTATCACATGTTATTATCGAGAATTGCCTCCAGGCTAGGGCATGGTTGCATTGCATGGTAAGCCATAGTACACCAATTTTTTTTTCTTCCTTTTACTATATTAATTATGATGTCTATAGTTAACCTTCATGTCGGTGTATACATTATAAGTGGTACGTGTTTCAAAAAATAAAATTAAAAAAAATCTAGTTTAAACCAAATGGCTTCAGTTCAAAGATCTATGAAAAAAAAAAAAGAAAAAACTTTTGGCATGTTATACACATGTAAAAAGTGTTGCAGTTGCCACTAGTTAAGGGCATTTGGACTCAAGATCAATCAAAAACCATTTAAGAAGCTAAAATGAAATTCAAGTATTGAAATTATTTGGCAAACTCCGATCCCCACCTATTGTTGAAAAATTAGCAAATAGTTTTGGTGGCCCCTAAATTTCATTTTTCATGTGAACATAAGTAAATGGCTTATTTGTTTTTTTTTTTCCTCTCTTGTGAATAAGTAAATGAATTTAAAATATTAGTCGGTTGCCGCCTTTGACAAAGTACTCTTGTATTCTGAATTAATAAAATGAGTGAACTACCTTTAATATACCTTTACTTTTTGATTGTGTCTGCTTTGGTACCTATACATTTTTTTTAGCCACGAGTGTACCTATATTAATTTAAAGGGGCTAAAAATGTACTTTGCCATTAACTTCGGTTAGTTTTGACGGAATTGCCTTTTTTAGGGGTATTTTCGTCTCTTCACTATTTATTTTCTTCTTGTTCACTGTTCATCTTCTTCCTCCCCAAATTCCTACACCCTTCCTCCTCCGCCACTGTGCGCCTCTTCTCCATCCAATTAAAGAGCGGAAACAGCAACATCAACAGCTAAACAACAACAACCAGAAAGAAAATGGAAAATGAAGCGAAGAACCAAGATTTTCTGGAAAGCTATGCAAACGTAATTATCAAAGGCTCGATTGACGAGGACGAAGCGATGACGACGGAGAGGAAGGAGGACGACGGAAGAACGAAATTGCGGAGCTTCGGTTCTGCAATTTTTTGATTGCAGAACCGAAGCTCTGCAATTGGGGGCCAAAAATAAGAAAAAAATTTAAAATAATAGGAAAAACAGCAACGGAACATTATGACAACGACGGGAGGGAGGACGATGGAAGTAGGGAGGTGGGAGAAAAGTGGCAGCCGGAAGCAGGGAGGAGGGAGAAGAGTCATATCATCAAAATTGAAAATCTCTGAATACGCACTTTTAGTTCAAGAGTAATATTGCACAAGTATCACAAGAGTAACCTTCTCAAATTTGAACAGTATTGCCCCATTACTTAATTACGACTATCACTTTTAATTCAACTGGATAGTTTCAAATTTACAAGTATCACTTTTATTATTAAAGAACAACTATTTCGATTCATAAGAGTATCATATATATCATAAGAGTATCGCTTGGGTCCACCATTAGATTTACGCGCATACTAGAACCGATTTCATTTAAGGCTATTTTTTGTTTTGATTTTAGTTTTAGTTTCAACAGTAAATTTAATATATTATAATTAATTTTCATTATTTTTAATACAACTTTTTAGTTTTTACTATTTACCTATACATTTTTACATTCTAAAACTATTTTTTAAAAACATGTTTTCAAAACAATAAAAAAGAATAGGCCCTAAGTTTTTTCTTTATACAAATAGAAGGCATTAGGCGCCTATACGAAAAAAAAAAAACACAAATAAAAAAGTAATACATACATGATAATGTATCACGCCTTTTATTTACTTATGTTGAAAGTTTGAAACACACAAGAAAAGAGGTAATGCTCATTACGTCTCCTAAAACAAGAATACATTCAATTCATTATAATTTAGTTATTTGAGCTTGTCCATGACTAAAGAATGCACCACCTCTCCGCGCGTGCGCACACATATATCTAAATAAAATTCGAGTTAATTTGTGAGCAGATTTTTGTACCAGGAAGCTGAGAATTTCAGAATTCTTCGTGATTGCTTATCGTCATAATCAATATAGATGACGCCGATCGAATCGATACCTGAATCCAGAAGCTTACTCAAGATTGTCCAACAATAACCAGACAAAATGCCCTTTAACCTTCACTCCTTGTCTGCACTAAAGATACATTGTACGATGTCACATTATCAGTTTCGAGATTATTTTAATGAGACGGAGAAAATAGGGTGTATTTGTGTATGATTACCGCAAGGCTTCTTTGAGGTATGCAAGGTGACCATGGAGATACGTTATCCTCTTTTATCATGAAATGAATCCCACTTTGTCATGGAGTCATCATCTTCATCATCAATTCCTGCCATGTATATACAACGTGGCGATCCATTAATTGTAAGTTTTGGATTTATTATATACTTCTTTGTTTTATTAAAAGAGTTAACTGATATAATTATTTTACAGTTATAAATTACAATTTAAAACATGACTATTTAAATAGGACGGAGAAATTTTTAATATTTACTTATTTTTAAGGGCATTTCCCACCAGAGATTACTTTATGCAACAGACCTATCACCTCAAGATTATGGAACATTCCTAAAATATATTAAGAAGGAAAAGTGGATTTTCCTTTTTTTTTTTTTTCTTTTTTCTTTCTTCTTATTATTATTCTATTAGTTTGTTGTACAACAAATCAAAGTAGAACATATGCACAAAATAATTTTTCCATCCAACACTAAATAGTTTTGAGTGGCTTGTTCCTTTATTTATTAATTAATTTTCAATTTTTCTTTGTTTACTTAAAGGAGATGATTAGTTACGTATATGAATCCACTTCCAAGCCTAGTGGTCACAAATTAATAGAATATATATTTACCATTTTCAGCAATGAAAATTTGTGGATCATCGTAATTGTCCTTAATGTAGAGCAAAACATCCAGCAGCCCTCTTGGATATGAATTAATCCACCCGGCAGCACCCTGAATTAACATTAAGCAAGTAATTAATTGTACCAAATAATTAATTAATACTAGGTGTTACATATTATTATGCATATCTTGGACACTGACCTGCACTGAACTAATGGGTACACCGTTCTTCTCATCTGAAAAATATCAATAAAAAATAAGGCTTTAATAATTAATGTATATGTTGAATCCCCGATCAATGCCGAGCTCAGTCGACTACGTCTTTGGACTTGTGAACCTGCTTTTGGGACTAACCCCCCAATTCCACTTCGAAACTCAATTTAGAATGGAATAAAGAAGTATAAGTTAGGTTGATCAGGAATTTCATACCTTTCAAATGATCATGGATCGAGTATTTATAGACATCAAGTGAAGGGCATGCCGTGTCAGCTGATGACGTGGCGTCCTTCACATGGGTAGGATCACCCTGATAACCGCCTCCTCGATCGTCGTGATAAGGCTCTTACAGTCCGACACGTGTTGCTTCCTTATATGGACGGTGTCTATCCTAGACTGTCATAATGATGTCACTAGCTTGAGGGCAAAGACAAGTTTACGGAAGTCGGCCTAAGCCGACCTCGGCAGGTTTTGACTTCGCCCTATTATCCATATCCAACAATATACACATCTTTTCATTTTAAATAAATTATTACTCAATATATATAATTATCACACACGTACTATGATTTGATCAAAATTAATTAACATGACTATTATTATTATTATTTTTGGTGGGATTAAAGGCGGATCGAACTCACACCTACTCTCGATCCTTAGTGACTCCAACCTACAACTATAACAATAGTAATTGTAGCTTGGGGGAGGATCGAAGTGTAGCTCTCCCTGTTGAAGCATCTCAGGAAATTAATTACTCCCTTCATCCCATTCAAAAAATTTACTTTAAAATTTTTTTTTTCGTATTTAAATGGTTCACTTTGAATTTATTTACATTATATACCCTTACTATAATGTGTAGTTGACAATTAACCCTTACTTTTAAAGTAAGAATATAAGTGAAAATTATGATAATAAATTACTTATTAGGTGTTGTATCTTATAACTCATAATAAGTAGTACACATTTTAAAGTGGACTGACTCTTTAGTGAGACGGATGGAGTATTATATAAATCTTACTATATTATAAAAGAACACAACATTTAAGAAGCTCATTCTCCTTCTGCCATGTGGCATGACATGTTAGCTGCCACATAAGTTTAACACTTCATCTTATAAGGGCATCTCCAATGGTTATACCTCCATTGGAGGTATTTTATTGCCACATCAGCTGCTACCTCACTTAATATCTACAAACATATTTCTCTCTAATAATCATACCCAAAAAGTAACTATTTATGGTCCCGCTATCAATTATCATCTACACACAAAAAGTAAAAAGCAAAAACAAAAAAACAAAAGTGGCCAACTTTTTTCTTCACCCAAGTAGAGAAACTCCACCCTCTACCCTCATTTCCCCAATGGTAAATATCCAATTGGTTGGGTAGATGCTGACTGCCAACCATTGGAGATGCTATAAGATATTTTCAATATTTTAGTTTTTCAATTATACTACACTTGTAATTTATCAAATAATCATAATTTTCGATGATTATGTTCTTTTTACATAGCGAGGGGTAGTCATCAAATTTATTTATCCCTATCTTTTTTTTTTCTTTTTTTTTATTTTTAAGTTTCATCTTCCTAAGAAATTAATTATCCATGTCTCTTATCTCTTAGGATGAATTATTATTCCTTTTTTTTTTTAAGTTTTATCTTTCATGAATATCACTTAGGATGAATTTTCAATTTTTTTTTTGAATCATCCGTCTATTTAGTTTTAAAGCTTCATCAAATTAATTATATCCATCTCTCTTCTGTATATTCTTCATTTGGGGGGTTATTTTTTTTTAAAATTTTATTTTAAGCTTCATCTTCCCACGAAATTAATTATCCATATCTCTTATGATGAATTATCATTCTTTTATTCTTTTTTTTTCTTATATATTTTGTTTTGAAGCTTTATCAAATTAATCATCCATATCTCTTTTAATTATCATCTGTATACTAATACTAAATAAAAAGTTTAGTTGTGATCAACGACTTTTCAAATTAAAACATTGAATTCAAACTAATTTTATAATTATCACAGTTACCGATCAACATAATTCTTATTGGGGATTGCCTATCAACCATTATATTTCAACGCCATAATTTTGTTTAATTTCTTTTCCAAAAAAAAATTTCACTTGACATAATTAAAATAATTAAAGTAGGAGCTGTATCTGTTATTGTTTTAAAAAAATTCCATTCGAATTAATAAGAATGATTTTGTCTTCATCACCACCTACGAATTATTATTTTTGACCTGAAATTATCATATCTCATCTGATAAGCCTCTAAGTTTCTTTTCTTTATCTTTTAGATCTTCTTTATGTTTGGTTAATCGCAATGCATATCAGTATTTAATAAATAGAAGATATGTGCTTTCTTCACACTTCAACTGCATACTACCGGTCAGGTTAGAATTATATTGCTAAAAAGAATTATTTTCTTTGTGTTCCTTAAAGTTTCATTCTTCCTTTTTAATTCTTTTGTTAATTTTTTTTTTTAATCTCTTAAGACGTGGGCAACCTTGTGCTTCTGTTTGGAATTAAAAGTGATTGGTTTGGGTTTGTGATTTAATTCAGATTATTGTTTCGATTCTTTAATTTTCGTCCAGAAATTTTTTTTTCTTTTGTAGTTTGCTTAAAATTAAAGCTTTGTTATTTTTCCTATTATGTCTGTGTTTTATTTTATTATTATTATTGCAGCTGTATGATTGAAAGCTTTGAAAACGAGAGTAATAATTTATGATAGGCACATTTTTGGATTATGGTTGTGAAATATGGTAACTTACTTACTTTCGAGTAATTTAAAGGTCATTGTTTTTGTTGTTTTTTTTCTTCTTTCACATTAACTAATTTATGTGACTGCACTGCAGACAACATTTTTAGCCATACACATATTTATATCTATATAAATCAATCTATAGTTTTATTCTTCTTTCTTTTTTCCGATATTTCTGCTCCCCTTCTGTTTTATCTCTTATTTTTTAAGTTTGTGTCTCTTTCAATTCAAATTGTAATATATTTAATTAATTTGTTGGTGGTATCTCTTCCGATTTTCTTGATATCTACTGTTAGAGATGGCCACGGTTCCAGTTCGAACCGGAACCGGACCGTTGGTTTTAGAACCGGAACCATGGCCTCCACGGTTTCAGAACCGGAACCGGACCAGCCTCTGGCGGTTAAGGTTTCTGTTCCTCTTGTCTGAGAACCGGGAATCGGCGGGTCGGAACCGACTTAGGTTCTAATGTGAGAACCATAAAAATAATAATTTTTATATTCCTCTTGCACAGATTCGAACACACAACCCTTTGTTAAAATTGAAAAGTTTTAAGTAAATTTGATTAACCACTTCAACTATTTGTTTTTTTTGAAATTTTTTCTTTTAATTACAATTATATTATATGTTTAACATATAATATATAAAAACTATTTTTAAATATATGTTATAATAATATATAAACTAATAGTATTATATATATTATTAACATAATATAAATAAGCATTAAATTAAATTAAAGTTAATTAATTATTAAATTAAATTAGATCCAACCGCAACTTCCGCAAATGATGAAGATGTATTTATTTGTAAAAGTTTCAATGCTTCAAAGTTCAAACTCTGATTTTTCACGATTTATAACAAGGCATGTATTTATTTTGTAAAAGTTTCAATGCTTCAAAGTTCAAACTCTGATTTCTCACGATTTATAACAAGGCATCACTCTCTTGATTTTTTAAAAATAATATATTGAGGTACTATTCATCTGTATATATATATATATATATTTTTTTTTTTCACAATTTATTTTTGTATCTCTTATTATACAAATCATTTAATTGTTTAAATGTATGTACCATCGCTACAGATTTTATTTTGTTTTTGTAATTTTAATTATTTATAAATAATTGAGTCAAAATAAAATAACATTTATAAGTTAAAATTTTTAAATAAACGAAAAAAATTGTTAGCCTGCGCAACTTGTTTAAATTCGGGTAGAACCAATTAATCCATCTCACTACTTCATGTCATTTAGTGGATAGGTTAATTAGTGGTAAAGTTACCTTCAGGTAATGCAGGGTAAAGGGTTAGTAATTCTGAATTGGTGACGAGGGTATGAATAACTAAAATCAGGTTTCCCTAATTATCAATGTTGTTGGTACAGTTAATGGGTGGCGGCTTTTCCGGCCTGTTTTGTATTAATTAGAGTAGCAATTATGTCTGTGCTTATTCACGGTAATTGTCGATAAAGTAAGGGGAATTGGGTTGTGTCTGTAGATTTCTTATTAGCCGGACCTTCACAGACTATTGACACATCTATAAAAGGCTAGTTTGAATTTACGGTGACCTATAACTTTTATGTTTGCATGAATATATTTGCACCGGTGATCAATGCATCAACTTAACTAAGATTTATTATTTAACTAGGTGTTTTTATTAATGGGAGAAATAAAATTACTAGTCCCTGTGGAGACGATCTTTCTTATTGCTATACTAGTTTTAAGCAGGTTTTTATAAATGTTTTTGGTAGCTGAAACGACATCTATCAAACTGCCACGTGGCTGCCACATATACTTAACATTTAATTATGTTAAGGTTGACTAGGCTGCCACATAATCATATAATTATCTTCAAATGCCACATGGCTGCCACATTAACAAATAATTTAATTTAACTATTGATATAAATGCCACATAAGATTAATGTTTAATAATTATTTATTAATACATAAATTTTATTTTATCTCTTTTAACTAGATAACATTTTTCATTACCTCTTCAACTTCTTAAGTTATTTTTCAAATTTCTATATTAAATTAATATCCAAATTTAAGAGCATTGGACTCTCTGTATTCTACTTTTCATATATATATATATATATATATTCCATTTTATGTATAATTTATATAGAACTTAAGTTAATTATACTTGTAAACTATCAAACGTTTATAATAAAAAAAAAAAAAAGTTTATTTGATATTACTAAATGTGATATTATTAATAAATAATTTTTTAAGTAAGACATACTTATATTTTTGTAATAGTGAGTGAACTAAAATTATTATTATGCCCATTTACTAATTTAACTTTAATTTATGAATTTTCATATACTATAAGTTTCAAATATCATTAAAAGCTATTGATTGTATTATAATTATTACATTGTTCAAATCAACTTCTTTATTAATATATTATTAGTAAACGATTAATTATACGAAAACTCTTGGTAATTCTCACAAAAGAAATGAATAAACACTTTATTTAGCACTTTGCAATCTATATATATGTCCAGTCCATTGAAAAGAAAAATCCACAAAACTTTCTTATTGTTTAGACTCCTTATATGCATGCAGTCTAATTCACTTTAATGGTGAAACTTTTCATAATGCATATACATTCCTTTAAAACATATTTTTGTATAGGAAAATTTCAAAATGCATTTTTTTCTTGAATTTTCTCAATTTCTTCAAATTTGCAGGTTTATGCTACTCCAATGAAAAACAAGATTTCTCTTTCCAATGGCATAAAATATGTCTCCATGTTTACCTCTTCTAACAATGGAGCTACTCATGTCGTCGCCGTCTACATACAACACGCCTCGAATTCATTCAACAACTTATTTTTTTTAGAGAAGACGAAGAAGAAGGCTAAAGAAGTTGACAGAAGCCGATCTAAAGATGTGAGAAAAAATGAAGAGAATAGAGTAGGCATGCCAATTCTATATTTGGGAAAGTTTTCCAAGTACTTGTGTGATATTTAACATATGTTTCTTATTTTTAACTATTATGTATTTGTAATAAACTGATTATTATTTATAATTTATTATATTTTTTTAATATATGATCACATAATGATATTATTGGACATTCACCATGCAAATGCACGGTGCTCACTTCTACTATATATATATATATATATGTATATGGGTGTCACATGGCCTCCTGAAGTTTAAAAAACTTATCTCACCTGAATTAAATAAGAAAACCCTTCGATTTAGCTGGAAAACTATTGAATTAAAAATCCATAGTTATTCGTACAGTGCTAAGTGCCCATGTGTGTCAGTTAATGAACTCATACTCTGATTATCATTAAGACAGCACATGCATGAAGAAAAAGTATTTCTTCCCCTCAATAAAAAATTATTGTCTCAAAAATTATTTTATTTTATTTTATATAATTAGTTAATAGAACTCGTTTCTTCTCATGAAAAGAGTCATGTTTCTAACACTTCATGTCTCTAATTTTCTTTTCCCTTTTTTTTTAACATTATATACCCTCAGGGTGCGTTTGGCGCGCAAGAATGAAAATGGAGGGAATGGAAATCTGATTCCTATGATTGAAATTCCTATGTTTGATACGTATAGGAATATGATAATTTCAACTATTATATCCTTTAAAAGACAATCTAAGATTCCTTTAATGAGAGATTCATCGATTCTTGGATATAAGAAGCTCTCATTTTCATTCTGATTCTCCCGCGCCAAACGCACCCTCAAGTGTAGTCTAACTACAATTATTTCATAATTAGAAAGTAATGGTGTAAATTAAAAAAGAATGATGTCAAACTACTTATTTTAACTATTATACTTTACCGTCCAAAAAAATTATATATTTAAAAAATATGGTCAAAATTCTTCATTTCACACTTTTGTATTTAAAAAAAAAAAAAGAAAATTACGAGAGATGGCATTAGTATTCTGACTTTGTCATTAGAACTCATCTTTTATCGCTAATGATTTTTAATGTGAAAAGACAAGAAAGTGTTCAGCATTCATATGGTTTATTCTAATGCTTTGAAAGGGTACAACTGGACAAGTATTAATTATAAGGATGTTTAAATACAACTTGTACGAAATTTCCATAATAATACCTCAATGCTCGCTGAATTATTAATCTACATCTGTTCTATTAAAATAGTCTAACTTTTTTAAAAATTAATGTATTAGAGTAGTTTAATTTATTTTTTATTTTTTGCTTCATATATACCCTTACTTAAGTATAATTTGCTCTAATTATATAAGCTTAAATAATTAGAGCAAATTATTTTATTGTTAATAAACTATTGTCAACGCCAACTTTTGACCACTAAACTAATGAAAGTGGCCACAAAGTGTTCGTTCCGTTTGGTTATGTGGTATTTCGCTCAACTTTATGACCACATTTGCAGATTCAGTTCTATTCTCATTTTCTTTAATTACCACGACTCAAATTTATGCACGATGAACTTATTTCTCACTCAAGTTTGTGTTTTCGTTTTATGCCCCTGGAGTTTGCACCATAGTTGTCCTAATTTTTTGTGCATGTTTGCTTGGAAAAATTGAATAAAAAGAAGGTAACAACAAATATAGATCAGTGTGGATGTTTTTGCCGCTCAAGAACAGCACGCAAATGGCATGCTTATAAATGATTTTTATTAATGGGATGGACATTAGAGGCCATTTTCTTTAGTTCAATAGCTAAAAGTGGACGGAGAAAAATTTAGTGACCACAAGTTAGCACATGTAATAGTTCAATGGTTAAAAGTGGATGAAAAAAAAAAATTTAACGATCAAAAATGAGCACGGGCAATAGTTTAATGGTCTGTGGTATAATTTGCCCAATATAATTATGGCTTACGTGAGCAAGCATAATGAATCACTTGTCTAAATTATGATATATTTTAAGATCCAAATTAGTGAAATCAAATATTTTTACTTGAAAACGACGTCGTTCAACTAATTATATTTTTTTTTCTAAAGAGTAAAACAACATAGTTTTGATATGCGAACATGATAAGATAAAATAATTTGAATAGGTGATTTTATTCAAAGATTGCAATAGAGGACAAACATGTTTAGCTGCTTTAGTGACTAGTACTAGATTTTAATGTTTCAATACTATAAGGTGGTCCGAAAATGAAATGGATGTTAGGGACAATTCCAAAACGTGTTTGAAAATTTTTTGTGGCATTTGAGGATAAGGCTTTAGGTCATGGGATCGATCAACGTCAAACCTTTCCTTTTCTTTCTTTCCAATTACAACCAATGAAATAATACAAAGTTTTTCTCAGTGTACACGTACGCATCGATCAGCCAGCCATAGATACATCCATCTAAATCTCTGCAATGTGGACGTCCGCCGGGTCCGCGCTGGTCAGTGACAGAATTTTGATAGCTAAATTCCACATGTGCTATATTTGCAATGTAGACCTCCGCCGGGTCCGCGCTAGTCAGGGATAGAATTTCAATAACTAAATTCCACATGTATTATATTTAAAGAACAAAGTTTAACTAACCAAACAAACGAGCGCCGTAAATCGTGATGCCTGCAAATTTATAAAACAGCAGCAAGAGGCTTCTAATCTTTTTATTTTTCTCTCTAATAATAATGACAACCCAAGACATATATTTATAGGCTAAACTATTCATCAATCTTACACTGATTCAAATTGTAACTATTTCCTAAAACAAATACGAAACCAAACAGGAAACAAACAAAAAACAAACAAAAAGGAAACATAAACCGAATAGGAAATAGCAATAAATAGGAAACTTAGTTTAATTATTCTACAAAGCCTCCCTTAAACTAAGTTCGCGCCGTTAGCCATACCGAGCATCTTCTTCAACTTTGTAAAAGTCTCAAACTTCAATGCCTTGGTGAAAATGTCCGCCACTAGATCTTCAATCTTGCAGTAATCCACAACAATCTCCTTCTCATTAACCAAATCACGAATGAAGTGATACTTGATGTCAATATGTTTACTGTGACCATGAAAGACTGGATGTTTCGTCAACTCAATCACCGACTTACTATCACACAACACTGTAGTCGGACCATCCTCTTTATGATGAAGGAAACCAAGCATCCTTACGGTATAGAAAGTATGCGAAAAACAATTACTTTCCAATTTTGCGTGAGGAGGTGTGACAGTTGAAACCAAATGTTACTTATCTCAATTAGTAACTTTCTAACTCTATAATTAAGTCTACTATTTATATGAGACCGAGATAATACTATGCGATTCTTAAAATTGAAAGGGTTAAGTACCAATAATCCCCTCGTAGTTTCGAACCAATCACCCTCCTATGGTCTAAAAAGCTACCAAGAACCCCTTATGGTTTGTCTAAATAGGTAACCGTTATATATTCCGTCAAATTTAACGGTCAAATGGGAAAGTCAACTCTTTTTTTTTCACAAACATTATGAAATGACATATAAATCCTTACTACAAATAACATGAGTATAATATATTTTTTTTCTGTGCTCAATTTTATATCAACCAAGTATTCAAAGTAGTTAGTTTTTAAGAACTTTAATTTTAAACATTTCCGAATTATATTTTACAAACTTTAATTTTTAGTTTCTTTTAATTATGAGCTTCCGATTAATTAATTGCAATTTTTTCCTTTTATATTCATCAGAACAGCCAATCGTCCCAATCATCACCATTGCTGCCTACCACTGTCCCAAACCATCACCATTACTGCCCTCAACCGCTGCCTCCGCCCACCAGCGCCACCATCGTCGCCGCCTCGCCCACCAGCACCGTATACAAACCCAACCAACACCATTTGAACCACCTTATTTAACAACAATAAAAAACACTCACGCACACACTCCAGATCCAACTTCCAGCAAACCTAGAAATATTTGTTAATCTTATGTCTTTCTTTCAACAAGCACAAAAAGCACCAACAACAACCAAAAACTTGACATGATCATTCAGAAGAAATCTAAACCTACATCAACAATTCCAAACTAAGGCTTTCATAAATCAATTCAAAAAATTCAAAATTAATACCTTCAAAAGTCAAAGATTTCCATCAAATTCATCTTACACAACTATTAGATCTAACTTCGATTATTCTGGAATAAAAACTGCAGGAAAAAAGGAAAAAGAGAAAGGAGGTGGATTCAATGGCAACTTTCTGAAATGGGTATTCATTTTTCGTTCATCCGGTAAACCTTCCTCCGATTCCAGATACACCTCGCATTGTTGCTATGTTTGTGATGTTCTCTCCAATGATGATAGGGTGGGGGTGGTGCTGGTGACCGCATCAGCGACGACAATGATGACGGTGGGGGCGGTGCTGGTGACTGTGACAGCGACGACGATGGTGACGGTGGATCGAGCGGTAGTGAAGGCCGGGTGAGGTGGAGTTTGAGATGTTTATGGTGTCTACGTTGGCTGTTAGGTGTTGGAGATGGGTTATGACTTTTATGGTTGGGATGAAGATAGGAAAAAATAATTAAAACTAATGTGTTAATGAAATTACTTAAATGGCCTTTTCACTGTTAACTTTAACTGAATAACTAACACTTACCTGTTTAGACAAACCATGAGGGGGTTATTAGTAGGTTTTTAAACCATAGGGGTGATCGGTAAGTTTTTGAAACCACGAGGGGTTATTGGTATTTAACCCAAATTGAAAATTCAAGTTTTCCTTTTTGGACCACCTATGCCATTACTTATTTGTTGTGTCATGGTTCCATTATCATGTTCTCGATCAAAATTGAGGGGTTTAACTGTACTCTTCAAGGAAGTATTCATCTACTGAAAAATGATCTATGTGTAAAATTAATACAATTGCATATGTGGTTGCATAGCCCATTTTCTAGTGCATATAAAATTTATGAATTTCAAAATAAGTGAAAACTCGGGGTCGGGCTGGTTAAATCGGTGACCAGATCTGGTCACTTCTGAGTTTAGGATGTTGTTTGGCCCGGTGAACCTGGCGGGTCGCGAGCCGACTAGGCCAATTGCCCGAACCGGGACAGGCCAAATAAGCATGCTTGAAAGAATTATAGTATTTCTACAACATTATGTTATAATTATTGCATTTTTCAATAAAGTGACAAACCAACTTGCTAGATACAATATAAATTATGACAACTCACTGAATACTTTATTTCTTGGTGGTCCAGTAGCATGTGACAACAAAGTTGTACCTAAGAAATGAGTACAGTAGTACTATTCCCCTTCCGTCCATTAATAAAGCTGTAAGGAAACTAAAATTCATCTGAGATAGTTTTTATGCGAGAGGTTGTAGGTTTAAACGTCATTCCTATTTCCCTTGTCTCTCAATTTGTAATAGTGTAGGTTTGTTAAAAATAAACATCATTAGTCTTGTGTAGATATAGTTCAAAATAATCTTAATTTCATAACAAAATTGTAATTTTCAGTTTGGTTTTAAGGTACAATAATTATAAATAAATAATTTATTTATATTTTTTCACTTATACCCTATTTAAGGGTTAATTAATTGTAAACACTACATAATTATATAAGTAAATATAGGAAAAGTTCAAAAGTAGAAATATAACTCTTTTATTAAAAAAAAAAAAGAAGACTATTTTAATAGGACGAAGTGAGTATATTTTTATGGAGGGGTCATCATTTGATTTTTTTTACTTCAAATATCCTTACAATTATAATTATATGTTATCCATAATTAACTCACACTTACAAAAAAAAATAATAAAAATAATGATAGCAAATTAATTGTTTTAGGTGTATGTTGTATCTTCAAACTCTAAAAGTGTTGTACGTTTTCGAAACATGATTCTTCCATCAAGGTCGAAGGAGTATTTGTAAAAAATATAAGGAAGACTTTTAGTAAAGGTAGTAACAAAATAGAAATGAAACTCTTTTTTATGGATCAACTCAACAATAAAACATTTTAAAACAAAATTCTTTTTCTGATCAACAGATAAATAACATTTCTCTACGGAAGGGAGAAGCAACGCCAGAAAAGTTTCCCCTATAAATAAGACATTCAAACAGAGTAGCCGAATCACACAACACAAATTAAGCCAATAGAAAGTGTTGCATTAATTAACGAACGATGGACTAGTTCTGCAATTTCAATGATCAATCAGTTCCCGCAGGTTTCCTCCGCCGCAAAGATTTTGGCTCAGATTTTCTGCTTTACAGGTTTGTTTTTAATTAATATTTGGCACTATAAATAATTAATAAAATAATATAATCTTGTTTTTGCAAACTTTTAGATTGGAGGTGGCCAACGCAGAGATGGGAGAGGCCCAAGCATTTTTGATACCGTTGCTGAGGAACGAGGTATATAATTAGTCACTTCTCGAGTTCATATCCTTGTACCACTAACCCACGGTGCAAGCTGATAACGCGCGTGTTCTTGTTCATAAGATCGAAAACCTCCTTCCATCTTTTATATATAAATTCCTTAATTTTCTGACATTGCTGCAAAATTAAATCAATGGCAGGTCTGTTTGCTCGGTATGGAGAAGATGCAGTCAATCATCGCGAACTTTTGGAATTAATTAAACCAAACTTGTATTTACTAATTAGTTAACTATAATTGTAGTAGGATTTGTTATTTGTCTATTTCCTATTTGGTTTAGTGTTTGTTTTGGGAAACTTAGTTGTTTTAGGAAATAGTCTTGAATCAGATTAATGGTAGGATTCATGGATAGTTTAGCCTATAAATAGAGGCATTGGGTGATCATTGTAATCACAGAGAAAAATACAAAGAGATACAGAGAATTACAGAGAGATACAGGAGAAACTGAATAGCGTTTGGGTTGTTTCTCGACCAAGCTTCGGCTTAGGTGCGCCGTACAGATTGTGTGCGTGCGAGTTTGTTTATTGTTCGTTATTACAAAGAAGTTTTATTCCGCTGTGCGTTAATCTCTTTAATATTATTTTGGATATATATTATTTTTATATCCTACAAGTGGTATCAGAGACAGTTGTCAGCTATCAACTTTGTGTATGCAGCTTCCGAATTTGAAAAAATTGAGAAGACGTGAACTTCCATTAATTGAACTGGGGTCGTTGCGGTATCCGTAGAAAAGCCTTGCGCCTTTGTTTAGCAATTGATTGCTTTAATTTCTTGTTCGGTGGTCTGCAGCGAATCCAATCAAGTTTGGTTCAGAATTGTGTTTGCCTAATTAATTAATTAATCAAAGTCCGTATAGTGACGTTAATCCATGTGCAGCAATTAGATCAATTGAATTGCTCTATTTTCGATTCTTCATAGTCGAAGCCGATAGCTGTGTTTGTTCACTCCGTTCGTGGTTCGAGTCCTGTTTTGGCGCAGTCTTCGATTGCAGCTTTTGCGGTTGATCTTTGTGGGTGAATTATTTGGATACTGCATCAGATATTAAGGGAGTAGTTAAAGATGTCTTCTTTACCTATCATTCATAAGTGTCCTGTTTTTGTCTTTGATGGTAAAAATAATTATGAACTCTGGAGTCAACAGATGGAAGATTTCTTTAGAGTTATTGGAATTGGGCACGTGATTGAGACAGACTTTGAGTCAGAATTTGCAGAAAGCAAAGAATCCAAGATAAATCAATACCAGGAACAATCAACTCTGTATTATTTAAGAATGAATGTTGAATTAGACATATGCAGAAATTTAATGGATGTAAAGACAGCTAAGGAGTTTTGGAAAAAGTTAAAAGTTGTCAATCGAGAAAATGAAAAAATTCAAAGAATGATACTACAAGAGTTAAAGAGACAATTCGAGTTGATAGAAATGAAGTCTGATGAGGCAGTGCTTGAAGTTGATGGTGAAAGCTTGGAGAATGGATCTTCCAGCGACAATACAGAGAGCCAAATTATCTTTGAGCAAGAATGTGTCGAGGAGGATGAAGACAATAAAAGTGTTGATTTGGTCAAAGAAGAAGAAATTGTATGTGTATCAAAACAAGAGGGAGATATTGAAATTGATGATCACATAGATAAAAGTGATCATGAGAGTGTTGAAAACTCTATTGAACTGGAGCAGATCAACTGCAGTGAAGTCGACTCCTTATTTGGTGGAGAGTCCGATCAGGTTAAAAATGTGACAGTGGAGCTTTGGGTTTGCAAGGACATTGTTATATCTAAAAGCATTGATGAGATTAGCAATATCGATGAAAAGCTTTGTTCTGAAGATGAATGGGTAGATATCAATGAGTTCTTTGACCAGACTGAGAAATTTGATAAGGCTTTTTCAGAATACATGTTTGTTTCACAAATTAACAAACTCTTGCAAACGTGTTCCATAAACATTATTAAAAATATCAGTGATTAATTTTAGAAAATATTATTCAATATGTATAAATGTAATATTTCAATCTTTAAATATAACTATTTTTTATAGATTCAATATGTTATTGAGTCATTTTGGATCAGATTCGAGTTAAAATGTTATATTTTAAAAATAATAGATTAGTTCGGTTCAAAATCTGGTTGAGACAAGAAAAAAAAATTAGCTTAAAGTAGCCACCAAAATAAATATATTAAGGTTAAAATTAAAGTATTTTGACACGTTAACTTACAAACCTTAACATGTCAACTCACAAACAGGACCCGTTGTAATCCTAGTAGCTAATAGTTAGCGATAATGAATGCGAAAGCACATGAGTATACTCAACATCTTTTTTGCATAAATTAGGCACCTACATATAGCTATTTAATATAGAACTTGAATTTAGTTTTCATATTAATAAGGTAGATGTCAATTATATGGTACCCTTACGTCATAAAAAATATTCAAGTCCATAAACGTGTTTTGGAGACCAGATCACGATACAAATGATCCGACCAGTTTCAGAGTTTGTTCATACGAGAACGACAGGGATGATTTTGATACAATATGAAAATATCTACCCTACAAATTCAATATGATACACGCGTGTCAGAGTTGAGCTTTGGCAATTCACACATTTATACAGAGCAAATACTCGCGGGTCCGAACCGGACCCGAACCGAAATATATCCTATTTTTCGGGTCGGTTCGGGTCCACACTCTAAAATTTTGGGACGGGACGGGTAGGGGTTAAAACAAAATTACCCATTCGATCCCGCGGGTCCAAAACCTAGAATTCCTTTTCTTCTTCATCAGTTCCTTCCCGCTGTACCAGACTCTAGCCGGGGCCGCCCTTATCAACCGCCGGCAATCCTCGTCACCGTCGACCCAAGTGCAGCCGCAATCTTCTTTCCGACGTCTCTCTAACTCCACCGGCAGTATTGGTCAAAACCGTAGCCATAACCTCTTCTTCACCACCCTGAAGGAAAAGTAAAACGAAGACGAAGATGTCTTGAGCAGTTTCACCTCTTGCTCTATACGGTAGTAATCTCTAAGAAGTAAGAACCCATTACTAAAATTGTTGTTGTTTTACTTTTTTTATTTCAAATCTTTACTTTCTGTTTTATTGGGAATTTCTGAGATGTTTATTGTGCGGTGGATTCAAATATTTGCTTTCTGTCTAAATGGGATAGAAATGGGAATTTGGGAGAAGTTTATTATCTATTGTAGTCTAGTTTTGTTTACTGCTTTAGAAATTTATTTGATAAGATGAGCCTACTTTGGTATGCTAGGCCTCATACATTGGGTTGTAATGTATCGGTGAAGATGATGAATTGTATCAGTGAAGATGTATCGATGATAACATTGAAGCTCTAGTTTTGAATGAGCTGTATATTTGCAAGAGGAGACTCTTTATCAGATATGGCAGTAACATGAATCAAGATAATGGCATAAATCAAGAAACCACTGATCCTGCCGGGGGCTTAGATTCTTGTTTGTGGAGGTACCCTTGTTTGTATGGGATGATCATAGTATTTATGCTTGCTTGGCCGAGTTGGGAGTTCTTATCACTTGTGAATCTAGTTTTCATCAGGTTAGAAGTTGTACTTCTACTCCATCTTTATGTTGTAAATTAGCATATCATTCAAATTCTAATATGGTTTCAGTGATTACTTCTTTGATTATGTGACATATGAAGTTGATTAGGAAATTGGTTTTACTGAATGCATTCAATCATGTCAGAAACTTTAGGTACTAACCCATATTCATATTGCTGAGTTCAGGAGAGTAGGGAACCGGAATCCCATATTTTTTATCTTAATTTTATCAAATTTTCAGTGAATCTTAGTTTTAGTTCAGAGACATTATAAAGTGGAGAACTTTGAGGATGAAGAAGTTTGGTTTGTTGAATAGATTCATTGATTCATTCAATTCTTCAGTCAATTGTAGTGATTTTCATGAGATTTGGTACAATGTAGTACTACTATATTAAGAAATTAAAACTGAGTTAACAACGCAGCCCATCTGGGTTTGTTTTTGTGGAATCAGCCCATCATCTGACTTTATGGTAAGTGCATAGTAGTGAGATTTAAGTTTACTTAGCAACAAACTGAGTACTGACTCTAAGAAGATTATACTGACTTAAGTTTACTGTGCTTGTACATAATACAAAGAGAACTTCACAAGAACTTGAAGCTGGAGAAAATGGTAGATTGGAGAAGCAAAATTCTGAACATTAGCTACTGTGATTTAGAGTTTATGAAATCATTTTGGTGTCATCTGGCTTTTGTGTTCGATGGTTATGGAACCAAGAAAAGTATTTGTGGACTGTGAATATTTTTACTTGCTAAAAGTAATTTTTACCAATTTGAATTTTTAAATCACTTAATCACTGCTCTTCTTGCTCTCTCTCTCTCTTTAGCCTTTCTACAAGAAAAAAACGAGTTCTCCTTCACTTTTAGCTCAAGCTTTTTGGTTTAGCTCTTCTTTTTGTTACTGGGATTTTCTTCTCTCAGAAATCTGCTTTGTGGGTTCTGCTCTAATGCCTAAATGTTGAAAACTTTTTTCTTTAATTTGTTCCTCCTTCAGAAACTCTGTGGACATTAACAACTGGAATTTGTTGGACTCTGATGTTTCAGTGAGTCTTCTCAATCTGCACTCTTCTAGAGAAGTTCATCGCCAAGCTACCTTCTTTTCTCCCTTTTGCATCAGCTTTCATTTAGGTAAGCTTTCTTTTCGCTTTTATTGATATATTTCTCGCATTCATCCCATGTCAGAAAATTGACTGAAATGCTGCACATTTTTGTATTGACAGTAGTTTACAAATGATCAAAACTGCATTTTCTATGTGTGTGTGTGTTTGTGCATGCCAACTTTCGTTCTTGGGTATGATTTTATTGTTTGTCTTTTGAATTGTTGAGTGCTGAATTAAAAGGGTAATCAATTGATGAATAAAGACAGCCATTAAACTTTCAAACTAGATAGTTTTGCAATTACCTATATCTGTAGGTAAGTTTGGGTTGTTATATTGAGAGGCATGAGATTGTAAACATTATTTGCTTGTCACCATTAGTTGGGATACTCCTTCTGGGAGCTTATATGGGCTTTATCTTTCCACTTGATAGGCTATTCTGGAATGTTTACTTACTGTTAGCCATCAAATATGAAGAAATATATGTCTCTTAATGTAATTTATGTAACATTTTTGGGCTGTATAAGGTATATTATCAAATATATGGTGTCATCATAAACATTATGCTACTTTTTGGGAATGTTGAAAGTTTTTTTTTTTTTGAGTGAATATATACATATTCAAGAACACACACACCACCCAAGAATCTCCACAATAACCCGGAGGAAGCAGAATTGAATGGGAATGTTGCAAGTTGATTACTACTAGATATACCTAACATTATAATAATGTTTCCTCATGTATTAATCTTTTTGTTCTTGTCTTTGAGCGGACCCCCCTAAGAGGGTTTTTGGATCACATGCATCTCTGCATTTGCATTTGTCCTTTGCCTAGGCTTTCTCTCACTAGTTTTCCTTTTCTGGTTTTTTTTTTTAATCTATAATATGCTCAGATTTGCTCCACTAAAATATGGAAATAGAATCCTTCATGTATAAGAGTAACAATTATGACTCATGAGACAACAATTGAGGTTAATATATTTAATAGAAGACATGATCTTTTAGTTAATCACTTATCAATTTTCTGTTATAGTTTTGACTTATCAATTTTTAAAACTTTTTTTAGATGTCTGACATTGGAGATAATTACACCGCATTGTATGATGAGATTGAAGTGGAGCCACATGCTTTTACAATGGATCCTCCTTCCTCAAACAATCCGCAATCCACGGCTAGTACACAAAAGGGCAAGCGTTGAAGAGCTGAGGTAAATACTAGTGCGGGGACTTCATGGGTGTGGGATCATTACAAGGTTCTAGATCAATACCCTAAAGAGGATAGACGGGCTGCTTGCATTTACTGTGATAAAATCATAAAGTGTCCTTCTAAGAATGGTACTAGTGCATTGAAAAAACACATGGTGAGCTGTAAGGAACATCCTCACAATATTGAAAAAAGGCAAAAGATGAAAGAGAATGGTTCTAAAGGAGGAAAATTGACCAAAATGCCACCAACCCGTAACTTAGATTTTGATCAAGATAGATGAGAAAAACACTTGCTAGGATGATTTTGAAAGACGAATTGGCTTTTAGATTTGTTGAGAAAGAAGGGTTCATTGAGTTTTCTTATGAGCTTCAACCTAAATTTAAGACACCCTCACGCTCTACAGTAGCCAGAGATTGTTATAAGGTTTTTGTGGAAGAAAAAAGTAAATTGAAACAAATTTTTGAGCGTTTATCTTCATCTGTTTGCCTTACTATTGACACTTGGACGTCAATTCAAAATTTGAATTATTTGTGTGTCACGGCTCATTTTATTTCTGATGACTGGTGGCTGCATAAAAAGATCATTAAGTTTTCTCCAATAGCCAGTCATAAAGGTAGTGTCATTGGATTAACACTGGAGCAGTGCTTGATTAATTGGGGCATTCGTAAGGTTCTTACTGTAACTGTGGATAATGCTAGCTCTAATGATACTGGTATGTCCGTTTTTGTTAAACTACTTAATAGTCGAAATGGAGCTGTTTTGGATGGTAAGTATCTACATATGAGATGTGTTGCGCACATTGTGAACTTAATTGTGAAAGAGGGGTTGAAAGATTATAGTGCACACATTGTTAGAATTAGGGCTGCTGTCAGATATGTGAGGTCCTCACCATCCAGATTTGAAAAGTTTAAGATATATGTTGAATTAACAAACATGGAAAGCAAGAGTCTGCCTTGCTTAGATGTTGAAACTAGGTGGAACTCAACATATCTAATGTTATTGGCAGCTGTTAAATTTCAAGAGGCTTTTGAGTTAATGAAGAATATGGACTCCATCTATGTGCTTGATATGAATCCGGTTACGAACCCTTCGACTCCATCCAAGATGCCCATTGATGAGGATTGGATATTTGCTTCTAGCTTTATTACCTTTCTTGACGATTTTTTATGATACTACTGTTGCATTATCTGGGTCTTTTTATGTTACTGGGAATGAATCTCTTAGACATATTGCTGGAATGAATGCTTTCATTACGAAGATGAAGGATAGTGATAATGAAGGTATCAAAGCTATGGCTATTAGGATGAAAGAAAAGTATGACAAATATTGGTCCAACACTAAGCAATTGAACATCTTTATTTTCATAGCTTTGGTTTTAGATCCTAGATTCAAGTTGAGGGATGTTAATGTGATTATTGATAAGACTTTTGGGAGTGATGCTACTAAGTTGAAAAAGAAAGTGCTTAAGATTTTGAATATCATGTTTAAAGCTTATAGTCCAACAATGTTGCATGAGGAAACAGTGATAAGAGATAAAGATGTGGATGAGATGAGTGATGATTATGTAGATGCTACATCATTGGTGGATGCTTTTTTTGATGATGATGATATGGTTGTTAGCAAGAGTGAATTAGATATTTATCTGAATGAAATAAGGTGTGACAAGAAGGATAGTGATTTTGACATCCTAGATTGGTGGAGATTGAATTGCTCCAGATTTCCTACCCTTGCTATAATGGCTCGAGACTTGTTGGCTACCCCTGTGACTACTGTAGCCTCAGAATCAGCATTTAGCTTAGGAGGTAGGATTCTTGATTCTTTCCGAAGTTCTTTAAATCGGCCGCCAACAGTGGAAGCTATTATTTGTGCTCGAGATTGGATACAGAAAGATCGTACAGCTATCAATTTGGAGGAGAGTTTAGAAGAACTTGAACATATTGAATCAGGTATGAAATTTGTGAATAAATAAGTTTGTTATATTATATTTACACTATATTATTTCTCCTATTTATTTACTCGTTTTAAATATTCAGATACACTTGAAATAGATAAGGAGCGTGAAGTCATTGATGTGGAGATGATGTGAGAATGCTTTTCTTTACTCCGTGTCTTGTCCCAGGTACCAGTTATAATAGTATATTTTTTTATTCCACTTCTTGTGAATTTATATTTCTTGATTTTTAAAATTTTGCATTATAGGGTTGGAGAGAAGTACAAGTTCAAGACAAGTTGCAAATTAAGTGGATTAAGAAGTGTAAAATTTTAATTTACTTATCAATTTAACATTGTAAGTTGGACATAATTAATACAAGTTGAATACAGGACAAATGAAGTCGACTTACTAATGTTAACGGGAAAATTAATTGCCAATTTTATGGATCATGAGTGGTTTATATTAGTTAATTTTACAAATATATAAGATAATAAAAAGTTGTTTAATGTGATTTTGTTTTAAAAGTAAAACAAATTTAATAAAATATAAATAATTGTGTTACGTTTATAAATTTCAAAATTACAATTAGGGAAAGAGAGGAGGAGGAAAGCACGAAGGGAGCAAAAAAAAAAAAAAGAAAAAAAAAAGACCCGACCCGAAAACCCGACCCGACCAGGACAACCGGGTCGGGTCGGGTCGGGTCTGGTCTGGTCGAGTATTGGGTTTGATCACCCCTAATACAGACCCATACAATTCAAAACAAACAGAACCTTAGAGTTAATAATTATTGACACATGAATTCATCAAAAACACGTGATTATCGTGAATTGCCTCCAAGCTAGGGAATAGTTACATAGTACATCGAATTTTGTTTTTTTCCTTTTAGTATATTTATTATGATGTCTACAGTTACCCTTTAGGTCGCTGTCTACATTATAAGTGTACGTGTTTCAAAAATAAAATTAAAAAGAAAAAAAAAGAAGCTAGTTTAAACCAAATGGCTTTAGTTCAAAGATCTATTAACAAAGAAAGAAAGAAAAAAAATTTTAAAAAAACTTTTGGCGTGTTCTACACTAGTGAAAAATGTGATAAATTCTCATCACATACTTGCAGTAGCCACTAATTAAGGGCATTTGGACAGAATATAAGTCAAAACCATTTAACATTCTAAAATGAAATTCAAGAATTGAAAATTTTTGCAAACTTCGATCCACCTATTGTTGAAAAATGAAGCAAAAATAGTTTTTGCCGGTCCCTAAATTTTCATTTTTCTTGTGAAGATATGAAAATCACTCATACTATAGTTCTTAAATTTGATATAATTATATTTTTCATTGGTTCATATCATGTATTCCATCCATTGGTATTAACTTAATCGTATTAACTTATTTTACTCTGCAAACTCCCTCATATTTGGTTTTAATACGTTAATATTTTGTCCAGTTCGAGTACGCACGGTAAAAAATTGCTATCCTGTTGGTTTAATTATTCCTCTAGTGAACACAAAATTCACTGTGAAACGAGTTCATATATGCAATCAAACATGTGTACGTTTTTAAATACACTGCCGGCTTTAGTTTTTTGTTCAAAAGTAATATCGTCAAACTTGAAAGTTTAAGAATCACCCGTATATGTTACTTATTAGTATCACTTTTGGTTCAAGAGTAATATTGCGCTAGTGTCACTAGAGTAACACTGTCAAATTTGAACAATATCACCCCATTACTTAATTATGACTATCATTTTTATTTCAAGAGTACATTTTCAAATTTGTAAATATCACTTTTACTAATAACGAGTATTACTTTTGATTCAAGAGTACAGCTTCAGAATTGAAAAGTATCATATGTATGATAAGAATACCACTTAAGTCTAACCATTAAATTTATCCGTATGTCACTAATTACCGTGGCATACTAGAACCCATTTCATTTAAGTTGTTGCTTTTCACAAATAGAAGGCATTAGGCACGTATACTGAAAACATAAAACATAAAAAAGTAACATACATACATGATAATGTATCAAGCCTTTTATTTGCTTATGCTGAAAGTTTGAAACACACAAGAAAATAGTAAATTATTAGCGGAAAAGCAGTCAACTTTTTTTTCATATGCATGATACAACTATATACGAGGTAAGTCTCGTTATTTCCCCAAACACGAACACGAACACGAACACACTATTCATCATAATTTATTGAAGCTTGTCCATGACAATAAAAAAAGCACCGCCTCCGCCACACATAAATATGTGTACATATATATACACATAAATCTGGGTTAATTTGCGAGGAGATTTTTGTACCAGGAAGCTGAGAATTTCGGAATTCTTCGTGATTGCTCATCGTCGTAATCAACATAGACGACGCCGAATCGATACCTGAAACCAGAAGCTAACTCTAGATTGTCCAACAACGACCACACAAAATGCCCCTTAACCTTCACTCCTTGTCTGCACCAAAGATATATTGTACGATGTCACACGATCAGTTTCGAGAATATTTTAATGGAACGAAGAAAATAACGTATATTTGTATATAATTACCGCAAGGCTTCTTTGAGGTATGCAAGGTGATTATGGAGATACGTTATCCTCTTTTGATCATGAAATGAATCCCATTGTAGCATGGAGTCATCATCTTCATCATCAATACCTACAATGTATATACAACGTAAGACCAGACAATTCATTATTAATTGTACGTTTTGGATTTAATATATACTTCCTTCGTCCCAATAAACAGAGTTAAATGGTACAATTGTTTTAAAGTTATAAATTACAATTCAAAACATGACTATTTAAATAGGACCGATGAATTATTAATTTTCACTTTTAAATTGTTATTTACAGGTACGAGTTTATTAAACACATGTACTACTTAAGAGTGAAAATACTATGATAGCCCTACACTAATACAATGAGAGAAAGTGGCTGGCGGCAGGTATTGCCGGAAATTGCAGGAATGGAAGAAGAATAGAACAACGGAAGAAGAAGAAGAGACATTCGCCACAGGGCGGCAAAGGTTGAAGAATCCTTTCGCCGGTCTATGGCGAAGGTCGATCGCCAGAGGCCTGCGAAAGCTTCCGGCCATAGTTTGAGTGGCTTGTTCCTTTTTGTAAACAATTTTTTTCCTTATTTTTTTATTTTGTATTTTCAAAATTTCTTTGTTTACCGAAAGGAGATGATTAGTAACGTATGTGAATTCACTTCCAAGCCTAGTGGTCACAAGTTAAGGAATGCACTTACCAATTTAATCACTCCATTTCGGTGGTGACTTTATACTATTAATCTTCATATCAACAATTAATGGATTATATATTTAATTACCATTTTCAGCAATTAAAATTTCTGGATCACCGTAATTGTCCTTAATGTAGAGCAAAACGTCCAGCAGCCCTCTTGGATACGAATTAATCCACCCGGCAGCACCCTGAATTAAGAAAGTAATTAATTGTAGAAAATAATGGTAGTGTTATATATCATGGAAAAATTATTAGATGCATCCATTACGTTCTTAAAAATAGTGTAATAAAGCTATTATATGTCAACAATTTAGATTTATATTCATTTATGGGCCTCCTACGTGTACATTTATTTTCTCCTAGAATAATACTCTCTTCCCAGAATGTATCTGGCTTTACCATCTTACGTGGTGCAACGGATGTACCAAATAATCTCTCCATATTATGGATATTAATTTGCTAATTAAGACGAAAACAGTTAGCAAAGATGTTTGAATAGTTTTTAAAAATTTTATTTTTTGGTGTTTTAAATTATGTAGAATATCGTATGAACAATTAAAGTTTCTGTTTTAGTTTTGTCTTAAGAAAATAAATTATGTAAATATAAAAGAAATTGGTCTTAAAATAAAAAAATATGTGTGTAAGGACACTGACCTGCACTGAACCAATGGGTACACCGTTCTTCTCATCTGAAAAAAATCAATAAATGGGCTTTAATGATGCATACACATATTTTCATTTTAAAACAAATTATAACTCAAGTTTATTATTCACTAACCATATATATATATAAATATAATCCCACTATGATTTTTTCAAAATTAACATGATAAATTTTTTAATCCGGATTAGCCGTGGTCCTCCACCTACTTTATAATGACTTAAATCCACGACTTAGTGATTGTAGGTAAAGCGGCTTACCTACCAAAGTTGCACTTCGTTGTTGACTTGATTAATTACTTGTATTACAAAAATGATTAAGTAATTCATTGTAACTGACCGTGAAATCTGACCCGTCGATCTAAAACGTAGTCCCCTCCTTGTGTTTCTTCATGAGAGACATAAAGAGCAGTATAGTAGTTTATTGAAACGAAATCATATGATCCCGTAATCATCTGCTTTTCCTCAGCAGAAAACTCACGTAGGTGACCTTTCGTGACGTACTTACGCATGTTTTCTGGGTAATCACCCTTATACAAAGGATCCATGAACCTGATATTTATATAGCCAAATCATAAGTCATGTTTGGAGAAGTCTAACTAGTGCAATGAAAAGTGTAACAAAATGTGTACATGGATTCAGATGATATACTGACCATCCAAACAAGAAATCAAATGCTCGTTTTGCAGCAGCTATGTCTTGTGGAGTGTCCTTCAAAGGAATATACCATTGTGTTACCAAATGAAGACCAATTTGCCCACCTTGAGTTTTCTGATGAATATAAAATCACAAAATTTATAATTCAAGTATATTTATAACGTGGAAAAAAATGATAGTTTTGACTGGTTGTGTTTGGGCCTATGGTGGTTTTAGTCCATTTTCTTTTTCTTTTAGTAATTTTAGCCATTTACGTTTTGCTGATATCTTATCCGAAAAAACAATATTAGACGTTTTAGATTTCACTGCTTGCCCCATAAATTTAGAAAAATTTTAAACGCCCCCAAACTCCAGGTAAAAGGGACTATAAATGCCAAATGGACAAATATAAATGGCTAAAACTGCTGAGAGAAAAAGAAAAGGAACTAATTAAAATCCCCCATAAGCCCAAACGCAAAGGGCAAAAACTATTCTTTCCTTTATTTCATCACCATAACATCATCTAATTTGACCTATATTGACCTATAATGTTAGTTGATTCGCACTCTGGTCCGATTTTCAAAACACGGATAGAACAACGAACCTGATATTTTTGTTTGTAGAGTGTGGCAGCCGCTGCGTGAGCGAGAATCTGGTGATACGTGACTATATATGGCCACTCCGCCCGGGGCGGCCTGGTTTCTGCATCCTTTGGAGCTCCAGAAGAACACGTTGATCTTGCAGATTCAAGTGAACATTCAATTGGCGGGCAGATTGAAGAATGAGGATCAGATTGGTCGGAATCATAGTGCACATTTGTTCCATACGCAGGTGGGACTTCGCCGGTTATGTAACCTCCGTAGGCCACAAACCAAGGTGCATTTATGGTTAACCAATATTTGACGTCATTCCCAAATTCTTCGAAGCAAATTTCTGCATAGTCACGGAAGTCATTCCTGCAGCGAGTGCCAATTAAGAATTAATATAAGCACTATTTGAACCGCTTCGGTCTAAGTTAAAAGCCGAACAAAGTGATTTTACCGAATTTAATAACTATTTTTGAATTTGAAAGATGAAAAAAAGTAGAAAACTTTTAAAGTTACTTACACAATATCACGACTCAAGAAAGTATCGTACTGGTCCTCCAAAGCTTGGGGAGGATCGAAGTGGACGAGAGTCACCATAGCTAATATTCCTGTTCAAATAATTACGAGTAATTAAACAGAATTAATTACTCACGGTAACTAAGGAAATAACACGTACAATAGCTAGTGGAATTAATTTTACCTTCTTCCTTGAGGTTCCTCAGGAGATCCTTGTAAAAGTCTATGCCTGCCTGGTTTCGGCTCTCTTTTTTTCCACCTGAAATTAATCCAAATATTAAATCCTACTTTTAGTTTCGAAACGTATAACCAGATGAATGGATGAGTTAAATTCTTCAGTCCCATTAAAAGATTTTAGTGGTACAAGTTTTGTTTTTAAGTCACAAAGTAGAATCCAAAACAAACTCTTTATATGGTATGGACCCGGAGTACAAATTATTGTTGTGTTTCCAGCTGCAATATCATAATTAATATGTTTACATCATCGGATTAATCTTCTATCTATTTTTTCTCTGATTTGTCTTATTCACTAAAAGTAAAGTAACGCTCAGAGGATCTGGACTCGTACATCATTGGTAGAAGATTTAATAATGTTGCTATGGACATGACAGATAAATTGTCAGTGGCACGTGGTTGAAGAGTTATTTCCTATCAATTACTATATATGGTTGATTATTGTTGACGAATTTCTTCATTTTTAATATAATCGAAACAACAATTATTAAATTTTTGTTTCACTACTAAAGCTAACTATATATGGATAATATTTTGTTGTCGTGTACTGTAAACTTTAGTTGACAAGGCCCTTCATTAACCAACACCCGAACCTCTCCCAACATGTTACAGAGTATATTTTAAAATTAATTTTCAATTCTTTTTAAGTATTTTTCTACCATTTTTCAATATTAATTAATGTTTCCATGTATAAACGTTTTTTGCCGATCTTACTCGAACATCCAGAGATCTTTTACATACACATTTAAATTATCTTCAGTGTGCTTTTCTAATTTTTTTTTTTTTTTTTGCCCTTTAATGTACGATCGATCGAGTAAAATTGGTCTTACTTGGCAGAATTCTAGACCATGAGATGGAAAATCTGTAAGCATCAAATCCAGTTTCCTTCATCAGTTTCACATCTTCTTTGTAGTGTTCGCGATGATTGACTGCATCTTCACCATATCGAGCAAACAGACCTGCCATTGATTAATTTTGCAACAATATCAGAAAATGAAGGAATATACAAAAGATGGAAGGAGGTCAATCTTCTTATGAACAAGAACACGTGTGCCATTAACGCCCCGTGTGTTAGTGGTACAAGGATCTGAACTCGGGAAGTGATTAATCACCTCGTTTCTCAGCAAAAGTGTCAAAAATACTTGGGCCTCTCCCATCTCTGCGTTGACCACCTTCAATCTAAAAGTTTGCAAAAACAAGATTATATTATTTGTTATATTAATTATTTATAGTGCCAAATATTAATTAAAAACAAACCTGGAAAGCAGAGGTGGCTGAACCGAAGAGAAAATCTGAGCCAAAATCTTTGCGGCGGAGGAAACCTGCGGGAACTGATTGATCATTGAAACTGCAGAAGTAGTCCATCGTTCGTTAATTAATGCAACACTTTCTATTGGCTTAATTTGTGTTGTGTGATTCGGTTACTCTGTTTGAATGTCTTATTTATAGGGGAAATTTTCTGGCGTTGCTTCTCCCTTCCGTAGAGAAATATTATTTATCTGTTGATCAGAAAAAAAATTTTGTTTTAAAATGTTTTATTGTTGAGTTGATCCATAAAAAAGAGTTTCATTTCTATTTTGTTACTACCTTACTAAAAGTCTTACTTATATTTTTTAAAAATAGTCCTTCGACCTTGATGGAAGAGTCATGTTTCGAAAACGTACAACTTTTTTAGAGTTTGAAGATACAACATACACCTAAACCAATTAATTTGCCACCATTTTTTTTTTTAAACTGTAAGTTAATTATGGACAACATATAATTATAATTGAAAGGGTATTTAAAGTAAAATAAATCAAATCATGACCCCTCTATAAAAATATACTCACTTCGTTCTATTAAATAGCCATATATATATATATATTTATGTTTCAATAAAAGAGTTATATTTATACTTTTGAGCTTTTCATACATTTACTTATATAATTATGTAGTGTTTACAATTAATAAACCCTTAAATAGGGTATAAGTGAAAAAATATTGATAACTTATTTATTTATAGTTTTGTACCTTAAAACCAAACTGAAAACTACAGATTTTGTAATGAAATTAAGATTATTTTGAACTATATCTACACTAGACTAATGATGTTTATTTTTATTTTTAACAAACCTACACTATTACAAACAAGGGAAATGAGAATTACGTTTGAACCTGCAACCTCTCGCATAAAAACTGCGGAAGATGAATTTTATTTTCCTTACAGCTTTGTTAATGGACGGAAGGGGAATAGTACCACTGTATTCATTTCTTAGGTACACCTTTTTTGTCACATAATAATTTCGCACATGCTGCCTGGACCACCAAGAAAAAAGTATTCAGTGGGTAGGTCACAATTGATATTGTATCTAGCAAGTTGGTTGGTCACTTTATTGTAAAATGCAATAATTATAACACAATTTTGAAGAAATACTATAGTCCCTTCAAGCATGGTTATTTGGCCCGTCCCAGTTCGGGCAATTGGCCAGGTCGGCTCGCTACCCGCCAGGTTCACCGGGCCAAACAACATCCTAAACTCAGATTTAGCTGTTCAAATTAGTTGTTGAAGGGCCTGTTCTTTTTGAATGTTTTGAAAACAGTTTTGAAAACAAGTTTTGAAAAATAGTTTTATAATGTAAAAAGTGTATTAAAAATGTAAAAAGTATATGCTAAATAGTAAAAAGTTGTATTGGAAATGATGAAATATGATTAAAATATATTAAATTTACTGTTGAAACCAAAATCATTTTCAAAACAAAACAAAAAGAACAGGCCAGAAATATAAATATTGACTACGATCTCCAAATATAACACATGTCGAATTTAGCAATCGAAATTCTGCCACTCACCCGGCGAGTAAAGCCACATTGCAGAGATTTAGATGGATGTATCCATGTGTCACGGGACGCTCTTAGCCACTCGTGACACCATGGCTGGCTGATCGATACGTGTACACGGAGAAAAACTTTGTATTATTTCATTGGTTGTAATTGGAAAGAAAGAAAAAGAAAGGGTTGACGTTGATCGATCCCGTGACCCATCGGGTAATCAATCCACCACTAATCACAGAAAATTTGCAACACACGTTTTGGAATTGTCCCTAACATCCATTTCAGTTTCGGACCACCTTATATTATTGAAACATTAAAATCTAGTACTAATCAATAAAGCAACTAAACATGTTTGTCCTCTATTACACATCTTTGAATAAAATCATCTGTTCAAATTATTTTATCTTATCATGTTCGAATATCAAAACTATGTAGTTTTACTGTTTAGCATAAAAAAATTTAGTTGAACGATGTCGTTTTCAAGTAAAAATATATGATTTCACTAATTTGGATCTTAAAATATATCATAATTTAGACAAGTGATTCATTCTGCTTGCTCACGTAAGCCATAATTATGTTGGGCAAATTATACCATATACCATTAAACTATTGCCCGTGCTCACTTTTGGTCGTTAATTTTTTTTTCATTCACTTTTAACCATTGAACTATTACCTGTGCTAACTTGTGGTCACTAAATTTTTCTCCATCCACTTTTAGCTATTGAAGTAATGAAAATCGCCTCTATTGTCCATCCCATTAATAAAAATCATTAAGCATGTCATTGTGTGTCGTTCTTGAGCGGCAAAAACATCCACACTGATCTATATTTGTTGTTACCTTCTTTTTATTCAATTTTTCCAAGCAAACATGCACAAAAAATTAGGACAACTATGGTGCAAACTCCCGGCGCATGAAACGAAAACACAAACTTGAGTGAGAAATAAGTTCATCATGCACAAATTTGAGTCGTGCATGGTAATTAAAGAAAATGAGAATAGAGCTGAATCTGCAAATGTGGTCATAAAGTTGAGCAAAATACCACATAGCCAAACGGAATGAACACTTGTGGCCACTTTCGTTAGTGTTGGGTATATTGTATAGTTAAGTGTATTTTGGGCCTCGTAGGTTTGGTATGTTAGCTGTATATAAACTCTTTGTACAAGTTCATAATGACTACAGAAAAATATTTCTAATCATGGTATCAGAGCTAAGGTTGGAAATTGGAAAACCGAAGAAGAAGAGAAAGAAAAAGAAGAAAAAAAAAATTGTTGCTTCGGTTATATTGAGTTCGCGATTTGGTTCGAATAAAATTTGCAATTTGCTTCAGTTTTTGATTGAGTTGTGTTTTGCTTTTGGTTTGGGCCACGAAGGATTCTTGCGATAGTGATTGGAGTTGCTATGCATTAATTAGGTAATTGAATTTGTTTTTGAACTTGGTAGACAATTTGGTTTTAAGAAATCTTAGTTTCTTGAGTTTTTTCAACCAAATTCAAATGGAACTACCGATTTGGATTTATCCATTTACGGTTTGGCTCTCCTTTTCGGTTCTGCCGAATTGATTTCATTCTCAAATATGGGTCAATTTTCGAGGGCAGCATATTTGAGAAATTGGGCTCTTTGTGCTGGGTTGGTAGCCGTGCATGAAGGGATGTATCGGACTGGGAAAATTATCATCGGAGCATCGAAGCTTTGAGCTCGGGCGTAGATTAAAGCTGAGACTTGGCAATGAGGGCTGGGTTATCGATTTGGGAATTCTTCTCAGATTTATTCGAGCCCTCAATGCGTCGGGAAGCTCGGATGAATTGGGTTTTGCGGGCTGTGAGGAATGGAGACGGTCACCACCGGTATTCTGTCTGGGTCAACGGCGATATGGCGGTTCGGTCATCGGAGCAACTTGAACTGTTTTGAGCCTATGGCGGCACTGTTCTGGAAGTGGGTTGGCTTCCGGGTAGGTCAAACTATCGGGTCAGGTCGGATGAATTGGGTCTGAAGCGGGTCTGCATCATGGGTTTTGCGGGCCTAAGAGAAACGGAGAGGATGCGCTCAACAAGTTTGTTAGGCTAAAATGAATAATCAAGCCCATAGAGGGTTGGGATTGGGTAATGGGAAACTTGGTTTTGGAAAGAATTTGGTAATTTGAACAGTCGACTTCGTTTGGTGGCAATTTGGGCAGTCGACTGTAACTTTGGGCAGTGTGGCGGAGATTTTCGATAGTCGCATTTGTGAGAGGTCTACTTTGGGCGGTGTGGCGAGGAGTGCAGAGGGTATTTTCTTGTGTCAGCGGAAATACACTCTGGACATTATACCTGAGACAGGACTGCTGGGAGCAAAGCTCGTGTCGTTTCCGATGGAGCAGAATCAGAAACTTGCAGCTTCGACGAGTTCGGACCTGGCCGATGGGGAGAAGAATCAGCGGCTCATGGGTAGGCTTATCTATCTGGCTTTCACTAGGCCAGACTTGTGTTTTTCCGTGCACATTTTGTCTCAGTTTTGTAGGCACCAAAGGAGGATCATTGGGCAGCAGCCTTGAGAGTAGTATGTTACTTGAAGGGGAGCCCAGGACAGGGTGTTCTACTTTAGAGAGACTGTAATCTGAAGCTGACAGGGTGGTGTGATTCAGATTGGGCTGCTTGCCCCAAAACACGGAGATCAGTTACTGGATGGATGGAATTTCTTGGTGCTTCACCTGTCTCTTGGAAGACCAAGAAACAGGCTACAGTTTCCCTTTCCTCTGCAGAGACAGAATATCGGGCTATGGCGAAAGTGACTTGTGAGTTGAAGTGGCTTAAGGGACTTCTCCAGAGTCTTGGGATTTGCACGGAGGGGCCAATGCAGATATTTTGTCAATCAGCACTGCATTTGGCTCAGAACCCTGTTTTTCATGAACGGTCGAAACATATTGAAGTGGATTGTCACTTCTTGAGGGATGCCATAGTGGAGGGGACCATTGCTACATCACACGTTCCCACGAATTCTCAGTTGACAGACATCTTTACCAAATCGTTAGGGCGACAGCAGTTTGAGTTTTTGCTAGCCAAGTTGGGCATACACAATTTGCATACGCCAACTTGAGGGGTGGTGTTGGATATATTGTATAGTCAAGTGTATTTTGGACCTCGTAGGTTATTTTGGGCCTCGTAAGTTTGGTATGTTAGCTGTATATAAACTCTTTGTACAAGTTCATAATGAATACAGAAAAATATTTCTCATCAATTAGTTTAGCGGTAAAAAGTTGGCATTGACAATAGTTTATTGACAGTAAAGTAATTTGCTCTAATTATATAAGCGTATATAATTAGAGCAAATTATACTTAAGTAAGAGTATATATGAAGTAAAAAATAAAAAATAAATTAAACTACTCTAATACATGAAATAATTTTTTATTGAAAAAAGTTATTTAATGCATTAGAGTAGTTTAATTTTAAAAAAAAGTTAGACTATTTTAGTAGAACAGATAGAGATTAATAATTTAGCGAGCATTGAGGTATTATTATGGAAATTTCGTAGTTGTATTTAAACATCCTTATAATTAATTGGGGTTAATTACGCAAAACCCCACTGTGGTTTGCGAAAGTACAGGATGACCCCCTTATGCTTTAAAAAGCGAAGAAAAACCTCCATGTGATTTCAAAACCCCTGTAAATCTTAATTTGTGACCAAATTTCCCTTATTCAGTCAAAAGGTCATCAACTCCATATAAAAGTATAAAAAATCTCACAAAATTTTTCAAAAGTATAAAACATATTATTTCCATTGTTGCTACTGATAACTATATTGGGAAATTTTGTGAGATTTTTTTATACTTTTATATGGAGTTGATGACCCTTTGACTGAATAAGGGCAATTTGGTCACAAATTAAGATTTTCATCTACTTTACAAGGGTTTTGAAACCACAGGGGGTGTTTTGCTTAGCTTTTTAAAGCATAGGGGGGTCATCCTGTACTTTTGCAAATCACAGGAGAGTTTTGCATAATTAACCCTAATTAATAGTTGTCCAGTTGTACCCTTTCAAAGCATTAGAATAAACCATATGAATGCTGAACACTTTTTCGTCTTTTCACATTAAATATCATTTGCGATAAAAGCTGAGTTCTAATGACAAAGTCAGAATACTAATGCCATCTCTCGTAATTTTCTTTTTTTTTTTTAAATACAAAAGTGTGAAAAGAAGAATTTTGACCATAATTTTTAAATATATAATTTTTTTGGACGGTAAAGTATAATAGTTAAAATAAGTAGTTTGACATCATTCTTTTTTAATTTACACCATTACTTTCTAATTATGGAATAATTGTAGCTAGACTACACCTGAGGGTGCGTTTGGCGCGGGAGAATCAAAATGAGAATGAGAGCATCTTATATCTGAGAATCGATAAATTTCTCATTAAAAGAATCTTAGATTGTCTTTTAGAGGATATAATAGTTGAAATTATCATATTCCTATATTTATCAAACATAGGAATTTCAATCATAGGAATCAGATTTCCATTCCCTCCATTCTTAATCTTTCGCGCCAAACGGACCTGAGGGTATATAATGTTAAAGGAAAAAAAAAAAGAAAAGAAAAATAGAGATATGAAGTATTAGAAACATGACTAATGAGAAGAAATGAGCACTATTAACCAATTATATAAAATAAAATAAAATAATTTTTGAGACAATAATTTTTTATTGAGTAGAAGAAATACTTTTTCTTCATGCATGTGCTGTCTTAATGATAATCAAAGTATGAGTTCATTAACTGACACACATGGGCACTTAGCACTGTACGAATAACTGTGGATTTTTAATTCAATGGTTTTCCAGCTAAATCGAAGGGTTTTCTTATTTCAACTTCAGGCCATGTGACACCCATATATATATATATATACATATATACATAGGGTTAAATACCAAAAACCTTCCCGTGAACCAATCACCCTTCCATGGTTTAAAAACCTACGAGTAACCTCCTCATGGTTTGTCAAAACAGGTAAATGTTAACTTTTTAGTTAAATTTAACAGTCAATTGAAAAAGTCATCTATTTTATTAATTTATTTTTATAAAATGACGTTTTTACCCTTAATCCAAATGACTCAAGTTCAGAACTTATTTTTCACTCACTTTTTTAGCGTTCTACCGATCAAAATTCAAAACATTAATTTCACATATTCCTTTTCTCTTTTATTCCAAACTTTTGATTTTCAATTTAACTTTTCATTTTTATTTTTTATTTTCGTTGTAAACTTCAATTTTTTTTTCTCTCTCCCTTATTCTTTTAGATTTAGAAACTGAATTTTTTTATTATATCAACTATTTAATTAAATATAATTTTATTAATTACAATTACTTTTTTTTTTATTTGTCTCCATAATTTCTTTTTATAAACTTCTTTCCAATTATCATTATCTGCTATTTTCTTTAGGATAATTTCGCTTGATCTGAAATCCAAATCACCATCCCAGCTGCTCCGCTAAAACGCATTCCAACCAGAAAAATCAATTAAAAAGTTCATCTTTGATAACCCAACAACATCACTTGAAGTCTTTCCTAGGTTTCCCAAGATTAACACAAGAATTGAAGAAACCCAAGAAGCCATCTCACCGAAAAACACTTAACACAATAGTAAAGTAGAAAAACCAAAATTGTTGAGATAAATAAAAAAAATTTGGGTTATAACCCACCCCCGAAACCATGAACAATTAATGAGTTATCCCTCAAAACTGAAATAGATGAAATAAGAAATCAGAGAAGTAGCTAACTAAGAATCCACCGTTTCGTGCCAAATAAAAACTCATCGCCGTCATCGTCGATTGAGTACCAGCGCTGCGATCGTCATTAGTTGAGATCCGTTTTTGAGTTTACCTCATCCAAATAAGAATTCTCACCTCCAATAAGCCGTTAAAGAAAAAGTAATTGTATAAAACAAACTCAATTGGAATTCTCCAGATCTCGGTGGTCTGAATTCACTAGCGACGGTTTAAAGTCGGCGGTGGCAAGATGACGGCTGTGGTGACGTTGGTTGCCGGCTTTTGTTGGCAACATTGAAGATTTATTATTGTAGTCGGTGATGGCAGAGGTGGCGGCTGGTGCTATGCAAAGGAGGAGTGGAAGATAAAAAAAAACCTACTGTAGTTAATTATAATTACAAATGATAAATGATGCAGCGTCCTTGATTAAAAATAAAATAAAATAAAATAACATAAAATAATACAGCATCTAAAAAATGAAAAGACCTAAATACCCTTTGTACTGTTAAATGTAACTGAAAAGTAACATTTACCTCTTTTGACAAACTATAAGGGGGTTATTGGTAGGTTTTTAAATCATAAAAGGGTGATTGGCTTTTTTTTTTAAACCACGGGAGGGTTATTAGTGCTTAACCCATATATATATATATATATATAGTAACTTGACACTATCACCTATTTATTATATAGGAGTGAAAGAACGAAGTTTAGGAGTCTATCGATTCATCCCTCTTGCCTTAGAAATAGTTTGTTAGAACAAATATACAGGATTAATTTATAACAACGACGGTGATACTTTTCCATGTTTAGTCTTGAACCAAAACTCATAATCATCCTAATTAAGTAACAATGCTGATACTTTTCAAACTTGGTAGTGTTACTTTTCAAACTTCATTTATTAGTAAAAATAAAAAGTGTGCGTCTAAAAATATTAATCCGTCTCATATATGAACTTGTTTCATGGGAAATTTTCATTTATGAGAATAAACACTAATGTTTTATTAGAATTTTTACTTTAATATTGTATCTTATAACTCATAAATAATTGTATAGCTACAAATTTTTAGTGGGACGGATGGAATATCTATTTACTTGTCTTTAATTTCATGTGCGCAAGATCCGAAATGTATGCTTTCTTTTGCTTTTGGCCATTATGCGGAATACGCGGCCTCTTCTCTTTCTGTTAGCTTTTATCTTTAATTTCTTTTGTTTTAGGAAAATAAAATAGTAATTTATTTGAGTTACTCTTAACTTTCTTTTTGAAAAAATAAGAAATATAACTAAATAATTCAATTGAAAGATGTTTATAGCGTCATTGATGTATCGCATAGTACCTTTGATGTATCAATTGTTGGAAAAGAATACAAGTATCACCTGTAATAAAAAAAAATACGCGTATCAATTTTTAATTTCTTCATAATATATACCTGGATTTTGTGACAAGTTTGTTGCTGGGATCGAGTTTAAATAAGCCTTCCCATGGCTTTCTTCAGCATGAATAATTACAACCTTTCTTGGAATTCTTCTCCTTCTTCCTCTTTATCAAAGTCTGGTCCTAACACCTGGACTATGTCAGTGAAGTAATTGCTCTTTTAGATTTTATTTTCTAACATTTTTTGTCCTAAGATAAAATTTAATTTTTAATTTTTATATATTTATTAATATAATTATATATGTTTTTTTTTTTGAGGAGATATAATTATATATGTAATTAATCAATACTTGGAAATTAAGTAAGGACAGAATTCCATCCATCACATTAATTAAAAGAGTTCAATTTCTAAAATGTATAACTTTTAATAAGTTTGAAAATACAAAATTTACAATAAATAATTATGGACTAATAAATAATGATATTCATAAAGATATAAAATGTAAAAAAAACTAAAAAATATATAGCTCTTTTATTTAAATAATATTTTATCTTAGAAAATGACTCTAGAAAAAAGACCTCTTTTTAATACACGTACGGTGGGAGTTTGCGAGAAAGGTCAGAAGTTTTAATTATACCAGCGTAAATAAAACGAAGAAATTTTCAATATTATGTGTGAAAAGTCAAAAGGTTTTAATGGCACCACAACGAAAAATGAAACGAATTAAGTATTTTTTCCATATTTATATTCACATTTATTTGGCCTATTTCACACTATAAAATAAATAATTCAAGAAGAATAGAGATAACAATTAGATTTAGTTACGAGCTAACAATCATAGCTTTGGCTTTATCGCACGTAGCTTGGCATCTAATTAATTCGCCCGGACGATTAATTGATTGGGATCTGAAAATCTTTTATTAGAAACAAATCACAAAAAAAGCGCCGAGAGACGTAATAAACCTTATCTTAGCTTACAAAATTACAGGGATACATATTCACTAAGCTAATTTAATTTACATTACAAAAAATTACACGTTTTAAGTTATAAGCTATGGAAAATTTTGCACATCCAAATACACAAGTCCCTCAATGTTATGCCGAAGAGTTTCGCCGAAAAGGAATTAATGCCAGTAGGTAGCGTAACTAAAGCATCTGCAATAACATTAGCTTCTCTGAAGATAAGATGTGACTAAGGTGATTCCCTCCCGGGAGATATCAAAATGTTGTTGATAGTACATGTGAATCACTTTCAACCAGCAAATTCAAGATATTTTCTTCCAAACAATATAGGAAGGGCTTTCGCTTTCGCTTTTTCTTTTTTTTCTTTTTTGAATATAGGTCTGTAGTGAATTTTACTCCTAAATTTTCCTTCATTTGCTTTGGGTAATTTTTGAGCTCACGGTATTTGTGACGGGTTCATTATGACTAACTACTAAACTACTGTTTGATTCCTAAGAGTTTTCGCATGGTAACTTGCAGTACTCCCAACAAAATACAGTACCTCTGATCCGCCGATATTGTACCTAATAATTTAGAAATTAATTGGTAGTTCTCACGGGCTTTTTATCCAAGGTTTGTATTAATTGTGCAGATTTAGGAGAACAGTCCCATTGCAGAAGAGAATTGCAAAAAGATGGATTTTAGAAACACAAAGGCATCCAAGCGGATCCGGGACGACCTGAAGGGCTGACCTCGGCCGGACGACCTGAGGGTTGACCGCGGCCGTGGCCGACCTGAAGTCCAGAGTCACTGATGCGCGATAGGTGGCACTAATGACACGTGTTAAGATGTAAAGATGACACTATGACGGAGCAGAAGGTGGAGGCCGACGTCACTCCAGCTCGGCGTTAAGTTGGGATTCAACGAAGCTGTCTTGCGGGTCAAGAAACCAGAGAGCAAGGAGCAAACGGAAATAAGTAATTCCGTGTGAAACAAGGAAGCAAAAAAGGAAGGAGAATCCAAGAAGGAAAGAAGAAAATCGGAATGCCAAGTGCACAAGATCTCTTTCCAAATCTGAAGTGTTGATTGATTAATCTCCTTATTTGATTAGGAGATAGATTTCATTCCAAATTACTAGTTTCATAAGTCTTATATATATGGAACTTGATATGACATTTTGAGAGAAGCTTTTACATATTCCTTAGTTTTAGTTTTGCTTTGGTTGTCCCTCAGAATTCCGTAGCGTAGTAGTAATTTGGCTTTTGAAGACACTTAATCTTTGCTGCGTTCTATTTGTCTGTTCGAAGTTCCCGACTGCGCAAGCACTTTATTACAGTAAAGTATTTCGTATTTTTCTGATGACTTCTATTCCAAGTTATTGCTTTGATTATCAAGTTATGAGTAGCTAAATATGTTGTTCTAGTATTATGTATTGAAACCGTAATCCATGCATGTATGAAACTTGAATTAATGTCTAATTAATATATTCTTGATTAATCATTATTCATAAGTCTAAGTACTAAGGTTCTATTAAATCCAAAGTGAGTTAATTTAACCTGGCAGCGTCAGTGAGTAGGTAAAACTCCCCACCGAGGAGGACTGATTAATTAAGTGATAATTACGTGACGAATTATTAGGTTAGGTTTTCCTTAAGCTGCTAAATAATTAATTAGGTGACTAGCGGGGACTCGCAGCTTAATTAATTAATTGGTTAGAGAAGGAATCTTGACTAGTGAGGACTCGCGGAGATTATCGAGAAGTTAAGGAGAAACTGGGTTATGACTAAGCGGGTGCTCGCGGTAATCTGTAACTAACCGGTATAGGATAAATAGACCATTTAAGTGTTCATGATTGCATGCATGTGATGAAGGTGGATTACATAATACTAGAATACTTTCTCTATAATTTATACGAGTTAATTGCTATTTCTGTTTCTCTTAAGTGTTCGTGACAAACTATAAGTCTCTTAAGGGACACAATGGCGACGACTCGTCAAAATAGTTACTAAAGCATTTAATAGATAAAAAGAAATTAAGAATATCCGTCCCTATAGATCGATCCTGACTACCATTGTATTAGATTTATTTAATAATTTGATTGCAGATTAAAAGCAGTATAATTACTGTGTTTGCAGAGGTACACGACAGCTCTGTCAACCGCCCTCCATCGTAGTGTATATATTACATATATTTGAATTATTCTCAATATATTTTATTTTAATATTTTTTTTAGAGGAACAGTTAATTAAGTGCTTCGGAGGTGGGGGGGGGGGGGGGGGGGGGGGGGGGGGGGGGGTCGTTATTGACCTTTTATTAAATAGAAATTGAAAAGGTGACCAGAGAGGATATCATGAGCCTACCTTGGAATATTACAATATGAAACCGTGCAAATGCAATACTGAAATGAAATTACATTTATGCAATTTTCACTAGCCTAAGTGTAGGGAATGCTATCCCATCTAATTATAACCTAGCTTAACCTCTAATCTCTTCCGTGTACCAACCAACAATGTAAATGTAACGTAAAAAATCATCTATAAATTTTGAAAGAAATATGAAAATACATTACTAATTTCAACTAAATTAATATAATATATTTTTAAATTTTAAATTTAAATTTTCTCATCATTTGACATTTAAAAATACTTTCTTCATTTTAAATATAAAAGTTAATAGTTAAATGAATACAAAATTATATATGTAAAATTTCATTATTGTAAAATAAAAACAAAAGAATGATGTTTAATGAAATAAAAATAAAATTTTTCATTTTTTAAAAATTGCACTATTATATTTTAAACGGAAAATATAAACCTTGTTGCTAAAAAAATTATATAAAATGTTGAAATACATGTGAAAATTAAATGTAAAATAAAATGGAAGGGCATGAATGTCTTTATATGATTTTAAAAGGTTGACTAGTGGTGAATGGGGGAAAAAGATGTATTTAAGAAACACTGTGGGGCAAATGCCAAACAAACTAACAAACACAAGGTGGTATAAAAGATTTAAGTCTTTTTAATATGCATAAAAATTAAACACGAATCTAATACAAATTTAACAAGTAAGTATACTTTTAGTAGATTCGAGTGAAAAAATTAGATCAAACATGTATAAGGGTGAACATGTATAACACAAAAATAAAATAGGTCAAGTCAGGTCAATCCACAAGTCTACCCAAATGATCTATTTAAGATGTTTCACAAATTAATAAACTCTTACAAACGTGTTCCATAAACATTATTAAAAATATCAGTGATTAATTTTAGAAAATATTATTCAGTATGTATAAATGTAATATTTCAATCTTTAAATATAACTATTTTTTATAGATTCAATATGTATTGAGTCATTTTGGATCATATTCGAGTTAAAATGTTATATTTTAAAAATAATAGATTAGTTCGGGTCAAAAGCTGGTTGAGAAAAGAAAAAAAAATCAGCTTAAAGTAGCCACCAGAATAAATATATTAAGGTTAAAATTAAAGTATTTTGACACGTTAACTTACAAACCTTAACACGTTAACTCACAAACAGGACCCGTTGTAATCCTAGTAGCTAATAGTTAGCGATAATGAATGCGAACGCACATGAGTATACTCAACATCTTTTATGCATAAATTAGCCACCTACATATAGCTATTTAATATAGAACTTGAATTTAGTGATGTGACGCAAAAATTGTGCTGCTGGAATGATGCTTCTTCGGCCCAACAAATTCTTGTATAAAGTACTGGTCCAATCTGAATAAAACTGTGCTGTGAAGGGAAATGAACAAGCTGAGGGATAAGCTGGACAGCCCGGATCGGAAAAGATGGAGAAGACCGATAATGATACTGTTCCGATGACAATATTGTGGATAATCAGAAAAGGAGCGGGGCTTTCCCCCCTGTATAAGCTCCGACGATCAAGTCAGTAATATGTAAGAGAAAAAAATAATAACGAACAAGAGCTTTCAGAGAAATTGTAAATGAGAGAGAATAGCTTAAGAAATGCTTGTGAGAATTGCCAAAAATTGCTTATGGAGAACTTACCTGAATGAGGCTGTTGCCTGAGTATTTATAGGCTCACTTTTGATACCTTTTTTGGATCATGACGACATACGCTCCCACTTATTCCTCTTTTTATGATAACTTTAGCCGTTCCTGGAATAATGGCTTTAGCTTGGCTCCTTTGTCATCATTGTTCCTGCATATATATTAAATTTGTGGCCCTACCATGATGTCTAACTGTTTTGACAATATTATCTTTATCTCAGACCGGTTTACTCTTTACCGACCTAAGCTTTCCTATGTTTTATTTACTTACCGACCTGAGCTTTAACACTGTCGACCGATTTAACTTCTCTAAGCTTTTACTGACCTGGGCTTCTAGAGTTATACTTTTCCTGACCCAATCTTACCGAGCTGAACTATAAAGTTTACTGATCTAAGATTCTCAAGTTGATTTATAACGCTTTCCGACCTAAGCCTTCATGAGTCTTTATGACCGATCTAAGCCTTCATAACCGATCTAAAGTTGTAATACAGATTTGTACGATATTTTCGATCTGAGCATGGCTCTGGGCTTTATTTTAGTCTCTTTATCCTTTACTGTTTCTTTGTTTTAATACATTGGATTAGGCCCAATGGGGATTTCAATTTTATGCACATCAACAAGCCCCCCCAGTATTAGGTTTTACCGATCTAAAACTTAATACTCTTTGGGTTTTCCGAGATAAGACTTAGCCTAAAGGACTTATCATGCATTTCTAGATATCGATCCAAGCCATCTTTCCGAGCTAAGCAAGATATCGTATTTTACTAAGTAGAATTTGTGACTTTAAGGCATTTTCCAGTGTTCATCTGACCTATAATTTATAGATTACTGACTGTCAAGAAATATGGCAAGGAAAACCGACCTACGGATAATAGTGTCATCCGATGTATGGATAATAATTATAGTACCGATCTAAAGAATTTGAACAGTTTATCAATTTAATACAGTAATAAAGGTGTACCTTTGCGTTCCACGAAGTTTGGTCACTTGAAAAGTCAGGATGTGATGGGGCACGCCTTTCCGTTTATTAAGGCAATCGTTTCGATTTCCTAGGTATTCATCATCTTCGAGGGGGCATTTATTGGTGAATCGGTTGGCTTGCCCGCAACGTTCGATATCCAAGTCTTTTTTCTATAAAAACCGTGAGGACAAGATCTGGGCACCATTTGCTTTCCTGAAAAGAGAGTATATTTTAGCTTGCCCTCCTTCTCCTTCCCTTCGCCGGAATTTACGTGATTTGTCGGAGTTTGATCGTCGTGTCCCAACTTTTGCAATTTTTTGCCTGCATCTTTGTCCCACCGTCGTCGCCGCTTCGTTTCCGTGCCTTTTTCCCTGTTCATTTGTCTACAATGGCCTCCGAAAGAAGTTCAGGTACCGGAGCATCGCGTCAGGTTCCGCCCGCAGGTTAGTGTTCTTCTTCTCCCTTTCTTTTCTGCTGATTTATTTATTTTTCAGATTTATGGCATGTTTTAGCACTTTATAGGATTGATTATCTATGATTATAGTGATTTTTGTACTGATTCCTGTAGATTCGGCCGCCACCCATGAATTTAAACCCGAAGAAATAGCCTCAGAAATGACTAGGGCAGACTTAGAAAAACTTAGGTTGGCCCATTATATAGATTCCTCTGTCCCGATTCGTTTACCCAGGCCTGAAGAGAGGATAAATGATGTTTCCGAGGGTTGGGTCGGGGCTTATGAGTATCATATAAATTTTGGGCTGAGGTTTCCGACCCTAGATTTGTTGAATGAGATGTGTGATTTCCTTCATATTGGGCTAAGTTAACTAGTACCTAATGCCCTTAGATTTTTGATAGGGTTTATGTATGTTTGTTTTGGGGCTAGGGTCCGACCTACGGTAGACTTGTTTTTCCAATTCTACACAGCCCGCAAATATCCTTATGGTAAATGATGGGTAACATTCCAGAAACGTAGGAACAGCCCTATAATTATTACCGATTCCCCAGATACTAATAAACAATGGAGGGCTAGGTTTTTTATGTTGAAGGCCGAACAAGCAAATCTACCCTATTGTTGGTCCCAATTCATTTTACCAGTCGACCAAACCCGGGACAAGTCCGACCCCATAGTTCAATCGGACTATAAGGTGCTAAGAAACTATACCAGTTCGGTTAAGTATTCGGCTAAATTTCCTTCAGAGGATCTTCTGGTTTGGGCCGGGCTGAGCCAAGCCCCCGATGTAGAAGGAGAAAGTAAATACCTGCCTCTTTTGACTTTTTATTTGTTGTCTTCTCCTTCACAGACCAGTAATTTTAATCTTCGTTGTTTGATTTTCAGGTGGCCTCGGTGGATTTGGCAGGAAGAAAAAAGCCAACAAACCTGCTGCAGCTTCGGGATCTTCCAAGAGACCGGCTGAGATCGATCTCACAGAAGAGGTCGAGGTTGCCGATCTTCCCAGCTCGGCCTTAGTAACTCGGGTCACAAAGAAGAGTAGGCCGACCCCGGCAGAAATCCAAGCAGCTAAGGCTGCAAAAGCTCCACAAATGCTGTCAGGCCCCACTTCTGGAGCCGAGCTGCCAAGTCCCGATGATCTGTTAGGACCCGCGGACCCAGTGACCAAAGAAAGGGTCATTTTGTTGAGAGATCAAAGGGAGAGACCGACCTCCCTAGCTCGGCCTATTCATCAGGCCCATTTGTCAGAGCCGCCACCCGAGGACCTTATGCCATATCAGGAAGTGGCAGCCGACTCTTCTCAATCTTTTGAGGAGATTCTCCGAGTGAGTGAGGAACTCTGGGGGGATTTGAACCAAATAGCAAAGCGAGAAGCCCTTCTAGCCTCGCATATTAAAAAGGTGAGTTTCTAAACTTAGTTAATAATTTTCTTGAAATAAATGGTTACCTGGTGTGACATTTTCATAATACCCTTGTCTCAGATTTTTTGCAGATCGTCTTTAATTATGCGGCCACAAATAGAAGGACGACAGCTTTGGATATCTTAGCCCAAAGCTACGAGCTGGAGAGGTCGAAGAAACCGACCGAGGCCATTGAGGATTTGTAGCTACAGCTGGGGCTCGAACGCAGTAACATTTCAAAGCTTGGACTCGAAAAAACCGAGCTAATGAAGCAAAACCAGGATCTGCTTTCGAAGTCGAGCCAGCTGGAGACCAAGATCCAGGGCCTGGAAGCCGATGTGGGCATCCTGAAGAAAAGTGAAGCCGCCCTGATGGAAGAAAAATCCAAATGGGTGAAGGAAAAAGCTGACCTGGAGAAAGCTGCAGAAGAGGCTACAAAAAAGGCTGCTGGGCTGCTTAGCTCGGCTGAGGTTGAGGCAGCACGCCAGGCCGAGCTGAAAACTTTTAAGGAAGGGACCCTGCTGGAGTTGATGAATCGACGTTTCCTGGAGCTAATCCATTGCGGGTACACCCTGTGCTGGGACGAGCTAAAAAGCTCCAGGTCGGCAGAAGATGCTCATGTAGACTCCATGGCCCAGACTTCTTTGCTTCTGGAGGGACGCGATCCTTTCGATTTAGTAGAGGAAATCAAGCAAGAATGCCGAGAAATCGATGTTCCAATTCCGGAAAACGTCGAAGAGAATCCTGTGGTCGACCCCCAGGAGGCAGCAGATGAAGCCTCTTCTCAAGCTCCTCCTTCCTGAGATTCGGTTACCCTTAGATCGGGCTCGTCCTTCCTTAGATCGGCTTACACTTTTGAATTTTTTCTGATTCTGGTCCCTTTCGAAGAATTTTTGTATTATTCAGACCGTCTTTGTAACCGAGCTTGATTATTGAATAAAGACAATCCTTTCTGTTAACTTTTGTTGCTTCAAATTTTGCCTTTTCCATCTTTAACTCTGACTGCTTTACTGATAATATTTTCTCAAGTGTGCTGCATTCCAAGTTCGCGGAACCAAACGTCCTTGCAGGTCTTCCAAAATATAACTTCCTGTAGGTCGGGCTTCGATTACCCGATAAGGCCCTTCCCAATTAGAAAATAACTTGCCTTGTTCTTGTGGTTTGCTGATAGATCGGTTTCGTAAGACTAAGTCTCCTGGTACAAAGGCTCGATGTTTGACCCGAGCATCATAGTGTTGCCGAACTAAATTTTTGTAATTTAGTTGATGTACATAGGCTGAGTTCCAAACTTCTTCTATCAAACCCAAGCTAAGGTCCAAGTTTTTCTGGTTTTGATCCCTTTCGAAGTGCATAACTCGAGGGGCTCCACTTTGTATTTCTGGGGGGATGACAGCGTTGACCCCGAAGGCCAACTCGAAAGGGGTCTTCCCCGTAGCCGATTTGGGTGTAGTTCGGTGGCACCAAAGCACATGGGGCATCTGTTCTACCCAATTTTTACCTTTATCTTCTAGTCTGGTTTTCAGCCCATGCAACAAAGTTCGGTTTGTGAGTTCTACTTGTCCATTTGCTGGAGGATGAGCTACCGATGCGAAACGTTGGGTGATACCAAGTTTTGAACACAAGGCTGTGAACTCCTTAGATTCGAACTGAGTCTCATTGTCCGAGATAACCGATCTGGGCACGCCAAAACAACAGATGACTTGTCTCCAAAGAAACCGAGCTACGGTTCACCCAGTAATATTTGTCAGTGCCTCGGCTTCTACCCACTTTGTGAAATAATCTATGGCCACAACAAGATAATGGCATGAACCGATCTTAGGAAACGGACCCATGAGATCTATCCCCCATTCTGCGAAAGGCCATGGGGCAATTATCCCAGTAAAGCTGGAGGCCGGCAACTTGTGAATTGTCGCATTGTGTTGGCAACTGGAACACCGTTTGACATACTCCACTGCTTCTTGGAATAATCGGGGCCAATAAAACCCAGCCCCAATTATTTTCTTGGCTAAATTCCGAGCCCCAAAGTGAGACCCGCAATCTCCTTCATGTACTTACTTCAGCATGGCCTCCGCTTCTCCCGATCCCAAGCACTTTAGTAAAGGCATCAAGAAACCCTTTTTATACAGGTCCTCTCCAATTATCTGATAGTGTTCAGCCTTCTTTTGTATTCGTTGTGCTTCCTTCCGTGAATCTGGTAAAGTGCCATTTTGTAGGTATTGCCATATAGGAAACCTCCAATCCTGACCTTCTCTTATAGACATGATTGCTGGTTCGGCTGTACTCCTGGTATGCACTTCTTCTACTAGAACGGTTTTAGTCAGGTGTGAGAAAACCGAAGAAGCCAATTTGGACAAGGCATCGGCATTTGTATTTTTGCTTCGTGGGACCCGCTCTATAGCCCATTTTGGAAAAAATTTTAGTTGCTGCTGCACCAGTGCTAAATACTCCTCCATTTGTCGATCTTTAGCCTTATACTCCCCCAAAATTTGTTTAACTACAAGCTGGGAGTCTGAACAAATTTTTAGATTTCCGACCCCGAGTTTTCGAGCTAATTTCAGGCCAGCTAACATAGCTTCGTATTCAGCTTCATTATTTGTGGCTGTGAAGCAGAATCGTAGAGCGTAAGTGTGAATTTCTCCTCCTGGGCTGGTGAGGATGATCCCCGCACCCGATCCGGACTGGCTTGAGGCACCATCCACGTAGAGGGTCCACGCGTCGTCACCTTCTGCTATAGTTAAAAGCAGATCGGTTTTTTCTGACGGGCTAGATATGCTCTCTTGGGTGTCTGGTACTCCTTTAGCTATGAAATCTGCCAACACCTGTCCTTTGACTGCTGTGCGTGAGGCAAAGGTGATGTCATACTCCCCTAATTCGATGGCCCATTTGGTAAGTCGACCCGAAACTCCTGCCTTTTGTAAGATGGCTTTAAGGGGTGCATCGGTATAAACGGTGACTCCATGAGAATTGAAATAAGGTCGGAGACGCCGTGTGGAATGAACTACAGCCAAGACCAGCTTTTCCAGGCTAGAATAGTTCTTTTCAGCTGCCTGCAAAACTTTGCTAACAAAATAGATGGGTCTTTGAACCCGGTTATCTTCTCTAAGTAAAACCAAACTAATTACAGATTCAGTTGTAGCTATATACATGTACAATTGTTCTCCATGAATAGGCATGGTCAAAGATAGCAAAGAAGCTAAGTATGTTTTTAGTTGTTCAAAAGCATTTTGACATTCCGAAGTCCACAAAAACTTATCTGTTTTCTTTAAAATATTAAAAAATGGTAAGGCTCGTTCAGCTGACCGAGTTAAAAACCGATTTAAGGCCGCTAGTCTGCCTGTTAATTGTTGTACTTCACGAATAGATCTAGGTGGGTGCATTTGTAATACAGCTTCTACTTTTTTAGGATTAACCGAGATACCCCTCTCAGAAACCATGTATCCTAAGAATTTTCCCGAAGTAGCCCCAAAAACACATTTTTTTGGATTTAGCCTTAATTTATATTGGACTAAAGTTTCAAGGGTTTCACGTAAATCAAGTAAATAAGCAGATTCATTTTTACTTTTAACAAGCAAATCATCTATATATGCTTCCATGTTTCGACCTAATTGTTTTTTGAAAATTTTATTTACCAAACGTTGAAAAGTAGCCCCAGCATTCTTTAATCCGAAAGGCATGGTAATAAAGCAATAAGTACCTTTATCCGTGATAAAAGACGTTTTTTCCTCGTCTTCCTTGGCCATGAAGATCTGGTGATAACCCTTGTATGCATCCAAGAAGTTAAGGAAACGGAAACCAGCTATGGCATCAACCAACACGTCGATCAAAGGTAGGGGAAACCAGTCTTTAGGGCATGCTTTGTTTAGGTGGGTGAAGTCTATGCACATGCGCCACGAGCCATCGGGCTTGGGAACTAACACAGGGTTAGCTAGCCATTCCGGATAATCCACTTCTCGGATGATACGTACTTCCAACAGGGCGTTGACTTCGATTTCCACGTATTTGCTACGTTCTCCCCCGAGGTTACGCTTTCGTTGTCGGATCGGCCTATGATTGGGATCAATGGATAACCTGTGTTCAATGATATTTCGAGAAATGCCTGGCATGTCCTCCGGTCCCCAAGAAAAAACTTTCGCAAACTCACGCAAAAGGTTAAGCAAATCATATTGTAATTGAGGGGGCAAATCAGCCCCAATCTTTATTACCTTGTTTGGATCGGCTGCGAGGGGGATGATTCTTACCTCGGCCCCTGCTTCAATGGACAGGTCCGAGCCACCTGTTAGGTCGGTAATGTTAACGGAAGTCAGAATGACTGAAGAAGGAGCTTTTAATTTCTGATCTACTAGAGTTGGTTGCTTCAAGGAAGCCATGTAACACTGCTTAGCCTGCAAAACATCACAACGAATGGTAGCTACCCCACCTATGGTGGGGAATTTTAAAAGCATGTGTATAGTAGAAGCTATGGCCTGAAACTGATTTAATCCAGGCTGACCCAGGTATACATTGTATGGTGATGGCTCATCGATGACCACAAAATCTATGGTTTCCGTACGTTTTAGCTGCCCAGCAAGTAACGTGACCGGAATGCTCAAATGTCCCACAGGTATAACATGGTGATTGCCGAAGCCAATCAGTGGTGTCCGAACTGGACTTAACTGTGCCTTGTGTAATTGACAACCAGCCAGTGCCTTGGTTGTAATTATACTGCTAGAACTACCCGTGTCTAGCAATGTCCTACGTACTTGATAATTTGAAAGGTAGCAATCGATCACTAGTGGATCGTCACAATTGTAAGGTAAAAATATATCTGTATCATCAAAAATAATTCCTGGTGTCATGGTTTCTGATTTACGCCTACCTAGAACGGTGTTCCTTTGTCGGTATACCTGTTTCCTTTGGCGATTGGAATCGCCCTGGGTGGGTTCTCCTGCTATAGTATTCACAATCCCTGCTATATTCAGGTCGGTTCCACCCCCGGTATTTGGGGCTCGGGGGTCGGGCTGAGGACATTCGCGAGCGAAATGACCGGTCTCCCCACATCGGTAGCATCCGTTAGGTCGTTCACGGGTTGCCGAAGCCACCGGTTTAGGCAGAGGCGCCACTTGTGTATATTGAGGTAGTTTTCCAACTTGAATTAATTTAGCTATTTCTGCAGCTAAATCACGACAGTCATTAGTGTTATGACCAATGTGTTTATGGTAATTACAATACCTGCCCGGATTGAGCCGATCTGTGGGACCCGTCATGGGTCGAGCTGGGGGCAGCAGCCCTTGATGTTGAATGGCTGCATATATGTCGGCTCGGGGGACGGAGAATGACTCGACTACCTGCACAGCGTTCACACTTACCCCGGTCTTTGGGATAGGATTAGTAGTATTTGCAAAGTTTAATTTCTTACTTCCTCCTGGTGTAAGAATTGGGGAAGAAGCTTTCCTCTTACCGAATAAATCGGAAAAACTTCTTTCCCGTTCCTGTTTTATAGCTGTAGCATCTTCAACAACAGCAAAATTAACGGCAGTAACCATCATTTCAAAATAAGAATGTGGGGGTCGGATGGCCAATTCGGTAGCTAAAGGTCCCGACCGTAACTCATTAATAAATGATCCCATCATTATCCTATCATCTTTTTCATGGCATTGCCTAGACTCTACGTTAAACCGATCTATGTAAGCCTGTAATCCCTCTCCCATTTTTTGAGTTATGTTCATTAAATGTGAAATTGGTTTAGACAATATCTTGTTACCCATAAAATTGGCTAAAAATAGGTCACCAAACTGATCTAACGAATGAATGGAATTTCGGGGCAGAGTACAATACCAATTTATGGCCTGACCTTTAATAGTCAGATGGAATGTCATGCATCGGTTAGCGTCGGACAGGTTGGCGGCATCCATGACGCTCATGCATTGCATCCAGTGAGCCGTGGGGTCGGTGGTACCGTCATATTTGTCAACCTTACCTAGTCCTCTGTATCCCGGGGGAAATTGTGCCATTTGAATCTCCCATCCAAAAGGATGAGACACGCGAGATGTAGGGGCAGTTCGTCCGAGCTGAGCATACCCGGATCCGGGGAGGATGGTTTGACCGAGCTGGGGATATCCAGACTGACCTAAGGGATGCCCTCCCATTCCGGGGTAATAGTTCCCTAAGCCGGGCCCGGGGTAATAATTTGGATTAAGTAAGGGAGAGTTTCCCAGGGGCGGCGGTATGATTCGACTATTGCCTAAACCATAATGTTGAAATAGTGTAGGGTTGGATGTAGTTGGGTATCCAGGGTAATGACCGGGTTGACTCATTTGACTGATCTGTAGGCCAGGGCCAGGCTGATTCAACTGACCCATTTGCTGCCCTAAAGTGGGAAATGGTAGGCCCGACATAAAAGAACAATTGTTAAGCTGAGCATTGGGAATCGCAAAGGGGCCCAAAAAAGTAGGATTAACCTGGGTATGGGCTATGGTGGTATAAATAGGAGGTGCCATAGAAAGGTTAGGAGGACCAGCTACATGACCGAATCCAGAAGAAAGATTAACTCCCCCGGGTTGTGGAGGACATACAGTGGTAGATTGTGGGGGAAGACTAGATATTAAAGCAGCAGAGGGGTAGGACACGGGGTTGAATACAGCCCTGGGTGGGGGAATAGTGGGGGACCACTGTATGCCATAAGGGTGTTCTATGTTAGCTGCATCTGAGGTGATGGTTGTATTGGGAAGTTCCATATTAAGAGTAGAGATGATTAGAGCAACATGGTTTAATAAGTGAAACAATTTTGGAAATAAACGGAAAAACCTATCTTTTTCTGCCTGTTCTTGCTCGGGGGTGAGAGTTTCAACAAGGGTGGTAGTAGTTGGTGGATCGGAGAGAGGAATAGAACTGGTGGCCGTAACGCTAGGAACCAGGGCGGTTGTAACGATGAGTCCGTTGGTGTTGTCAGAAGAAGAAGCACCCTTCCTGAGCGAGTTTGCGTCATGGTTTCAACAAATTTATTTAACTGAGGAAAATTTGATGAAATAATTTGATCAAACGTTCCCCACAGACGGCGCCAGTTGATGTGACGCAAAAATTGTGCTGTTGGAATGATGCTTCTTCGGCCCAACAAATTCTTGTATAAAGTACTGGTCCAATCTGAATAAAGCTGTGCTGTGAAGGGAAATGAACAAGCTGAGGGATAAGCTGGACAGCCCGGATCGGAAAAGATGGAGAAGACCGATAATGATACTGTTCCGATGACAATATTGTGGATAATCAGAAAAGGAGCGGGACTTTCCCCCCTGTATAGGCTCCGACGATCAAGTCAGTAATATGTAAGAGAAAAGAATAATACGAACAAGAGCTTTCAGAGAAATTGTAAATGAGAGAGAATAGCTTAAGAAATGCTTGTGAGAATTGCCAAAAATTGCTTATGGAGAACTTACCTGAATGAGGCTGTTGCCTGAGTATTTATAGGCTCACTTTTGATACCTTTTTTGGATCATGACGACATACGCTCCCACTTATTCCTCTTTTTATGATAACTTTAGCCGTTCCTGGAATAATGGCTTTCGCTTGGCTCCTTTGTCATCATTGTTCCTGCATATATATTAAATTTGTGGCCCTACCATGATGTCTAACTGTTTTGACAATATTATCTTTATCTCAGACCGGTTTACTCTTTACCGACCTAAGCTTTCCTATGTTTTATTTACTTACCGACCTGAGCTTTAACACTGTCGACCGATTTAACTTCTCTAAGCTTTTACTGACCTGGGCTTCTAGAGTTATACTTTTCCTGACCCAATCTTACCGAGCTGAACTATAAAGTTTACCGATCTAAGATTCTCAAGTTGGTTTATAACGCTTTCCGACCTAAGCCTTCATGAGTCTTTATGACCGATCTAAGCCTTCATAACCGATCTAAAGTTGTAACACAATTTGTACGATATTTCCGATCTGAGCATGGCTCTGGGCTTTATTTTAGTCTCTTTATCCTTTACTGTTTCTTTGTTTTAATACATTGGATTAGGCCCAATGGGGATTTCAATTTTATGCACATCATTTAGTTTTCATATTAATAAGGTAGATGTCAATTATATGGTACCCTTACGTCATAAAACATATTCAAGTCCATAAACGTGTTTTGGAGACCAGATCACGATACAAATGATCCGACCCGTTTCAGAGTTTGTTCATACGAGAACGACGATGAATTTGATACAATATGAAAATATCTACACTACAAATTCAATATGATACACCAGTGTCAGAGTTGAGATTTGGCAATTCGCAAATTTATACAGAACCATACAATTCAAAACAAACAGAACCTTAGAGTTAATAATTATCGACACATGAATTCATCAAAAATACGTGATTATCGTGAATTGCCTCCAAGCTAGGGAATAGTTACATAGTACACCAAATTTTGTTTTATTCCTTTTAGTTTATTTATTATGATGTCTACAGTTACCCTTCAGGTCGCTGTCTACATTATAAGTGGTACGTGTTTCAAAAATAAAATTAAAAAGAGAGAAAAAAAAAAAGCTAGTTTAAACCAAATGGCTTTAGTTCAAAGATCTACTAACAAAGAAAGAAAAATAAAAAAAAAAAACTTTTGGGGTGTTCTACACATGTAAAAAATGTGATAAATTCTCATCACATACTTGCAGTTGCCACTATAATTTAGGGCATTTGGACAGAATATAAGTCAAAACCATTTAAAATTCTAAAATGAAATTCAAGAATTGAAAATTTTGGCAAACTCCGATCCACCTATTGTTTAAAAATGAAGCAAAAATAGTTTGTGGCGGTCCCCAAATTTTCAATTTTCTTGTGAAGATATGAAAATCACACATACTATAGTTCTTAAATTTGATATAATTATATTTTTCATTGGTTCATATAATGTATTCCATCCATTGGTATTAACTTAATCGTATTAACTTATTTTACTCTGCAAACTCCCCCATATTTGGTTTTAATACATTAATATTTTGTCGAGTTCGAGTACGCACGGTAAAAAATTGCTATCCTGTTGGTTTAATTATTCCTCTAGTGAACACAAAATTCACTGTGAAACGAGTTCATATATACAATCAAGCATGTGTACGTTTTTAACTACACTGCCGGTTTTAGTTTTTAGTTCAAAAGTAATATCGTCAAACTTGAAAATTAAGTATCACCAGTATATGTTACTTATTAGTATCACTTTTGGTTCAAGAGTAATATTGCGCAAGTGTCACTAGAGTAATACTGTCAAATTTGAACAATATCGCCCTAGTACTTAATTACGACTATCATTCTTATTTCAAGAGTACATTTTCAAATTTGTAAGTATCACTTTTACGAATAACGAGTATCACTTTTGATTCAAGAGTACACCGTCAGAATTGAAAAGTATCATATGTATGACAAGAATATCACTTAAGTCTAACCATTAAATTTATCCGTATGTCACTAATTACCGTGGCATACTAGAACCCATTTCATTTAAGTTGTTGCTTTTCACAAATAGAAGGCATTAGGCACGTATACTGAAAAAATAAAACATAAAAAAGTAACATCCATATATGATAATGTATCAAGCCTTTTATTTGCTTATGCTGAAAGTTTGAAACACACAAGAAAATAGTAAATTATTATCGGAAAAGCAGTCAACTCTTTTTTCATATGCATGATAAAACTATATACGAGTTAAGTCTCGTTATGTCCCCAAACACGAACACAAAAACACTATTCATCATAATTTATTGAAGCTTGTCCATGACAATAAAGAAAGCATCGCCTCCGCCACACAGAAATATGTGTACATAGACGACGCCGAATCGATACCGGAAACCAGAAGCTAACTCTAGATTGTCCAATAACGACCACACAAAATGCCCCTTAACCTTCACTCCTTGTCTGCACCAAAGATATATTGTACGATGTCACATGATCAGTTTCGAGAATATTTTAATGGGACGAAGAAAATAACGTATATTTATATATAATTACCGCAAGGCTTCTTTGAGGTATGCGAGGTGATTATGGAGATACGTTTTCCTCTTTTGATCATGAAATGAATCCCATTGTAGCATGGAGTCATCATCTTCATCATCAATACCTACAATGTATATACAACGTGAGACCAGACAATTCATTATTAATTGTACGTTTTGGATTTAATATATACTTCCTTCGTCCCAATAAACAGAGTTAAATGGTACAATTGTTTTAAAATTACAAATTACAATTCAAAACATGACTATTTAAATAGGACCGATGAATTATTAATTTTCACTTGTAAATTGTTATTTACAGGTACGAGTTTATTAAACACATGTACTACTTAAGAGAGAAAATACTATGATAGCCCTACACTAATACAATGAGAGAAAGTGGCCGGCGGCAGGTATCGCCGGAAATTGCAGGAATGGAAGAAGAATCCAAAACAAACTCTTTATATGGTACGAACCCGAGATTACAAATTATTGTTGTGTTTCCAGCTGCAATATCATAGTAATTAACATGTGTACATCATCGGATTATATCCTCTGTCTATTTTTTTCTATTTTGTTTTATCAAAGATATTCTACATTCACGTTTAAACTATCTTAAGTGTGCTTCTCTCATTTTTTACATGTAGGATGGATCGATCGAGTAAAATTGGTCTTACTTGGAAGAATTCTAGACCATGAGATGGAAATCTGTAAGCATCAAATCCAATTTTCTTCATCAGTTTCACATCTTCCTCGTAGTGTTCGCGATGATTGACTGCATCTTCTCCATATCGAGCAAACAGACCTGCCATTGATTTAATTTTGCAGCAATGTCAGAAAATTAAGGAATTTATATATAAAAGATGGAAGGAGGTTTTCGTTCTTATGAACAAGAACACGTGCGTTATCAGCTTGCACCGTGAGTTAGTGGTACAAGGATATGAACTCGAGAAGTGACTAATTATATACCTCGTTCCTCAGCAAAGGTATCAAAAATGCTTGGGCCTCTCCCATCTCTGCGTTGGCCACCTTCAATCTAAAAGTTTGCAAAAACAAAATTATATTATTTTATTAATTATTTATAGTGCCAAATATTAATTAAAAACAAACCTGGAAAGCAGAGGTGGCTGAACCGAAGAGAAAATCTGAGCCAAAATCTTTGCGGCGGAGGAAACCTGCGGGAACTGATTCATTGAAACTGCAGAAGTAGTCCATCGTTCGTTAATTAATGCAACACTTTCTATTGGCTTAATTTGTGTTGTGTGATTCGGTTACTCTGTTTGAATGTCTTATTTATAGGGGAAATTTTCTGGCGTTGCTTCTCCCTTCCGTAGAGAAATATTATTTATCTGTTGATCAGAAAAAAAATTTTGTTTTAAAATGTTTTATTGTTGAGTTGATCCATAAAAAAGAGATTCATTTCTATTTTGTTACTACCTTTACTAAAAGTCTTACTTATATATTTTTTTAAAATACTCCTTCGACCTTGATGGAAGAGTCATGTTTCGAAAACGTACAATTTTTTAGAGTTTGAAGATACAACGTACACCTAAAACAATTAATTTGCTGCTATTTTTTAATATTTTTTTGTAAGTGTGAGTTAATTATGGACAACATATAATTATAATTGTAAGGGTATTTGAAGTAAAAGAAATCAAATCATGACCCTCCATAAAAATATACTCACTTCGTCCTATTAAAATAGCCAATATATAGATATATGTATATATAGATATATATATATTTGTGTTTCAATAAAAGAGTTATATTTATACTTTTGAGCTTTTCATACATTTACTTATATAATTATGTAATGTTTACAATTAATAAACCCTAAATAGGATATGAGTGAAAAAATATTAATAAATTATTTATTTATAATTATTATACCTTAAAACCACACTGAAAACTACAGATTTTGTGATGAAATTAAGATTATTTTGAACTATTTTGAACAAACCTGCATTATAAATTGAGGGACTATATCTACACTAGACTAATGGGAATGGTGTTTGAATCTGCAACCTCCAACATAAAAACTGCCGAAGATGAATTTTATTTTCCTTACAGCTTTATTAATGGACGGAAGATGAACATAAAAACCTGCAATCGAGTCATTTCTTAGGTACAACTTTGTTCCGACATAATAATTTCGCACATGCTGCCTGGACCACCAAGAAATAAAGTATTCAGTGAGTAGGTCACAATTTATATTGTATCTAGCAAGTTGGTTGGTCACTTTATTGAAAAATTCAATAATTATAACATAATTTTGGAGAACTACTATAGTCCCTTCAAGCATGGTTATTTGGCCCGTCCCAGTTCGGGCAATCGGCCGGGTCGGCTCGCGACCCGCTAGGTTCACCGGGCCAAACAACATCCTAAACTCGGAAGTGACCAGACCATGTCAAAACCTGGGGCGGGCCATGACCCGATTTAACCGGCCCGACCCCGAGTTTTCATTTATTTTGAAATTAATAAAATTTATATATATATATAAAATTTTGTCATAGATACAAATTGAATCTTTGTCTCCAAGGTAATAAATAAGAGCACTTACCATTAAACCACAATAATTGTTTATTTATGTTTTTGTGTAGTGCTTTAACTAATTTTTAATATGAGCCATTGACTTTTTAACCATTTATTAATTGGACCATTCAAAATAATGTTAACCTCATCGTAATTTCTTACTATTTATAAAATTAAGACAACCATAATTTTTATTAATTTTTTTATTTTTAATTAAAGTTTGTTCAAAATTTTCATGTATTAATCCAAAATGCATTTCATTTCTTTTATATTAAATTTTATCTTTTTTCTAATAAAAATGTAGTACTATAATTCTATATTTTTTTGAAAAATTACCAATATTTTATCTTATATTTACTTATTGGGTTTTTTTTCTTTATAATAATGAATTTCAATGTTTAAGTTAATTGTAAAATTCAGAAAATATATAATTGTTGTGAAAAAAAATATATTTTAAATGTTAAAAATGATAAAATTAAAATATTAATTATTGATATATTATTTATATAATATATATTTTTGACCAGGCTCCTTCAGTGTTTCACATCAGACCAGGCTCTGCCGAAGGGGGTGGGGGCTTTGATTGTGGCGATTCTCAGTTGGGTGATCTGGAAAGCATTCAATAAAGAAGGGTAGGAGGGAACTGTTGTACAGGTTGGCTAGTCTATTAGAGAGTCCCATAGTCTTTTCTTCCAACTAAGTAGACTGTTCCCGCCTCGGTTTGCTCCCGGTTATGTGTTCTTGGTTGCACATGGTATTATTCCACGATGGGCCTACTGGAAGAAAAAGAGTCCGCAAGTTGTAGCCTGGTGGCCTCCGCCGAAAGGGGTTTTTAAGTTGAATGTGGATGGTTCGTCACGGGGTAACCCGGACCACCCGGGGGGGGGGGGGGGTGGTTTATAGTTCGAAACGCCACAGGATTAGTAGTGTTCGCAGGTTCCTTCTATTTGGGGCACCTCACTAACTTCCAAGCAGAAGCTTCGGCACTACTGTTGGGCTCTATGACATGTTAGGGATGGCCTGTCGTGTCCCTTATGATGGATACAGATTCCCAGCTTCTAGTGAACGCTCTCTCCAAAGGGGAGTGGTCCTAGTGAGCATCGCCGGGTACGTCCTTCTCTTCCGGTGAATTCCTTCACCCATGTGTACCACAAGACAAATGCGGCGGATGAGACGCACGAGTCTCGGATGTTCGGTCACGCCTTGCTAGCACAACTGCGAGGTTTGGTTGCTCTGGATGTGCGTAGTTTTCCATATCTTAGGGTGTAGTTCTTTTACTGTATTTTACTTCTCCCCTTCATCATCCGCATCTGCATTTCTTCTAAAACCAAGGTAAGGTTCATTGTCCCCCTTGGTCCCCTTTTTGCACATGGTATTTAGGCCGTCAATATTAATAAAGGGTGCTCATGCCCCCTGGCAAAAAAATTAAAATAAAATATATATATATATATATATATATATTTATGACGTAATCCGGATTGACCCAGTCGACCCCCCAGGTCGTGTGGCCCCTTAACCTCGCCAGGTCAGTGTCCGGTCCGGGCCAGACAACATTGCCTTTAAGGAACCACTTATGCACTAGAAAATAGGTTATGCAACCACTTATGCCATTGCATTAATGTTGCACATAGGTCACTTTTCAGTAGCTGAATGGTTCTTTGAAGAGTATAGTTAAACCCCACAATTTTGATCCAGAACATGAAAATGGAACCATGGCACAACAAATAAGTAATGGCATAGGTGGTCCAAAAAGGAAAACTTGTTTTTTTCAATTTTGGTTAAATACCAATAACCCCTCGTGGTTTCAAAAACTTACCGATCACCCCTATGATTTAAAAAGCTAATAGTAACCCCCTCATGGTTTGCCTAAACAGGTAAGTGTTAATTATTCAGTTAAAGTTAACAGTGAAAAACCATTTAAGTAATTTCATTAACACATTACTTTTAATTATTTTTCCCTATCTTCATCCCAACCATAAAAGTCATAACCCATCTCCAACACCTAACAGCCAACGTAGACACCATTAACATCGCAAACTCCACCTCACCCAACCTTCACCACCATTCGATCCACCGTCACCATCGTCGTCACTATCACGGTCACCAGCACCGCCCCCACCGTCACCATCGTTGTCGCTGTCATGATCACCAGCACCACCCCCGCCCTGTCATCATCGGAGAGAACATCACAGACATAGCAACAATGCGAGGTGTATCTTGAATTGGAGGAAGGTTTACCGGAGGAACGAAAATGAATACTCGTTTCAGAAAGTTGCCATTGAATCCAGCTCCTTTCTCTTTTTCCTTTTTTCCCGCAGTTTTTATTCCAGAATAATCGAAGTTAGATCTAATAGTTGTGTAAGATGAATTTGATGGAAATCTTTGACTTTTGAAGGTATTAATTTTGAATTTTTTGAATCGATTTATGAAAGCCTTAGTTTGGAATTGTTGATTTAGGTTTAGATTTCTTCTGAATAATCATACAGTTGTTGTTGGTGTTTTTTGTGCTTGTTGAAAGAAAGACTTAAGATTAACAAATGTTTTAGGTTTGCTAGAAGTTAGATCTGGAGTGTGTGTGGGTGTGTGTGAGTGTTTTTTATTGTTGTTAAATATGGTGGTTCAAATGGTGTTGGTTGGGTTTGTATACAGTGCTGGTGGGCGGAGGCGGCAGCGACGATGGCGGCGCTGGTGGGCGGAGGCAGCGGTTAAGGCCAGTAATTGTGATGGTTTGGGACAGTGGTGGGGAGCAATGGTGATGATTGGGACGGTTGGTGGTACTGATGAATATAAAAGAAAAAAATTGCAATTAATTAATCGGAAGCTCATAATTAAAAGAAACTAAAAATTAAAGTTTGTAAAATATAATTCGGAAATGTTTAAAATTAAAATTCTTAAAAAATAAATACTTTGAATACTTGCTTGATATAAAATTGAGAATAGAAAAAAATATTTTACTCATGTTATTTGTATTAAGGATCTATATGTCATTCATAATGTTTGTGAAATAAAAGAGTTCACTTTTTCATTTGACCGTTAAATTTGACGGAATATATAACGGTTACCTATTTAGACAAACCATGGGGCGTTCTTGGTAGCTTTTAAAAAATAATATTGTGTCAGTCTCATTTAAATATTAGACTTAATTATAGATTTAGAAAGTTACTAATTGAGATAAGTAACATTTGGTTTCAACTGTCACACCTCCTCATGCAAAATTGGAAAGTAATTGTTTTTCGCATACTTTCTATACCGTAAGTAGCTACGAAAGTTAATAGCAAACTGTATCAAATTCAACCCAACTTTTTATTTATTTATGTATTTCAATATTCTTTCGGTATCGCGATTGAATGCGCTCGTTTGTTTGGTTAGTTAAACTTTGTTCTTTAAACTTCTGTTTTGTTTCTTCGTTGAATTGCAATAAAGATTAAATTGCATGTGTTTGGTGTTTGACTTCCATGCAAGTTAAATTGATTTGATCAATTGGCTTATTCTCGATTAGCTGCTAAATTTTAGATTGAACTTAGTTGATCTGTTTGTTCTCGGAGATATTTGCTTTGCGCTTTCGAGACGATCGTAGTTTGGTTTATTTTGTTGTTGTGGGTTTGATTTATTTTGGATCCAACATCTGGTATCAGAGCCTAGATTCATGATTAGTAATTATGGGTGATTATAAACATTTTACGTGTTGTGTTCCTAAATTAATTGGGAAAAAAATTATAATGCTTGAAGGATTCAGATGGAGACACATATCAGGGCGAATCTCTTATTGAAGTATATTAACGAAAAGTTGTTAGATAAAGTAGATAGTATTAAAATTTGTCGAGATAGTATGGCATTATGTCAAATACACCAGGCAGTCGATCCATTAGTGTTCGAGAAATTTGCCCTAGCCAAAACTGCAAAACATGCATGGGATATTCTTGCTACAACATATCAAGGCATTGAAAAGGTTCAGAAGAGTAACTTAATGACACTGAAAAAGAAGTTTGTGAATTGTACGATGGAGAAAACGGAGACAGTTGACGCTTACTTTTCCTGTCTTTTGGCAATTAAGAATGATATGGAATTAAATGGGCACACTGTTGTAGATAAGGTGATTGTTGAAAAAGTTCTTCATACTCTACCCATGAAGTTCGATTTTATTGTGCCTGTGTGAATAAAAACAAAAGATACCGAAACAATGTCTATTGATGAGTTGCATGGTTCGTTAATGCTCTATGAAGAGAAAGCGAATGAGAGATTAGAAACTAAAGAGGGAACATAAATGACGAAGAAAGTTTTGCAAGCTCAGTCTTCAACACCAACAAACCACAGTAGTGATTTTTATGAACGTGGTCAAAATTTGAGAGGCCGGTGGATGTGGAAATTTCCAAGGACGTGGTAGAGGTAATTCTAACACTCTAAATAACAATCAACAATTTAGAAAACGTGATATTTGTTGTTATAATTGTGGGAAGCTGGATTATTTTCAAAGGGATTGCTGGGTTGTTAATGATAATAATAGAAATGGACAGGCTCAAGTAGATGAAAGTATTGGTGATAATCAAGAAGCTATTTTATTTTCTACTGGGGTTGCTAGTGTTGCTGAAGAAAGTAAAAGTTCTGTATGGTACATTGATTCAGGTTGTAGTAATCATATATGTGCACTATAAAATTTGGAAACAATCATATTGTGCCTGTTGAAGGGAAAGGTAGTATTTTCATTACTTTAAAGAATGGGAAGAGGAGTTCTATTGCTGATGTGTATTATGTGCCCAGTCTTTATCATAATTTGTTGAGCCTTGGTCAGTTCCAAGAAAAGAATTATGATGTCAATTTTAGACATGGTATCTGCACAATCTGTGATGAACAAGTGGGTCTGACAGCAAAGATAGAGATGAACAATAATAGGTTATTTCCCATTACTCTTAATTATGGTGATTTACCTTGTTTTAGCACTACTAGTTTAGATGAGAATTGGTTATGGCACACATGAGATCGATTTGGTCATTTTCCATTTAGTAGTTTGCAATTTATTGTAAGGAATAATGTGGTTTCTGGATTACCGTCACTTGATTTTTCTTCTAGACATTGTGAATCTTGTGGTTCGGGAAAGAAGCATATGGATCCTTTTCCAAGGGGTAATGTTTGGTGAGCAACCCAGCCATTGGAACTCATTCATTCATATTTATGTTCTGTTGAGGTTCCCTCTCACGGTGGAAACAAATACTTTATAACTTTTATTGATGATTTCAGCAGAAAGACATGGGTATATTTTTTTGAAGTACAAATCTAATGCTTGTGAAATTTTGAAGACTTTTAAATCTTATGTTGAGAAGTAGGCTAGAAAACCCATCAAAACCTTGAGGACTGACAGAGGCACAGAGTGTACAATGTGTGATGATTTCTTGAAAAATAATGGAATCAAACATCAGATGACAGCCAGGTATACTTAACAACAGAATGGTGTTGCGGAGAGGAAGAATAGAACTATAATGGATATGGTGAGGCCGATGATGAAAGCCAAGAGTATGCCCAAGGAGTTTTGGGCTAAAGCTGTGGCTTGTGCAGTTTACATGTTGAATAGATGCCTAACAAGAAGCATTCTCCTTATGAGATATGGGTTGGTAAGAAACTAAATATCTCTCATCTTAGAGTATTTGGTTCTATTGCTTATGCCCATGTGCAAGACAAAATTCAAAAAAATTTAAATGTCAAGGCAGAGAAGTGCATTTTTATTGGCTATAGCAGTGAAACTAAAGGGTACAAGTTGTTTAACCCGGACACTAAAAAAAGATTACTAGTAAGGATGTCACGTTTAATGAGCAAGGAGTTTGGGATTGAAAAATAAAAGGGCCTGAAATTACACAACTTCCACATATTTCGATTAACGAAGAAAAAGTAAATGAAAAGAACACTGAAGTCATACAACAACCACTTTGTGATCCTTCCACTTCTACTATTTCCACCTCAGGTGGACGTCTTCGGAGAGAATCAAAACTGCCTGCTCGTTTGAATGATTATGTGTTGGTGACAAAATTGATAAATTAAGTGATGAAGATGTAGTAAATTTTGCTTTGTTTGTAGATTGTAACCCAGTTAAGTTTGAAGAAGTAGCTAGTAATGATCATTGGGTGAAGGCAATGGATGATGAGATTCATTCCATTGAGAATAATAATACTTGGGAGCTCATAGACCTTCCAAGTGATAAGAAATCTATTGGTGTTAAGTGGGTGTATAAGACAAAGTACAAGCCCAGTGGAGAAGTTGATAGATACAAGGCAAGACTTGTTGTTAAAGGTTACAAGAAGAAACCTGGCATTGACTATTTTGAGGTGTTTGCTCTTGTTGCAAGACTTCATAATATTCGAATGATAATCTCATTGGATGCTCATAATAATTGGAAAATTTATCAAATGGATGTAAAGTCTGCATTTTTAAATGGAGTGCTTGAAGAAGAGGTGTATGTTGACCGACCCCGAGGTTTTGTTAAAATAAGTCAAAAAGATAAGGTGTATAGACTAAAGAGAGCTTTGTATGGGTTAAAGCAAGCTCCACGAGCTTGGACCTTCTTTATCAAAAGCGATTTTCAAAGGTGTGCATATGAACATACTTTATATGTGAAGTCTTCATCAAATAGGGATATTGTCATTGTTTGCTTGTATATTAATGATTTGATAATCACTAGTAACAATGAAAAAATGATGTTAGACTTCATGGAGGCAATGATCGGACAGTTTGGGATGACTGATTTGGGGATTATGTCATATTTTCTTGGGATTGAAGTTTCTCAAACTCATTGTGAAATTTTTATTTTTAAAGGAAATATGCTATATTTTGAAGAAATTCAAGATGGATGGTGCTAATTCGACCGTGACTCCAGCTGAAGAGAGATTGAGATTGACGAAGGAAGGCACCGGAAATTTTGTGGATCCAACATACTTTAAGAGTTTGATTGGGAGTTTGAGATATTTGACCTCTACAAGGCTAGACATTAATTTCAGTTGGCTTAATTTGTAGATTTATGGAAAATCCATGTCAGTCACATTTGCAAGCTGCAAAAAGAATCTTAAGGTATATTAAAGGTACTCAAGGAGATGGAATTTTATATCCAAAAGGTGAACCAGTAAAATTTGTTGGGTATACAGATAGTGATTGGGCAGGTGATACAGTTGAAAGGAAAAACACTCTTGGGTATGCTTTCTTTATTGGTGCTGGTGTGTTCTCTTAGATTTCAAAGAGCATTGTCTACTGTTGAGGCTAAGTATATGGCTGCTTCTAATTGTGCTTCCTAAACAATTTGGTTGAGAAGGATGCTTGGTTTCCTTCAGCATAAAAAGGATGGTCCAACTACAGTGTTGTGTGATAGTAAAGCGGCGATTGAGTTGACGAAACATCTAGTCTTTCATGGTCGCAGTAAACATATTGACATCAAGTATCACTTCATTTGTGATTTGGTTAATGAGAAGGAGATTGTTGAGGATTACTACAAGACTAAAAATCAAGTGGTGGACATTTTCACCAAGGCATTGAAGTTCGAGACTTTTGCAAAGTTGAAGAAGATGGTCGGTATGGCTAACGGCGCGAACTTAGTTTAAGGGAGGCTTTGTAGAATAATTAAACTAAGTTTCCTATTTTATTGTTATTTCCTATTTGGTTTATGTTTCCTATTTGTTTGTTTCCTGTTTGGTTCTTATTTGTTTTAGAAATAATTGCAATCTGAATCAGCGTAGGATTTAGAAATAGTTTAACGTATAAATATATGTCTTAGGTTATCATTATTATTACAGAGAAAAATAAAAAGATTAGAAGCCCTCTTGCGGCTGTTTTGTAAATTTGCAGGCATCGCGATTTATGGCTCTCGTTCTTTTGGTTAGTTAAACTTTGTTCTTTAAACTTCTGTTTTGTTTCTTCGTTGAATTGCAATAAAGATTAAATTGCATGTGTTTGGTGTTTGACTTCCATGCAAGTTAAATTGATTTGATCAATTGGCTTATTCTCGATTAGCGTGCAGGATTTAGATTGAACTTAGTTGATTTGTTTGTTCGCGGAGATATATGCTTTGCGCTTTCGACAATCGTCATTTGGTTTACTTTGTGGTTGTGGGGTTGATTTATTTTGGATCCAACAAAATAGTTGAAATATAAATATTGAATACGACCTCCGAATATAACACATGTTGAATTTAGCTATCGAAATTCTGCCACTGACCAGCCTGGAGCCTGCGAGTAAAGCGGGAGGTCCACATTGCAGAGATTTAGATGGATGTATCCATGGCTGGCTGATCGATGCGTGTACACGGAGAAAAACTTTGTATTATTTCATTGGTTGTAATTGGAAAGAAAGAAAAGGAAAAGGGTTGACGTTGATCGAACCATCAACCCATGACCCATCGGGTAATCAATCGGCATCCGTCGACCTGGACCCATGATACCAATAAAGCCTTATCCTCAAATACCACAAAAAATTTTCACACGTTTTCGAATTGTTCTTAACATCCATTTCATTTTCGGACCACCTTATATTAATGAAACATTAAAATCTGGTATTAGTCACTAAAGCAACTAAACATGTTTGTCCTCTATTACACATCTTTGAATAAAACTATCTATATTCAAATTATTTTATCTTATCACGTTCGAATATCAAAACTATGTCGTTTACTGTTTAGAAAAAAAATAAATTAGTTGAACGACGTCGTTTTCAAGTAAAAATATATGATTTTCACTAATTTAGATCTTAAAATATATCATAATTTAGACAAGTGATTCATTCTGCTTGCTCACGTAAGCCATCATTATATTGGGCAAATTATACCACATAACATTAAACTATTGCTCATGCTCACTTTTGGTCGTTAAATTTTTTTTTTTCATCCACTTTTAACCATTGAACTATTACCTGTGCTAACTTGTTGTCACTAAAATTTTCTCCGTCCACTTTTAGCTATTGAACTAATGAAAATTGCCTCTAATGTCCATCCCACTAATAAAAATCATTAAGCATGCCATTCGCGTGCAGTTCTTGAGCGGCAAAAACATCCACAGTGATCTATATTTGTTGTTACCTTCTTTTTATTCAAATTTTCCAAGCAAACATGCACAAAAAATTAGGACAACTATGGTGCAAACTCCCGGCGCATAAAACGAAAACACAAACTTGAGTGAGAAATAAGTTCATCATGCACAAATTTGAGTCATGGTAATTAAAGAAAATGAGAAAAGAACTGAATCTGCAAATGTAGCCATAAAGTTGAGCGAAATACCACATAACCAAACGGAATGAACACTTGTGGCTACTTTCATTAGTTTAGTGGTAAAAAGTTGGTGTTGACCATAGTTTATTGACAATAAAATAATTTGCTCTAATTATATAAGCGTAAATAATTAGAGCAAATTATACTTAAGGGTATATATGAAGTAAAAAATAAAAAATAAATTAAACTACTCTAATACATGAAATAAATTTTTATAAAAAAAAGTTATTTCATGTATCAGAGTAGTTTAATTTTAAAAAAAAGTTAAGACTATTTCAGTAGAACTAATAGAGATTAATAATTTAGCGACCATTGAGTATTATTATGGAAATGCTGTTGTTATTGCCAGAGCAGTAAATAGCATACAGAGCAACATTTTCTTCTACTTCCTAAAACACCCTTTGTTATACTAATCTCTTATCTTCCAAAACCCTCCTTAATCGCTCAAATGGCCTGTTGTTTTCAAACTTACTCCGAGTTTCACGAGTAATATTTTTATACACTTTCCGGACGCCGGTGTCTTCAATTTCTCATTTTTGTTGATTACACTCTATAAAGTTGCCCCCATGATATTGATGAATCCTTATTAGATTCAACATTCTTAATTCCAGAAACTTTGACCCCCGCTTCCTCTAAACTCTCAAGTTTTCCGTTGCCGACTGGAGACTCTGACAACACTTCTTTTCTGGTTTCACTTCAACATGTTTCTCTTGTTAGGAAGTAGTTTTCGAAACACCCTTTTTCGATTTATGGGATTGAGTTTTAGTTTTAAAAACACCCTGCATCTAAGCATTTGTTGCAACACAGTAAGCGCCTGAAACTAAACTGCAAAAATAATTGCATCTTCGAACATGTTCTTCCACTTTGATTTTGAAGCCAAACTTTCATATGCGCGACTGGAATTTCTATGCTGATTGGAGGGTGGCATAGTTCCAAATCCTAGAGAGACCAAAGCTCCTGCGGCGAGATTCCCTTAGTCCGCTCAAAAACCGCCATGCTGCCTCTGCTAGATCAATCGCTTCTTTATCTTCTTCTTCGGTTTTTTTTCCTCACATTTTTACACTCACGCTGCAAGGTTGAACCATCTTCTCTACCAAAGAACACTCATAGGCTCCTATTTGATGCTAAAAATTTAAGTCTCAGTCCTAAAAAACATCACACTCCAATTCTTAAACCTTGGATTGATAAAGGTAGAGAAGATGGGATTTTCCTTTGTTGCAGCAAATAAAAAGAGATCTCTTTTTCTCATGAATATATAACCCATCACACCCTAACTCTGCAATAGTAAAAGGAATTTTTCTTAAACAAGGGCAATGAAATCGACAACTCTGCATAAGTGATGGATAACAGAGGATCAATGATTTTTATTTTTATTTGAATGCTATATCAAATCCATAGGATGAGTTTCAGTGGAAATAATCAACCTGAGATGAATTCTCAGAGCAACCGAAGTCAGTTATGGGTTTTAGGCAGGGGTGCCCAAAACACACACAAAAATATTAGCGGGTTTCCGTAGACTACAGCCGACAGTAAAAAAGAAACGCCATGGATTTTGTGGACAAAAAGAAGAAGAAACTAACGATTAAGTTAAGGGGAAAAAATAGATAAAACAGGACCAATTTGAGTGATTAAGTAGGAAAAGGAACAGAATGGATTAGTATAAAGAAGGACATTTAAGAGAGAAAATGAAAATATAGCTCTGGATGCTATTTATTGCGCTAACAATGTCTTATAGAAATTTTGTAGAAGTTGTATTTAAACATCCTTATAATTAATTAACAGTTGTCCAGTTGTACCCTTTTAAAGCACTAGAATAAACCAGATGAATGCTGAACACTTTTGTCTTTTCACATTAAATATCATTAGCGATAAAAGATGAGTTCTAATGACAAAGTCAGAATACTAATGCCATCTCTCGTAATTTCCCTTTTTTCAAAAAAAATACAAAAGTGTGAAAAGAAGAATTTTGACCATATTTTTTAAATATAATTTTTCGCGACCCGCCAGGTTCACCGGGCCAAAGAACAGCCTAAACCCGGAAGTGACCAGACCCAGTCAAAACCTGGGGCTGGCCATGACCCGGTTTAACCAGCCTGACCCCTAGTTCTCATTTATTTTGAAATTAATAAATTATATATTATATATATATATATATATAATTTTGTCATAGATAGGAATTGAATCTTGGTCTCCAAGGTAATAAACAAGAACTTACCATTAAACCACAATAATTGTTTATTTATGTTTTTGTATAGCGCTTTAACTAATTTTTAATATGAGTCATTGGCTTTTTAACCATCTATTAATTAGACCATCCAAAATAATGTTAACCGCATCCTAATTTCTTACTATTTATAAAATTAAGACTACCATAATTTTTTTTAATTTTTTTATTTTAATTAAAGTTTGTTCAAATTTTCATGTATTAATCTAAAATGCATTTCATTTCTTTTACATTTAATTTTATCTTTTTTTGTTTAATAAAAATGTAGTACTATAATTTTATTTTTTTTGAAAAATTACCAATATTTTATCTTTTATTTACTTATTGAGTTTTTTTCTTCATAATAATGAATTTTAATGTTTAAGTTAGCTGTAAAATTCAGAATATATATAATTGTTGTGAAAAAAAAATATTTTAAACGTTAAAAATGATAAAATTAAAGTATATTAATTATTAGTATATTATTTATATAATATATATTTATGACCAGGCTCCTTCAGTGTTTCACATCATACCAGACTCTGCCGAAGGGGGTGCGGGTTTTGATTGTGGCGACTCTCTATTGGGTGATCTGAAAGCATTCAATAAAGCGGGGCAGCAGGGAACTATTGTACAGGCTGGCTGGTCTATTAAAGAGTCCCATAGTCTTTTCTCCCAACTAAGTGGACTAGTCCAGCCTCGGTTTGCTCCCAGTTACGCGTTCTTGTTTGCAGATGGTATTATTCCACGATGGGCCTACCGGAAGAAAAATAGTCTGCAGGTTGTAGCCTGGTGGCCTCCACCAGAAGGGGTTTTTAAATTGAATGTGGATGGTTCGTCGTGGGGTAACCTGGGCCACTCTTTTTGTTTGGGGGGGCACGGTTTGTACTTCGGAACGCCGTGGGATTAGTAGTGTTCACAGGTTCCTTCTATTTGGGCTACCTCACTAGCTTACAAGCAGAAGCTTCGGTTCTATTGTTGTCCTTATGGCCTATCAAGGATGGCCTGTTGCGTCCCTCTTGGTGGAGACAAATTCCCTGCTTCTAGTGGACACTCTCTCCAAAGGGTAGTGGTCCTGGTGAACTTCGCAGGCCCTAAAGCAAATCGTTCAGGTGCGTCATTCTCTTCCAGTGAATTCCTTCACGCATGTGTACCGCGAGACAAATGCGGTGGCAGATGCTCTAGCCTGCATGGTAAATGCGATGCACGAGTCTCGGATGTTCGGTCACGCCTCGTTGCTAGCATGGCTGCGAGGTTTGGTTGCTCTGGATGTGCGTCATTTTCCATATCTTAGGGTGTAGTTCTTTTGCTATATTTTACTTTTCCCTTTCATCATCTGCATCTGCATTTCTTGTAAAACCAAGGTGATGTTCATTGTCCCCCCTTGGTCCCCTTTTTGAACACTATATTTAGGCCGTCAACATTAATAAAGGGTGCTCATGCCCCCAGCCAAAAAATAAAAAAATAAAAAATATATATTTATGAGGTCATACGGGTTGACCCGGTCGACCCCTCAAGTCGTGTGACCCCTTAACCTCGCCGGGTCAATTTTCAGTCCAGGCCAAACAATATTGCCTTTAAGGAACCACTTATGCACTAGAAACGGGCTATGCAACCACTTATGCAATTGCATTAGTCTTGCATCATAGGTCATTTTTTAATAGTTGAATGGTTCATTGGTTCCTTGAAAAGACTATAGTTAAACCCCACAATTTTGATCCAGAACATGATAATGGAACCATGGCACAACAAATAAGTAATGCCATAGGTGGTCCAAAAAGGAAAACTTGTTTTTTCAATTTTAAGAATCGCATAGTATTCTCTCAGTCGCATATAAATAGTAGACTTAATGATAGAGTTAGAAAGTTACTAATTGAAAGGTTGTTCTTTCTTATGGGTTTGAGACTTGTTTTGAAAATAAGTTTTGAGAAAATAATTTTCTAATATAAAATGTGTATTAAAAATGTAAAAAAGTATCATTGAATAGTAAAAAGTTGTATTAGACATGATAAAAACTGATTATAATATATTAAAGTTACTCTTGAAACTAAATCTTAAACCAAAACCAAAACTTAAAAACAAGCTCTAATTAGTAACATTTGGTTTCAACTGTCACATCTCCTCACGCAAAATTGTAAAGTAATTGTTTTTTTTTTTTTTTTGTATGCTTTCTACCCCCGTTCCATTAGAAGGGTCCATCTTTATTTCGGTACAATTTATTATGGATATCAAGGTACAATACCTAAAATACTTAATTTGTCACTATTTATTTCATTTATATCCTTACTTAAAAAGTAAAGATTAATTGTAGACCACACATAATTATATTCATAAGGGTAGGAGATAAAAAATAAAAAAAAACTCAAACTGAACCCTTCTAATGGAACAAAAAATATTTCTCAAACTAGACTATTCTAATGGAACGGAGGGATTATACCGTAAGTGGCTACGAAAGTTACTAGCAAATTGTATCAAATTCGACCCAACTTTTTATTTATTTATGTAGTTTCAATATTCTTTCGGTATCGAAAGTGCTATCCAAAATATGTTCCATTATTACAAACTACACAAATTTTCAACATCTTCTTCGTACAAATAGCGTATAATGTCAGTATTTTGACCCATTGAATATATTAGTTAATGTTATATTTTTAGATAGGGCAAATGACAGTTACCTCCTTGTGGTTTAGTGTCCGTGAAAGTTACCCCGTCATGGTTTAAAACTAAAGTGTCATATGGATGGAAAACTCAATAAGTAGCACAGTTAAATCTAAGATAGATGAACTACCAAAAATAACCTTAAACACTTTTTTAAGGGGCATAACTTTTTTATATTTATTGTTAGAGGCATTAAAATACCTTTAATAAATTTTTAATTATTAAAAGACTACTTTATCCTTTCCTTTCAAATACGTAGCTTTATATATTTTCTGCGTATGTGAAGTTCTAATCCAATCTAATCTGCATCAAATAACCTATAGCCATGATTTTCTACGCAAAGCCATTAACTCATCGATGACCTTCATTGCTTTTGCCTACTTTCTTACCTTTATCGATGACCTTTTAAAAGCTATTCTGCACTTGTATCTGTGCTGAATTTGCTACATGGCCTTGAGTTGAATTTTTCTGTTTGACTGTTAGCGACATGAGACAACTGAAATCATCCTTAGCTTTTTGCTAGACTTCATAAGGATGCATAATTGATTAGTTCCAGAATGTCCTGTTGCGTGCTAACACAATATGCCACAAAAATAAAAGTAACAGAGTAATAAGATCCCCTTTTGGGGTTAAACTTATTCAATCTATCAACCGTGAACCCCATGTCAGAGAGAAACCAAATTACAAAAAATAAGTGAGGATGAATCATGGTTTTCCTGCCAGACATTCGGTATCGATGTTGCCCCCTCTTTTGCAGAGCCCTCGCTAAAGGTATTGCATGCTTGAGATATGCCAGTTGTGGTGAACGGCGGCGGCGGCGGCAATGGCAACTGTCGACTTGCAGGCAGCGCAGCAACGGTGGCTGTCTTCCCCTATTCCGGGCATGGAATAGATGAAATAAATCAAAAAAATAAATTTTTGTTCAAGAATGAAATCTTATTGGAACTGTCCATATCCTGTTCATCCTTCGGAACCATACCACATCCCGGATATGATGAAATGGGATGAATTGAGATGGTATTTTGTGAAGGCATAAGGAATTGAAAGAAATTAGGGTTAAATGAATTAAATAAATATCTTTTAATCATTATATTAATAGGGAAGGATAAAGTTGTCTTTTAATAATTAAAAATTTATTAAAGTATTTTAATGCCTCTAGCAATAAATATAAAAAAGTTTCACCCTTATAATAATTTTGTTTTTTCGTACGCCCTTAAGGGAAATTTTCCCTAAAAAAATAACCTCAAACTTTGAAACCATTCTCCCCGGCAACACCACATACTGTCTTTGTATGATTGATTCATCCCGATTTAATCAGGGAAAAAAATTGATATTACATAATAATCAAGATCCAATAATCAAACACCAAAACAATCCGTCTTCATGCATATTGATTAACATAACCATCATCAACTGATCAAGTCCCAATTAAAATTCTCATGTCTGTCAACACTCCCGCTCTTGTTATTAAATTTCCATCATCGTCCTTCATTGTCCAGTCTTCAACAATTTGCTTACCATTTGTGGGTTGATCCCAAAAAAAGGGAAAAACGAGCAGTAAACTCCCACAAAGCATATAGCTTTGTTAGTGGAATTCCATCCGCAATGGGGCCAAAACCAACAGAATAATGAAACAGTACAGTTACCTAGCTAGTACATTTGAGTATCCGGAAAATTATTAGCAATGTGAAGAAGAAAATAAAACAACACTTCCCCGAGAATAGAACTACGCAAATAAAACAACACCACAAGAAGCATACTGCTAGCAGCCGGAGTATGTTTTTCACTGTAAATTTGTACTGTTATCAACTCTCACACAGGTGAGAAAACGCAACTCTCAATTCGCAAATTCAACAAAATTTTCCCAGCTAAAGTCTTCCCCTTAATCACATGAGAATTGTCACAAATGTTTTAAAATTTTTACCCAAAAATTTTCCAATATCGTATCTATCGGGTTTGAATAGTAAACTGAAATTTTTTTGGAAGACGGAAATCTTCCACACCCGCTTTTTACCTTTTGGTCGTCGTCCAGTTATTTAGTCAGAATGGTAGTTTCTTTTTTTTTTATTATTTATTTTACCTCCCATTAATAAACTAAAAGAAAGAGAAAGGAAGTTAATTTGGGTACAAGAACAATGATTGGGGGATGGTGGTGGTGGAAGAGACGAGTGTTTGTTTTGGTAATGGATGGTTATTGATTCAGACGACAAAGAAGGGACTATGGGAGGTTAGTTTGGGAAAAGAAACCAAGCTATCAGCTTTTTCTAATCCCACTGGCTCATTTTCGGCACGTGTATCTCAAATTCTGTTACAGAGTGAATTTTCTATTAAGTTGACACTTTAGTCCAAAACTATAAGGAGGTAGCACGGTATTTTTAAATCACAATAAGATAACTGTCATTTGCCCTTCTATACATTTTTACTCGACACTTTAATACAAAAATATAAAGGATTGATTAAATCACTTCATTGCTTAACTTGAAAAGTTGTTTTCATCAAAATGGTCTTAATCCCAACTTCTTACAACAATTGAGCTCCTTTCGACTAAAATGTGAGTTGAGTCAAACTAAATTAATGAGTAAATAAAGTGATTTAACATTTATATCAATTGTTGCCCATGTTGAAAGTTTGACACACACCATTAGAGAAAATTAACATAAAAATCACTCCAACAGAACATGAAAACACACCACACCACACCACAAACACACACTTGATTATTCAGTAAAAATTCTAGAAAAGCGTGATCGCGTACGTAAGTTTCACCGCGCCTCCTCCACGCATGCATTTATGCCTTCCATTATTTAATTTGCAAGGAACTTTTTTTACCAGGAAGCTGAGAACTTGGGGATTCTTCGTGATTGAGGATCCTCATAATCAACATAGTTGATCCCGAACCGATATTTGAATCCATGTCCTAACTCGAGGTTGTCCAAGAACTACCACACAAAATGCCCCTTAACCTTTACTCCTCGCCTACGTATATAAAAAAATGCCGACTACGTCAATTTTACTACTCCCTCTGTCTTATATAAAAAGTCACGTTTCAAATTGTATTTCATACAACGTACCGCATGGCTTCTTTGAGGTATGCAAGATGATCGTGGAGGTACAATGTCCTCTTTTGATCATGAAATGAGTCCCAATGTGTCATGGAGTCATCATCAATACCTGCAATATACATATTTTAATTAATTCGCACTTTATATTAATATTAATATTAATATTCATATAATTAATTAATTAATGGATACATATTATATATTTACCATTTTCAGCAATCATAATTTGTGGATCACCGTAATTGTCCTTAATGTAGAGCAAAACCGTAATTGTCATTAATCCACCCAGCGGCACCCTGCATCAACCAAGAAAAAAAACATAAAGATAAAGAATTAATATTAATTGTTACATATCTTTGTCCCCATAAAAGAAAATGGTATTATTAGCCAATTTAAATCAAAAGTCTCACCTACTAATCAACATTAGTTAAATTAATAAATAACTACTTTTGTCGACTCGATAAAAAATCATACACATATAACCATCTTATCAATAATAACGTAGTAATTATTAATCGACCAATATTTTCTATTAATTAATTGGACACTGACCTGCACCGAACCAATGGGTTTGCTATTCTTCTCAGCTGAAAATGTCAGTAAAAGGGCCATTTAATATGTAATATCACATATATTAATCATGTCTATTAATTAATAATAAAATCACTATGATTTTTGGGAATTTATAAGAACAAAAGAAGAAATAATTTAGTAATTGAAACTAACAGTGGAATCTGACTCGTCGATCGGAAACATAATCTCCCCCTTTAGTTTCTTCATGAGTTACATACATAGCAGTGTAGTAGTTTATTGAAACAAAGTCATATGATCCTTGAACCTTCTTTTTTTGCTCCTCAGAAAACTCACGAAGGTGGCCTTTCGTAACGTACTTACGCATGCTTTCTGGATAATCACCCTTATACAAAGGATCCATGAACCTGACATATAATCATTAAACGAATCAAAGCTGTGATTTAGTGGTCAAGTATAAACAAATTCAAAGCAGAAATCGTGAGTTCAAAGTTCAAACAATGAGAATCTCGCTTAATTTGGAGACTTGAAAAATAGTTATTAAATGGTCCCAAACTCAAATTTTCGAATCACATTAAGGGGTGAACAAAAAGAACCCATGTCGATGGGAAATAGCTCAAATTATGCCGGAGTTTTAGTTTGAGGTAATTAATTTAGAAACTATTTTTTAAAATTAGGGACGAAAATTAAAATTTTTGAATGAAGTGAAAAAGGGTAAAATAAGTCCATGGATTCACAGTCTGATTTGAAAGATTGGAACGAGAAAATTAAGGAACCAAGTGTCAAAGCTTTTGGAGAATCTTGTGAAATTATGAAGTTAATGATGGAATTAATTAAAGGCTTAATCACTACTTACCCACCGTGTTTTGGCCTTATGACTCCTTGCCCCCTCCTATTTTTTGAAACTAACTCGTTGCCCCCCATTAATTAAGTCAACTGTAAATATTATTGAAAAGACAAAATTGCCCCCCATTTCTTCTTCTTCTTCCTTCCTCAACCACCCGCCACCGCCACCCTCTTTGCTCCTCCACCACTCCCTTAGTCCCCACTTCTTGTTTCCTTTCCCTCCAATCACTCGCAGCCATAACCATTGTGGCCAAGAAATAACCACTCCAATATCCAAAATAATCCAATATCCCGAAGACAGAACAAAAACGAGAATATGAATGAGGTGGAAGAAAATGGGAAAGAAGGGGGAAAAAGTTTGTGGCTTTTTTGGTGTGTGTGAGATGAGAAACAGCAATCCAATACAATTCCAATCAAATTCATAAACAGAAACAGCAACAACAACAACAGACCCAGAAAGAATTCCGAAAATGGGAAAAAAACGAAAATGAAAATGGGAAAAAATGACAAAAACGAAAATTGGAAAAAATTCCGTATGCTCCCAATTCCAATCCAATCAAATTCATAAACAGCAACAATAACAACAGACCCAGAAAGAAAAAGAAAAAGCAACAATCAAATTCCTCATTTTCTTTGCTTAATTTCTGCTTTTCTTTCTGGGTCTGTTGTTGTTGTTGCTGTTTCTGTTTATGAAGCAGTCTTTGATTATTGCTTTTGCAAAAAGAAAAAGAAGAGAAAGGTGGAATCGGGAAGAAGAAGAGAAAAAAGAAAAAGAAAAAAAAACAAGAAGTGGGGACTGAGGGAGGGAGTGGTGGAGGAGCAAAGAGGGTGGCGGTGGCCGGTGGTTGAGGAAGGAAGAAGAAGAAGAAGAAATGGGGGGACAATTTTGTCTTTTCAATAATATTTACAGTTGACTTAGTCAATAGGGGGCGAGGAGTTAATTTCAAAAACAGGGGGGCAAGCAGTCATCAGGTCAAAACACGGGGTAAGTAGTGATTAAGCCTTAATTAAAGAATGAAGAAAAATGTAGAAGCATATATAATAAATTAAGAAGATACCATCATCAGACTGCTTTTGCTTTTCACTTTGATCTGTTTCAAAGAAAGAAACATATGCTAACTTGTAAGATTTACCACCTTAATTAGCATCGAGAGAAGATTAAGCAAAATTAATTGAGAATTTCTGATACAGCATCGTCTTATTTTCATTCTGACGAGCTGCATAATTTCAAATTCCTCATACTTAAGGTGACTTTTGACAAATAAGTTAGGCAATTGTCACGATATACTCAGTCAATTCCATTAGCATGGTTCATTTTGATCAATGTATAAATTTTAGTGTTAACGTACAATACCTAAAATTACTAATTTGACACATTTTATTTCATGTATACCCTTACTTATTAAGTATGAGTTAATTATGGACCACATATGATTATATTAGTAAAGATATGAAGAGTAAAAAAATTAAAAGTGAAATCGTTTATTGAAAAAATAAATGTTTTTCAAAATTGTTGGGAGAATTAAATCAAGCTTAATTAAGAAATTCTATTTGTAATAGGATTTACTAATTACTTGTTTAGTTTGTTTCCAATTCAGATTTGGTTTGTTTTGGAAAATTAGTTTTGAGAAGGATTTGGGTAACTATGGTTGTATATAAAGAACCTAATATTGTTTTCAATTGAATTGAGAGTTTGAAAGGTCAGAGCCGAAAGACTCTCTGTTTTCGGGGGGACTTCATTTACTAATTTTTAAAGAAAGTGAACTACATTTGTTACTTAAATAAAGAATGTGGACTTAAAACGCATTTTTCCATATAATAAAACGAACAACTTATTCATACATAATTCATAAAAGGCTTGCAGAAGCTAGCCTTAATTAAACTTGTTGATACTGAGAAATAAAGTTTGAAACGCACGACAAATAGAAAATTAAGGTAAAAGAAGTACACACAATGACAAAAGCACCAGCAGCAACAGGCCGGGTAAAGCCAAAAAACACACACTCGAATTAATATAAACTAAAATGAAATTATTGAAACGTTCTGATGATAATCGATGAGAAATTAATTAAGCTTCCATGAGGATCTTCCTTCATGATTCTTCAAATTCTGCTACTCATTTTTTGTAAGGAAATTTTTGTACCAGGCAGCTGACAATTTTGGGATTCTCCGTGAATTTTCATCGTCGTAATCAACGTAGGTGATACCAAATCGAGATTTGAAACCCAGACCTAACTCCAGATTGTCCAAGAATGACCACACGAAATGTCCCTTCACCTTCACACCTCGTCTGCAAGAATTAAAGATATTGTTGTTAATTGTTCTCAATTACATGTAATGCTCCAAGCATTCCATATGAAAGAGTCGTGTTTTTAAAAGGTATAATGGAAGTCTTTACCGTATGGCCTCTTTGACGTATGCAAGGTGATCATGGAGGTACAATATCCTGTTTTGATCATGAAATGAATTCCAATGGGTCATGGAGTCATCATCTTCATCATCAAACCCTATAATAGATCGATAGTTGAGTTCAGAGAAAATAATTAATTCATTAATAATAATCTTTATATAAATAATTAAATAAAAATAATTAATAGATATAATTACCATTTTCAGTAATGTGAATATCTGGATCTCCGTATTTCTCCTTAATGTGGACCAAAACCTGCAGCAGTCCTCTTGGATATCCATTAATCCACCCTGCGTAACCCTGCATCAATCGATCAAGGATTAAATTAATTAAAGGATTTTTTTTTTAAATTTAATTACTTGACATTAATTTTAATTGAACTAATTACCTTTACGTTACCGATGGGTACACCGTCCTTCTCATCTGTAAATATCAACAATAGTTTTTTTTTTAGTGAATATATATAGGATGGAGAAGAAAGAAATTGTTTCAAGTACCGACATAATTGGAAGTGTCCCTTCTTTCAAAAAGAGAAGGAACAGTTATGAATGAACAATTCAATAAGAGAGCTCGAATCACGGAGATATAGAACAACATTAATAAACAAACTAGTAAATTTAGATACGAAGCAACATAAACTCAAGATGTGGTAAATAGTTCAGAATTCTAATTTGTTTCAATTCAAAGACTAGGTCTTATATATATATCAGAAGTCCAGTAAAATTACGGTAATTTGATAACTATAAAATATGATAAATTTTATTTTTAAAAATTTCAATCAATATATATTTTATACATATATATATTGGAACTAACCATGAAATCTGACCCGTCGATCCAAAACGTAATCTCCTCCTTTTGTTTCTTCGTGAGTTACATAAAGGGAAGTATAGTAGTTCAGCGAAACAAAATCATAGGATCCCCGAATCATCTGCTTTTCCTGGTCTGAAAACTTAGGAAGGTGACCTGCCGTAACGGACTTACGCATTCTTTCTGGATAATCACCGCTGTATAAAGGCTCCATGAACCTGCCATATATATATGTATAACCAATTCGTTACAATATTTTCATTTCTATTGCGTAAAAGGTGAAATAAAGTTTGCCGTTTATGTTTACTTTTGTGTCAAAGACAGTTTTCCCCATATATTTTAAAAATAGTTAGTTACATAGTTCCGTGTGATCGTAGGTGGAGTCGGGCAGGCGAGTGTAATGGTTCTCGGACCCCCCCCCCCCCCCCCCCCCCCCCCCCTTTCTCCTTCTTATTACTAGTACATGGGAGTGATTTAATTATAAAATGTAAGTATTTAATTGCTGAAAAAAAAAAATATTCACATATTCGACCTCTCAGATTCCATCAATGCTTTTAGTTTAGGTTTTAAATGTCAAATTAACTAAAAATATTAATGAATATTTAGAAACATTGTATATTTTTGGATATTATATAGTTTTGTACTCCCATCTTGTGTCGGGTCACTTTAAAACGCCGTTACTTTTGAAAAGTATCTCTAGCTAATAATTATCACAAATCAATATCAATATAATGCTATAAAATGTAAAATAAAATCAAGGAACATGGATTGGTACTGACCATCCAAGCATGAAATCCAATGCTCGTTCTGCAGCCTCTCTATTTTCTGGTGTGTCCTCCAAAGGAACGTATCCTTGTGCTACCATATTTAGACCAATTTTTCCGCCTTGATGCTGGGGAGAACAACAATTAATGAAGCACAAAATTAAAATTTGTTTTAAATTAATTAGTCTAAATCACCCCCCTCATGTTACAAGCTATATGCCCCATCTGTTACAGAATGGACTCTTATAATGGATCGAAGAGAGTATATATATTTATGTTTAATCTAATTATCAAATGGAGTAAAATGTCTATTTCAATATAGAACGGGGAAAAAAATTTAAATGGCTTATAATAAGGGGATTCAACCTAACTTATTAAGCCTTTAATTAATGATGAAGTGGTGAATTGATTAGTAATTAAAAACCTGATAGTTTTCTCTGTAAAGTTTGACTGCCTCTGCATGAGCGAGAAGCTGGTAATATCCGGTTATATACGGCCAGTGTTCCGGCGAGGGCAGCGTCAGCGGCGCATTCTTCGGAGTTCGTCTTGCAGATGATGATGATGGTGATGATCTTGATTTGATTGAAGATCTCATTGGTGGGCAGATGGAAGAATGTTCATCATCGTAGGGGATATTCTTCCCTGATTTTTTAGCTTCTTCTTTTTGGATGGCAATGTAGTTCTGATCGGTTTCGTACGCCGGCGGGAGGTCACCGGTGATGTAACCGCCGTACGAAACATACCAGGGTTCATTTATTGTTGTCCAATACTTGACATAATCGCCGAATTCTTCGAAGCAAATATCTGCAAAGACCCGGAAGTCATCCCTGCAAGTGCACACAATTAATAATAGAAAAAAATTAAGATATTGTCGAAAATTTCAGTTTGAGACCATTTAGAAAATATATTTGAAGTTAAAAAATGAAAATCAAACTTGTTTAAGATTGGCTGTGGAATTTGAACCCGTGCCTTTTCGGACCAAAGCCTAGATCTGGCCCCTTAGACCACTCGGCCAAACCAGCTAGATTAATATTTATTGTAACCAATATATATTTACTTACACAATTTCACGACTCAAGAAAGTAAAGTACTGGTCTTCCAGATCTTGGGGAGGATCAAAGTGCAAGAGAGTCGCCAGAGGTTCTATTTCTGTAGAAACAACAACATCGATCACTCGCAAGTACTAATCCCGTTAAAAAAATCTAACAGTAGAATAATTTTGTATTCACAAAGTATAATTCGAAATAAAAACTCTTTATATCTGAAACGAGGGAGCATTTAAGAAAGGAGATCCTTAAATGGTAGAATTCAATTGCAAATTCATTAATATTTCCACGGTAAAGCATCGGAAATTGCATATATGTTACCTTCTTTCCTGAGTTTCAACAGGAGATCCTTGTAAAAGTTGATTCCATCCTGACTTCTGCTCTCCAGTTTTCCAGCTGAAAATCCAATTAAATAATAGTTATCGTTACAAAACCATCTTCTTGTTACACAAAATAATCTTTATTTATTATAAAAATATACTTCATAATACAACTGTAATTACATAATTTAATCATCTGATATAACAATCAGATATAGAAACAATTTGAAAACAATCTACTGAATTAAACGTATATAAAGATCGATCTAAACACATCCATACCTATTTAAAAAATAGAAATTAAGAAAAATCGCGTTTACGTATGAATTATTAATATCATTTAACCATTGCTAAAGTTCATTAGCCATCTGACAGATTGATTATAATATCAGTGACAAATTACCATGGCCTAATTATAATATTAGTGACCAATATCAATTATTGTTGACGAATTAATTTCTTCCTTTCTTTGATTTGCATGTATGATTGAGTTATATATTCTTCTTACTTGGCAATATTCTGGACCATTGGATGGAAAATCTGTAAGCGTTAAATCCCATTTGCTTCATAAGTTTCACATCTTCCTGCAAAAAAAATATATATAAATGGTTAAATAATCAAGTCACAGGATATATAGTACTTCTTCCATTTAACTAAAAGAGTCTAATTTCGACTAGCTAGTAATTTCCGATGTATGCCGTGTTCCTAGCCATATACATCTCTACCAACTAGCTAGTAATTTCCGTTGACGATAGATTGTCGTCAATGAATCTAGCGTCGTACGAGGCAATGTTATCACTGTTTTTTTTTTTTTTTTTTATATTTTTTATGGAATTGATGAATATAAGTGTTGTTATTTATTTTTTTGTCACTAAATGTGATGATATAATGTAAGGTGTCACAAATTCATCGTTTAGAGACAAATTTTCAAATGTACGTACGTGGTAATTAGTGATGAGCTAAAATGTGGTCACTAAATGGTATATTTTCATCATTTTATAACCTCGTCACTAAATCTTTGTCTCTGTATAAATAAACAAATACCTGGTAATGTTCGCGATGATTGACTGCATCTTCACCATATGGATGAAACAGATCTGCCATTGATTTAATGAGACTCAGATAATGATAGGGCAAATTACATCGATCCATTGTGTTTATTTCCATGAGACGATTTTCAGAAATTCTAATTAATCCCCAAATCTTATAGAAATTGTTATTAATTAGCCTTGGATGGTAATAATTTCTTTCGTTATTATGAGAAAATTACTAGTACATACACGTTATTAGTTTGGTCGTAATTACAAATACTCCAAACTATAAAAACTAATACAAATTTAAAAAAAAAATTGCTGCTCTACAAAAAATTCAGCAACCAGCTGGGACATTGATGCTATCAAAAAAAAAAAAAAATCAGGGATATTCATCAAATTCAAAAGATGTTAGTCACAATGACTATATTGTCTTGTACATACATACAACATAGATACAAGACTACCACCTTTCACGAAATCATTCCGACATTTTTTTATGACCTTGTTATCTATGCATTACTAAAGTTATACTGCAATATTTTTTTTATTAAATAAGTGAATGATTTCGTAACGAAACGGGAAGGAAGCTAGTGAGTGAGTGAATGCGTACGTACTTCGATCATGAGCAAAGGAATCGAATATGTTTGGGCGTCTCCCATCCCTGTCATGACCTCCTTCAATCTAAAAGTAGTTTTTAAAACAGGATTAATTATTAAACTTAACAGTGCCATTAATAATATTTTTAATTATAAGTTCAAACTAATTAAGCTTACCTGGAAAGCTGAAGTAGATGAGCCAAAGAGAAAGTCTGAGCGAAAATCTTTGCGACGGAGGAAACCAGATGGGACTGATTCACTGAAATTGGAGAAGGAGCCCGCCATGAATGTAAATGAAGATCGATCTAATAGTACTTAATATTTGCTTGATTTGTGTGATTCCTCTATCTCTAGCATATCCTATTTATAGACAAAATTTTTGGTGCTACTCTCTTAGCTGGGCGACCAATAAAAATTAAATAGTTATCACTCACGCCCTTGCAATGAAAGAGTTCGATTTAAAAAAATATACCTTTTTCATCCAATTAAAAGAGTTATATGTAGTCTATTATTGTACTTTTAATATTTATAATAATCCGTTTATCCATAGTATGTAAAAGACAAAAGCATGTGTCTGAGTATTGATTTTAGCCCAAAAGTTACCGCTTGTGTGTTATAAAAACACGCATATTTGATTTTAACATCTCATGTATCGCATATTAAATTTAACATCTAATATCTTGGTTTTAGCTGCTGATATTGCGGTTATGAACTTAGCCTATGATGTATCGTATTGAGTTTAACCCACAAAATAAAAGGTATGGCATATAATGGGTATATCAATTTTAGAAGCATAAATATCATCTGTACAAAGAAAATATGCGTATCAATTTTAGCATGCATCTAATTGGATTGTCGAAAACTAATTTTCAACAATCCAATTTATGTGGACAGAAATATATTATCGTCAATGGAATTTTGCTTTGTTTAACTATTGCTTTGCATATTCTTTAACCAAAGAAGAAGTTTTGGGTACTTTAAAAAAGAAATTAAAGGAGCTTTGACGATAGATGCAGGTTTGCAAGCTGTGGAAGATAATCTTATTAATGAAAGCTTGAAACTACAAAAAATAGGTAAAGCATAATAAAGCAAGAAAATAGGACCATTTGTGCTTAAATTTTGTTACTCGATTTCGTTTTGATCACTTTATTTGAAGGTCAAATTACATTTACCTCCCTCGATGTTTGTGGAAATTAACTCCCAAAACCCCTCTTGAGATTTCATGAAACTACTAAAGCCTTCCTTGGACGTTCAAATATTGGCAAAAATTTGTATTCAACCTGCCAAATGGTTCAACATGCATCACTTTTCCTTTAAGAAATATTGCATATCTAATATTTTAAGGGCGAAAGCATCACTTGTCGAACTGTAACACGGTCTAACATGTGACTGTTTTGCCTAATTATAAAAAAAAAACTTGAGTTTTGAGTTTAGTGTTTTGATTTACAAAGGGGCAAATGTAATTTTACGAGGCCAGAGGGGGATAAATGTTACTCCCTCCGTCCCATTCAAAGAGTAAACTTTCAAAAAAAAATTTTGTTCCATTTAAAGAGTTCACTTTGAATTTTTTTACATTATATACCCTTATTAATATAGCAATGTGTAGTTCACAATCAACCCTTACTTCTAAAATAAGGATATAAGTGAAAAAAAATGGTGGTAAATTACTTATTTTAGGTATTGTACCTCACAACCCATACTAAGTTGTACACATTTCAAAGTGGAGTTTTTGAGTGGGACGGAGGGAGTATATTATTACTCGGTCCAGGGAGGTATTGGTAATTTCATGAAATCTCAGGGAGTATTAGTAGTTTCCATTAACCTCGAGAGAGATAAATATAATTTACCCTTTTTTGAACTGATGCGCCAAATCTGACAATCGATGACTATACAAAAACCAAAATTTATGCAAATTAATCTATAAGTTCAACGTAATTATAATAGTTAGGTGTAAAACTTAGAAATAAATTAACCTTATAACCTAAAGTACTTTGTCGATTCATCCCATATAAAAAATTATGTTTCAAGTTGTATATTGTGACTCTTTTAATAGGACAGTGGCATGAAGTAATTAAAATTTTTTAAGGTAATGGACAAAACATAATTGAGGCGTGGAATTAAGGAACCGAGACAGTCTGATTTGAAAGATTGGAACGAGAAAATTAAAGGCAAAGTTTTAAAGCTTTTGGAGAATCTTGTGAAATTATGAAGTTAATGATGGAATTAATTAAAGAATGAAGAAAAATGTAGAAGCATATATAATAAAGAAGATATACCATTATCAGACTGCTTTTGCTTTTCACTTTGATCTGTTTCAAAGAAAGAAACATATGCTAACTTGTAAGATTTACCACCTTAATTAGCATCGAGAGAAGATTAAGAAAAATTAATTGAGAATTTCTGATACAGCATCGCCTTGTTTTATTTTTTTTTTTTTTTTGACGAGCTGCATAATTTCCAATTCCTCAAACTTCAGGTGACTTTTGACTAATAAAGTTAGGCAATTGTCATGATATACTCCGTCCATTCCGTTAGAATGGTTCATTTTGATCAATGTACAAATTATTAGTGTCAACGTACAATATCTAAAATTATTAATTTGAAACCATTTATTTTATGTATACCCTAACTTATTAATTATGGACCACATATGATTATATTAGTAAGGGTAAGGGGAGTAAAAAAAAAAATTGGAAGGGAAATCTTTTATTGAAACAATAAATATTTTTCAAAAATGTTGGGAAAATTAAATCAAGCTTAATATGAAATTCTATTTGTAATAGGATTTAATAATAATTACTTGTTTAGTTTGTTTCCATTGAACTTATATTTCTCCCCACAATAATCCAAGCAAATAGACTCATTGTACACATCAATAACAGCCTTAGAAGTTTTCAGAAGAAGTTTTCAGAAAAGGCCTACCCAACAATATCCCAGCAGATTCTTTAGTAGGATCAGTATTCATTTTTATCACATAAAAATCAGCAGGGTATACAAAAGAATTAACTTGGACTAACACATTTTCTAATACCCCTTTCGGATGCACACAAGACCGATCAGCCAATTGAATCGCAACTTTAGTTTCAGCTAACTCTACCCCAGAAAAAGTCAAATACACAGATAATGGCATAACATTAATTGATGCACAAAGATCACACATTGCATGTTCAATAGTTCTATCTCCAATTACACAGGGTAACGAGAACATACCTGGGTCCTTGCATTTTGGTGGTAACTTCTTCTAAATGGCAGCTGAGACTGTTTCCCCTAGCACCACCATGCTGGCTCCTCTCGGTTTCCCCGCTATGAAGTCCTTCAAAAATTTCCCAATTAGAGGGATCTTGATGGCTTTAAGAAATGGAATATTCACGTCCATCTTCTCGAACACTTCCAGATAATCAATTGGGTTCTCCTTCATCTTCTGAGCCTTGGGCTTCAAGCTATTTGGGTAGGGTGGAAGAGGCTTGTACACATCGTCCTTCACTGCAGGTGGAACAGGACTTTCTTTAGGTTCAGGATTGGTACCCCCAGGTGTTGGTTCATCAGATTCTTCTGAGTTTGAATTGTCAGTATCCTGACACCTATCGGTTTGGGCAGTCGGGCCCTTGTCGATCGTGATTTTTTTACTGCAGGCTCCAAAACCTTCCCACTTCTAAGTGTAACCTCATTCACATTCTCCTTAGGGGGCACCTGCACTTGAGAAGGTAACTTCCCTTGGTTTCCCTTCAACTCCTGTATGGAACTTGACAGTTGAGATAGAATTCTTGCAATTCAGTCGAGGGCAGTTGACTGTACCTTCTATTGCTCAAAAAGATCTCCCACTGCATTCTCTATGGTTCTGCCACCCCTTGGTTGATTATTCTAATTCTGAAAATTCCTTTGTTGAGGTGGCCTGTACACTGGTCCAGTATTTCTAACATTCTGATTGTTCCCCTCATTCGGAAGTGGAGCTTGCTGATTGGCTTCTGACTTGAAAGGCACCTGAACTCCTTCCTCTGGATTCTTCCAACCAAAAGCTGGATTGTCCTTCCATCCTGAATTGTAGGTGTTAGAGTAGAGGTCCCTCCTTGGCTGATTTCGATTCCAATTCCCATTGTTATTCCAACTTCCGGTAGCATTGACGGACTCCTCCTGCACAAGGTTGCAATTTTGTGAAAAACGCCCTTGATTCCCACAGCACCCACAAACAATTTCTTCCCGGTTGCTACTGGATGGGGTTGCAAGTTGTGCTACCAGAGCAGATTGCTGGACTACCAAAGCCGTCAATTTCTCCATAGTGGAAGCAATCTGGTTCAGCTTCTCGTCACTGGAATCATCAACAAGTCTCACTTCGGCCTCCCGTCTGGTCGGTCGGGAGGGTTTCCCAAACTGACTCCTTGACTCAATAGTATACTCGATCAGTTTCTTGGTTACTGTGTTGTTCTGGAATGCTCCATTGCTGGCTGAGTCCATATGGTTCTGGTCATTGGTGATCATCCCATGATAAAAATACTGAAGAAGTTGTGCTTCAGTATACTTGTGATTTGGGCAGCTTTCCACCAGTTCGTTGAATCATATCCAGTAATTGCCAAGAGACTCATCAGCTTCTTGTTGAATGCTGCTTATCTCCTTCATGACCAGATTGGTTTTGGTCGAAGGAAAATACTTCTTCAGGAATAGCTCCTTCATCTGCTTCCAAGTGGTAATGGAATTTGGTGGTAATAAGGAAAACCACCGATTTGCTGGACCTGTCAAAACATAGGGAAAAGCCACCAATTTTAGTTGATCGATGATGGCTCCAGTTAGTAGGCGCCCCACCTTATATGTCTTCACGTAATCGGCAAGGAAATTGTGAGGATCATCTCTAGCACCCCCATGGAATTTTGGGATGCCATTAAGCCAGCCATTCTTCAGTGGGAAACCATTGGGCAGTTCTGGAATGACTACAGCAGAGGCTCTATCGTGAATGTCTTGACTGCTCAATTCCTTCAATGTGAGTTCTGGTGCTGGCCCTCTTTGTTGTTCATCGTCTCCATTCCCTTGTCTATCCTCGTGTCTATCTCCCATGATATCAAATTCAAGTTCAGAACTTGAATATTCTGCCTCAGAGCTACCGTCTATTTGCTCACCAAGTCGGTTGACCGTTTGTTCTCTCAGTCGGTTGATAGATTCTGATTCTGCGAGCTTACGTAACCGTTCTTCCTTGGCTAAGCGTTTACAAGTCTTTTCAATATCTGGATCACTTAGTAATACAGTTTTGAAGACCTGCTCATACACAGCACAAGAAAACACCAAGCACATTAATAGGAAAAAGAAATTAAAAATTGTAACCGTCCCCGGCAACGGCGCCAATTTGGTAAACCCGTCGTAGGACTATCAAATGCAGTAAAATTACTGTTAAAAACCTGCAACAATTTAGCTAAATAAAATGTAGCACAGCATAGTACAGGGTCGATCCACAAACAAGGCAAATTCAACACAATTTCCAATTAATATGCAAATTAACCAAACTTGACTAACAGTCACCTTTTATGTCTCCTAGAGACCTTGAATTTGGAGAAATGTAAAATAAGGCAAACCAGATATGCAAACAGATTAAGAATCAATTAAGAAAATATCCTAGCACTACGCAATCCACCTTAACCGTATGCATGTAATCATAAACCCCTTTTACTGTCTAATTATCCTATGTCGTTTTAGTTATAGATTACCGCGAGTCCCTACAATCATAATCCAATTCTCCCTTAATGAATCGATAACCCCTGTGAGTCCCCACAGTCAAGGTTATTTCCCTATCTAGTTTAATTAACAGGCTGCGAGTTCCCGCAATCACCGTATTAACTAAGCTAGAAGCATTAAGAATAAGAAGAACCCAAAACCAGTAACCCCCCTCGACGATGCTCAAGAGATTACTACCTCAGTCTATATTAAGGTGATCAAACTTAATACGACCTCAGTATTTAGACATATAAACACAGGCAATTATGGAACTAGTTAATTAGACTGGAATTCATGCTTTGGTTTCATACATGCAATGGTTAAGGTTTCTCACATAATACTAGAATAAAAGAATTTAGCTACTCATAGAATTAAACATCTCATGAAATAAGATTAAAGCAGCCATGAAATGAAGGCAAGGATGGAATATGAAAAAGAGATACTTTACTGAAAATTGCTACTGGAGACTCTTCTCGTTTGGGCAATGGGTAGCCTGCCGGAAGGAACTCTCAAATAAAATAAAACTACTGCTAGAATAATGTATCGTGATATGCTAACTCTATCTGAACAAAAGAAAAACTTTACATGAATAAAGAATGAGAAACTAAAATAAATACTGAGTGTAAATCTCTGAATCAGCACTAAGTGTCTTCTAACTATGAGAGCACCCCTATTTATAGAAAGGAAAATAATCATCTCTCAGTAAAAATATCCCACCACCTAAGGAGATACAACAATCTTTGACAAAGTTAGCACATCACTCATATGAAGGAAACAATCGATTGATTTCTGGAGATTCTTCTAGAGCTTCTGATTTTCACTTTTACTGCAGTAACTACTGGATTCTTCTAGAACTTCAGCTTTTTTACTTCTACTGCAGTAATTTCTGGATCCTTCTAGAACTTCAGCTGCTCCAATGGGCTTCAGATTTCTCCTTATTTTTGGGCCACAACCCGTGTGACATTCTGTCCGAACATCTCTTGCTCCAAAATCCTTGTTTTAGTGTCTTTCCTCTTCACTTGGGCTATTCTCCAAACCTGCCATAAAACACTAAAAACTTGGGCAAAAGCCCGTGAGAACTAGCTTCAAAGATGCTAAAATAATAGTCCAAAATTGGTCAGATCATTTGTTTCCAATTCAGATTTGGTTTGTTTTGGGAAACTAGTTTTGAGAAGGATTTGGGTAACTATGGTTGTATATAAATAACCTAGTATTGTTTTCAGTTGAGTTGAGAGTTTGAAAGGTCAGAGCCGAAAGACTCTCTGTCTTCGGGGGACTTTATTTACTCATTTTTAAAGAAAGTGAACTACATTTGTTACTTAAATAAAGAATGTGGACTTAAAACTCATTTTTCCATATAATAAAACGAACAATTTATTCATACATAATTCATAAAAGGCTTGCAGAAGCTAGCCTTAATTAAACTTGTTGATACTGAGAAATAAAGTTTGAAACACACGACAAATAGAAAATTAAGGTAAAAGAAGTACACACAATGACAAAAGCACCAGCAGCAACAGGCCGGGCAAAGCCAAAAAACACACACTCGAATTAACATAAACTAAAATGAACTTATTGAAACGTTCTGATGATAATCGATGAGAAGTTAATTAAGCTTCCATGAGGATCTTCCTTCATGATTCTTCAAATTCTGCTACTCATTTTTTGTAAGGAAATTTTTGTACCAGGCAGCTGACAATTTTGGGATTCTCCGTGAATTTTCATCGTCGTAATCAACGTAGGTGATACCAAATCGAGATTTGAAACCCAGACCTAACTCCAGATTGTCCAAGAATGACCACACAAAATGTCCCTTCACCTTCACACCTCGTCTGCAAGAATTAAAGATATTGTTATTAATTATTCTCAATTACATGTAATACTCCACGCATTCCATATGGAAGAATCGTGTTTTTAAAAGGTATAATGGAAGTCTTTACCGTATGGCCTCTTTGACGTATGCAAGGTGATCATGGAGGTACAATATCCTGTTTTGATCATGAAATGAATTCCAATGGGTCATGGAGTCATCATCTTCATCATCAAACCCTATAATAGATCGATAGTTAATTGAGTTCAGAGAAAATAATTAATTCATTAATAATAATCTTTATATCAATAATTAAATAAATAATGAATTAATAGATATAATTACCATTTTCAGTAATGTGAATATCTGGATCTCCGTATTTCTCCTTAATGTGGACCAAAACCTGCAGCAGACCTCTTGGATATCCATTAATCCACCCTGCGTAACCCTGCATCAATCGAACAAGGATTAAATTAATTAAAGGATTTTTTTTTTAAATTTAATTACTTGACATTAATTTTAATTGAACTAATTACCTTTACATTACCGATGGGTACACCGTCCTTCTCATCTGTAAATATCAACAATAGGTTTTTTTTAGTGAATATATATAGGATGGAGAAGAAAGAAATTGTTTCAAGTACCGACATAATTGGAAGTGTCCCTTCTTTCAAAAAGAGAAGGAACAGTTATAAATGAACAATTCAATAAGAGAGCTCGAATCACGGAGATATAGAACAACATTAATAAAGAAACTAGTAAATTTAGATACGAAGCAACATAAACCCAAGATGTGGTAAATAGTTCGGAATTCTAATTTGTTTCAATTCAAAGACTAGGTCTTATATATATATATATATATATATATGTCAAAAGTCCAGTAAAATTACGGTAATTTGATAACTATAAAATATAATAAATTTTATTTTTAAAAATTTCAATCAATATATATTTTTATATATATATATATATTGGAACTAACCATGAAATCTGACCCGTCTATCCAAAACGTAATCTCCTCCTTTTGTTTCTTCGTGAGTTACATAAAGGGAAGTATAGTAATTCAATGAAACAAAATCATAGGATCCCCGAATCATCTGCTTTTCCTCGTCAGAAAACTCAAGAAGGTGACCTGCCGTAACGGACTTGCGCATTCTTTCTGGATAATCACCGCTATATAAAGGCTCCATGAACCTGCCACATATATATATATATATATATAACCAATTCGTTACAATATTTTCATTTCTATTGTGCAAAAGGTGAAATAAAGTTTGCCGTTTATGTTTAATTTTGTGTCACGGACAGTTTTCTCCATATATTTTAAAAATAGTCAATTACGCAGTTCCCTATGATCGTAGGCGGAGTCGGGCGGGCGAGTGGAGTGGTTCCCGGCCCCCTCTAACCCCCTCACCCCCATTCTTATTACTAGTACATAGGAGTGATTTAATTATAAAATGTAATTATTTAATTGCTGAAAAAAACTACTCACATATTGGACCTCTCTCTCACACACACACACACACATATATATATATTAAATATAGATTCCATCAATGCCTTTAGTTTAGGTTTTAAATGTCCAATTAACTTAAAATATTAATGAATATTTAAAAACATGATATATTTTATATTTTTGAATATATTACAGTTTTATAATCATTTTGTGTCGAGTCACTTTAAAACGCCTTTAGTTTTGAAAAAGTGTCTCTAGCTAATTATCACAAATTAACCAATATCAATATAATACTATAAAATGTAAAATAAAATGAAGGAACATGGATTGGTACTGACCATCCAAGCATGAAATCCAATGCTCGTTCTGCAGCCTCTCTATTTTCTGGTGTGTCCTCCAAAGGAACATACCCTTGTGCTACCATATTTAGACCAATTTTTCCGCGTTGATGCTGGAGATCAACAAATTAATGAAGCACAAAATCAAAATTTTTAAAATTAATCACGATATATATTAAACCCCCTCATATTACAAGTAATACTAACATTATTACAGAGTGGATGCTTATAATGGAACGGGGAGTATATATTTATGTTTATCTGATTATCAAATGGAGTAAAATGTCTATTTTAATATAGAACGGGGAAAAAATTAAATTTCTTATAGGGGTTCAACCTAATTAATTAAGCCTTCGATTAATGATGAAGTGGTGAATTAATTCGTAAAAACCACGATAAAATTAAAATTAATGTTTTAATATTACAAAGTGGACCCTTATAATGGAACGGAGGAAGGAGTATATATTTATGTTAAGCTAATTATCAAATGGAGTAAAATGTCTATTTTAATATAGCACGGGAAAAAAATTAAATGGCTTATAATAAGGGGGTTCAACCTAATTAATTAAGCGTTTAATTAATGATGAAGTGGTGCATTAATTAGTAAAAACCTGATAGTTTTCTCTGTAAAGTTTGACTGCCTCTGCATGAGCGAGAAGCTGGTAATATCCGGTAATATACGGCCAATGTTCTGGCGAGGGCAGCGTCAGCGGCGCATTCTTCGGAGTTCGTCTTGCAGATGATGATCTTGATCTTGATCTTGATTTGATTGAAGATCTCATTGGTGGGCAGATGGAAGAATGTTCATCATCGTAGGGGATATTCTTCCCTGATTTTTCAGCTTCTTCTTTTTGGATGGCAATGTAGTTCTGATCGGTTTCGTACGCCGGCGGGAGGTCACCGGTGATGTAACCGCCGTACGAAACATACCAGGGTTCATTTATAGTTGTCCAGTACCTGACATAATCGCCGAACTCATGGAAGCAAATATCTGCAAAGTCACGGAAGTCATCCCTGCAAGTGCACACAACTAATTAATCCAAAACAGTTAAGATATTTGAGTTTGAGACCATTTAGAAAATATATTTGAAGTTAAACAATGAAAATAAAACTTTTTTAATTTCGGCTGTGGAATTTGAACCCGCGCCGCGCCGTTTTGGACCGAAGCCTGGATCTGGCGCCTTAGGCCACTCGGCCAAACCAGCTAGATTAATATTTACTGTAACCAATGTATATTTACTTACACAATTTCACGACTCAAGAAAGTAAAGTACTGGTCTTCCAAATCTTGGGGAGGATCAAAGTGCAAGAGAGTCGCCAGAGGTTCTATTCCTGTAGAAACAACAACCTCACTAGTAAGTACTAATTCCGTTAAAAGAGTCTAACAGTAGAATAATTTTATATTCACGATGTACAATTGGAAATAGAAACTCTTTATACATGAAACGAGGGAGTATTTAAGAAAGCGAACAAATAGTAGAATTCAATCGCAAATTCATTAATCTTTCCACAGTAAAACATCGGAAATTGCATGTTACCTTCTTCCCTGAGTTTCAACAGGAGATCCTTGTAAAATTTGATTCCTTCCTCACTTTTGCTCTCCTTTTTTCCAGCTGAAAATCCAATTAAATAATAGTTGTCGTTACAAAACCATCTTCGTGATACACAAAATAATCTTTATTTATTATAAAAATATATTTCATAATACAGCTGTAATTACATAATTTAATCACCTGATATAACAATCAGATATAGAAACAATTTGAAAATAATCTACTGAATTAAACGTATATAAAGATCTAAACACATCCATACCTATTTTCAAAAATAGAAATTAAGAAAAATCGCGTTTACGTTGGAATTATTAATCATTTAACCATTGCTAAAAGTCATTAGCGATCTGACAGATTGATTATAATATCAGTGACAAATTACCATGGCCTAATTATAATATTAGTGACCAATATCAATTATTGTTGACGAATTAATTTCTTCCTTTCTTTGATTTGCATGTATGATTGAGTTATATATTCGATCTTCTTACTTGGCACTATTCTGGACCATTGGATAGAAAATCTGTAAGCGTTAAATCCCATTTGCTTCATAAGTTTCACATCTTCCTGCAAAAAATATATATATAAATGGTTAAATAATCAAGTCACGGGATATATAGTACTTCTTCCATTTAACTAAAAGAGTCTGATTTCGACTAGCTAGTAATTTCCGATGTATGCCGTGTTCGGAGCCATATACATCTCTGCCAACTAGCTAGTAATTTCCGTTGACGATAGATTTTCGTCACTGAATCTAGCGACGAGGCAATGTTATCACTGTTTTTTTAATGGAATTGATGAATATAAGTGTTATTATTATTTTTTTTTGTCACTAAATGTCATGATATAATGTAAGGTGTCACAAATTCATCGTTTAGAGACGAATTTTCAAATGTACGTACGTTGTAATTAGTGATGAGCTAAAATGTGGTCATTAAATGATATTTTTCGTCATTTTATAACCTCGTCACTTAAGGTTTTTCTCTGTATAATAAACAAATACCTGGTAATGTTCCCGATGATTGACTGCATCTTCACCATATGGATGAAACAGATCTGCCATTAATTTAATGAGACTCAGATAATGATAGGGCAAATTACATCGATCCATTGTATTTATTTCCATGAGATTTTCAGAAATTACTAATTAATATCCCCAAATCTTATAGAAATTGTTATTAATTAGCCTTTGATGGTAATAATTTATTTCCTTATTATGAGAAAATTACTAGTGCATACACGTTATTAGTTTGGTCATAATTACAAATACTCCAAACAATAAAAACCAATACAAATCTCAAAAAAAATCGCTGCTCTACAAAAATTTCGGCAACCAGCTGGAACACTGATGCTATTCAAAAAAAAATTCAGGGATATTCATCAAATTCAAAAGATGTTAGTCACAATGACTGTATAGTCTTGTACATACATACAACATAGATACAAGACTACCTCATTTCACGAAATCATTCCGTCAATTTTTTTTTTAATGACCTTGATATGCATTACTAAAGTTATACTATAATATTCTTTTTATTAAATAACTGAATGATTTCGTAACGAAACAGCAAGGAAGCTAGTGAGTGAGAGCGTACGTACTTCGATCATGAGCAAAGGAATCGAATATGTTTGGGCGTCTCCCATCTCTGTCATGACCTCCTTCAATCTAAAAGTAGTTTTTAAAACAAGATTAATTATTATTAATAATATTAATTATAAGTTCAAACTAATTAAGCTTGCCTGGAAAGCTGAAGTAGATGAGCCAAAGAGAAAGTCTGAGCCAAAATCTTTGCGGCGGAGGAAACCAGATGGGACTGATTCGCTGAAATTGGAGAAGGAGCCCGCCATGAGTGTGAATGCAGATCTATTACTCGTACTTAATATTTGCTTGATCTCTGTGATTCCTCTCATCTCTAGCATATCCTATTTATAGGAAATTTTAAGTGCTACTCTCTTAGCTAGGCGACCAATAAAAATTAAGTAATTATCACTCACGCCCTCGCCCTTGCAATGAAAGAGTTGGATTTTAAAAAAATATAATTTTTTAATCCAATTAAAAGAGATATGCAGTCTATTATTGTACTTTTAATAGTTATAATAATCCCTTATCCATAGTATGTAAAAGATAAAAGCATGTGTCTGACTGAGTGCGTATTTATTTTAGCCCAAAAGTTACAGCTTGTGTAATATAAAAACACGCATATTTGATTTGAACATCTCATGTATCGCATATTAAGTTCAACATCTAACATCTTGGTTTTAGCTGCTGATATCGCGATTATGAACTTAGCCTATGATGTATCGTATTGAATTTAACCCACAAAATAAAAGGTACGACATATAGTGGGTATATCGATTTTAGAAGTATAAATTTCGCTTGTATAAAGAAAACATGCATATCAATTTTAGCATACATCTAATTTGTCTGATGAAAACATGCTTGGGCAAAGTGATTGCCGTTGCCTAAAAGATGGAACTAAAGCGATAGCAACCATGTGACGAGGAAATGTTAGGCATCTTTCTGAACATAAAGTTAAACAAATATGCAAAGTTAATTTTCACACATGTTGAGAACATCAATTATATGAATCATTTGATAATATACAATATATAGAAATAATTTTTAAATTCAACGCCTAAATCAAGTGCTATGTTCTCCCTTTGTTTATGTACAAGTGTATAGTTTAAAATTTTTCATGGGTTGCGAGCTTTAACACTCAAAAATAAATAATTTGTCACCATCTTGTTTATTAAAGGTAGATTAATTGTAAACTATACATAATATATTGGGCAAATTATACCACAGACCATTAAACTTTGCCCGTGCTCACTTTTGATCGTTAAAATTTCTTTTTCAATCACTTTTAACCATTGAACTATTACATGTGCTAACTTGTGGTCACTAAATTTTTCTCCGTCCACTTTTAGCTATTGAACTAATGAAAATGACCTTTAATGGCCATCCCATTAATAAAAATCATTAAGCGTGTCGCATGCCGTTCTTGAGCGGCAAAAAAAATCCACACTGATCTATATTTGTTGTTACCTTCTTTTTATTCAATTTTTCCAAGCAAACATGCACAAAAATTTAGGACAACTATGGTGCAAACTCCCGGCACATAAAACGAAAACGCAAACTTGAGTGAAAAATAAGTTCATCATGCATAAATTTGAGTCGTGATAATTAAAGAAAATGAGAATAGAACTGAATCTGTAAATGTGGTTATAAAGTTGAGCGAAATACCACATAACTAAACCGAATGACCACTTGTGGCCACTTTTATTAGTTTAGTGGTCAAAGTTGGCTTTGATAATAGTTTATTGACAGTAGTATAATTTGCTCTAATTATATAAGCTTATGTAATTAAAGCAAATTAGTAGATATGAAGTAAAAAATAAATTAAACTACTCTAATACATAAAAAAAAAGTTATTTAATGTATTAGAGTAGTTTAATTTTTAAAAAAAAATTAGACTTTTTAGTAGAACAGATAGTGATTAATAATTTAGCGTGCATTGAGGTATTATTATGGAAATTTAGTAGAAGTTGTACTTAAACATCCTTATAATTAATAGTTGTCCAGTTGTACCCTTTCAAAGCATTAGAATAAACCATATGAATGCTGAACACTTTTTTGTCTTTTCACATTAAATACCATTCGCGACAAAAGATGAGCTCTAATGACAAAGTCAGAATACTAATGCCATTTTCTCGTAATTTTCCTCTTTTTTTTTTTAATACAAGAGTGTGAAAAAAATAGCTTTCACCATATTTTTTAAATATATAATTTTTTTTGGACGGTACAGTATAATAGTTAAATTAAGTAGTTTGACATCATTCTTTTTTAATTTACACCATTACTTTCTAATTATGGAATAATTGTTGCTAGACTATACCTGATGGTGCGTTTGGTGCGGAGGAATCAAAATGGGAATGAGAGCATCTTATATATGAGAATCGATGAATATTTCATTAAAGGAATTTTAGACTATCTTTTAGAGGATATAAAAGTTGAAATTATCATACTCTTATACGTATCAAACATAGGAATTTCAATCATAGGAATCAGATGTCCATTCCCTCCACTCTTATTCTTGCACGCCTAATGCCCTGAGGGTATATAATGTTACAAAAAAAAAAAGGAATAGAAAAATCGAGACATGAAATGTTAGAAACATGACTCTTTTAATGAAAAGAAACGAGTGCTATTAACTAATTATATAAAATAAAATAAAATAATTTTTGAGACAATAATTTTTTATTGAGGGGAAGAAATACTTTTTCTTCATGCATGTGCTGTCTGACAATGAGAGTGAGAGTTCATTAATTGACACACAGGGGCACTTAGCCCTGTACGAATAGCTATGAATTTTTAATTCAATGGCTTTCCAGCTAAATCGAAGGGTTTTCTTATTTAATTCAGGTGAGATAAGTTTTTTAAACTTCAAAAGCCAGGCTAGCCAACCTACAGGTGTAAGTTTTTTAAACAGCAGGCCATGTGACACCCATATATATATATATATATATTAACTTGACACTATGACCTATTTATTATCTATGGATTCATCCCTCTTGCTTTAAAAATAGTTTGTTAGAATAATTTATAACAACGATGGTGATACTTTTCGGTATTTAGTCTTGAACCAAAACTCAAAATCATCATAAGTAACAACGTTGATACTTTTCAAACTTGGTAGTGTTCATTTTTAACCAAAATTTAATACTCGATTCATTTATTAGTAAAAAAATAAAAAGTGTGCGTCTCAAAATATTAATCCGTCTCGCATATGAACCTGTTTCGTAGAAAATTTTCATTTATGAGAATAAATACTCATGTTTTATTAGAATTTTTTATTTTAATGTTATATCTTATAACTCATAAATAATTATACAGCTACAAATTTTTAGTGGGACGGATGAAATATTTATTAACTTATCTTTGATTTCATGTGCGCAAGATCTGAAAAGTATGCTTTCTTTTGCTTTTGGCCATTATGCGGAATACTCTGTCTCTTTTCTCTTTCTTTTAGCTTTTATCTTTAATTTCTTTTGTTTTAGGAAATTAGTTACTCTTAACTTTTTTTTTTGAAAAAATAAGAAGTATAACTAATTAATACAATTAAAAGGCTTGATATGAATGGTAAAATTAAAACTTTACTGATTTCTTCTACTGAAATTTATAAGAAAATTCTTAAATGAAAATGTTAATTGTTTAAAGCTTAAATAAATAAAACAAATAAAATAATGAACAAGGGTAAATTATATGGTTCCAAATTTATGGGATGGGTGGTAGAGGATTAGAAAGAGACAGGCAGAGAGATTATTCGGTATATCTGTGGTACAATGTAGAATTGTGCAACTAGATACATTTAGGAGGAAAGTGTTATTTTGAGGGAAAAGTGATGTACATATAGGGGGCCTATGAATTAATATAAATATGAGTAACTGATTTATGATAGACTTGCTGCACTATTTTTAAAGATGCATTTTAAAGATACAACGGATGCATACAATAATTTCTCCAAGTGAAGAGATGATAATCTAAACCCGCAATGTCTTTAATCATGCTTAGTTTAGGTCTGGTAAAATTATTTAACAAATTTAATAATTTAAGAAAATTATCAATACCTCTTGATCACTTGTTTTAAGGGAAAAATAAAAAATAAAAGGTCAATCATGGACAGGTCAAAAGTGAAGAACTATAATTAGTCCAAACCCCTGATGTCTAAACTATTAAACAAATTTTTATAATTTAAAAAATTATTAATACATATTCATCAATTGTTTCAAGAAAGAAAAAATGTAATCATGGAAAATAATTTTTTTTAATATAGTTTTATTCGCCTTGTTTGATGATCAGGGTTTTTTCATCTCTCCTACTAAGGGATTTTATGTCAATGAAATAAGCGAGAGTTTATTCCCTATGTAAATAAAATGAAATTTTCATTATTTTGAAATGAAGATCAGTCCAGTCAGTTCGAGGCTTTGGCCAGAATATTATTAACAGATCCGAAATCAAATTCATGTCTCAAAACGAAATTTGTCAAGTATGATAGTGCTTTTTGTTTTTTTCAATAAAAATATATCAGTATATGGATTTGTACTTGTTTGTTTAAATATGTATATGTTATATCTATATTGATAATGGATTGGTACTTGATTAGTATATAATCAAATATAAACAATTGTAAAATCACCAAATCTCATGGTAAAACATGAATTGGATCTCCAATCTACAACAAATTTGTTTAATTAATCCTTACATTACAATCGCCTATGTTTTTGTTTCTTCTCACTGTTATTTTATTATTATTATTTGACTACACTTTTTTTTTAAAATTAAAACTTTTATTAATAGTGTTAGAAATCGTCCAATTGCGATTAAAAGAAGACCACACTACTACAAAACCACCCAAGGGAGCCGCCCCTTTGGAGGCGGGTGCACTAACACCCGCCTCCAAAGAGGTCGGCAACACTTTTGGAGGCGGGTGCACTCCAATAGGTATCTATTGGAGGCGGGTGCATGCTCCAAAGCTTTGTCACCTACCTCAAAAGTATTTCGTCAATTTTTATATAGTGTTTCAAAAAATTTTTGTGTTTCGAACTATTGAAAATTAAAAATAATTTTAAAAATTTATCGATATTCGAGCAAGATGATAAATTATTAAGTAATAAAAATCATAAAGTGTAGAAAGAAATATATAAATATATCATTTCGATTTTAACTTTAAATACATAAGTATATATAACCTAGTGGTAAATTTAATGTGCAAGAGTCAAGTGATTCTGCAGGCACGAGTTCGATTGCTATCGAAAACATAAATTGAAGAAAAAAAAAATTTTAACTAAAAAACTCGACACTAAAAAAAAACCAGTTATTGGAGGCGGGTGCATACAATAACTATATATGGGGAGGCAGGTGCGGGCCCCTCCAAAGGGAGGCGTCCGCACTCGAGGTTGCAGCACCCGCCTCCTAATAGGCTTAGGACCCGCCTCCCATCTTCCTTTTTGCCATAGTGCCAAGATCCAGTCAATACAACTTATTACAATATATTTGATCTGATAATTAACAGATCTGAACTACAACAGTGTATCTAATCTACTAAATTGTAAATTTATACATAGTATAGATGTGAACATAGTACAAATATATCGCTGAGCAAATCTCGCGCCGATAGTCACGGATCTGCCACTAATTGCTGATGAAAGCTTCAATACTAAATCTTCAACTGAATCTTCATACGCCATGACCATGATTAGAATTATCATAGCTATGAAGAAAATCACCATAGATGGAGATATAAGCATCATTCATGAAAAGAGAAACACTATAAACAAAGAGAAAAACAATATAAGCCTGGATAAAAATTAAAACTAAAGCAAACTAAATAACGGATTATAAGAACAAAAGTAGAACTGCTTCCCTCATCCTCCTTCATCAGATAAAGGAGGATGAGGGAAGAAAATAAATTTTATGGTCTGGAGGAGGAGGAGGAGGGTCCGAGAGATAGAAGATCGAGGCAAAGAATTATTATTTGACTACATAAATAAAATTTTCTTTAATAAAAGTTTCATAATTTATAATGATTAAATAAAAATTATAATGCATTGAAAGTCTGGTGAACTAGCTCATAATGAAAGCTAAACTTTAAGACCATCTGAAAATTCATGTGTTTCTTCAAAATATTACTGACAAACCTGCAAGTTTCACATGTATAATTCTGCTGTAGATCTAGACCAAATATATTAACAAACCAAGGCTCCACAACTGGGCTTTCTCCTTGGAAAAAAAAAAAAAAAAAATTCTAACATTGACAAAGCAATTGTTTATCCCTTTTCTCCAACTTAAAAAAGGCCTTACACATTTTTTTTTTTTTGTTCAAGGTTAAACTAGTCTTTTTCCTTTTTAAAAGTTACCGTGGGATTGGTTACCCAGCCCTTTTTATTAAAATAAAAATAAAATTGCAAATCAAACAATCACGGCTTCCAATTAGAGATATTTGGTATAATATATGGGTGATTTTTGCCTAAGGTAAAGCTCAGGATAAGTGCTTGGTGGATATTCGAATTTATTGAGACCTAGAATATATCATTTTTTTTTTTTTCATTCTCGCCTTCTTTATCATTCAGTTTCACCAAGGCCCACCCAGTAAAACCACCACCCCAACCCTCTCATCCCTTGAACTATATGTTATTATATTACTAAATGTATGTAACATAAACAAATTCAAAGTGGACTTAATAAAACAAATTTCTTTTTAAAAGTGGACTCTTTGACTGTGACAAAGGGAATACAAAATTTAGACTGAATCAATTGGCTATACATAAGAGGATACAACTTCTAATAGTCAGTATGCAAAATTTAAATAAAATTATAAAATAACCTTGATAAAATTCACTCTATAATTGTTTCCAATCCATATATGATCTTATTCATTGGAAGTGATACACATATAGCCTTAAATTTGCTGACATTGAAAGTTCTCCCTTTGTTTATAGAAGTGTATAGTTTACAATTTTTCATGGGTTGCGAGCTTTTAACACTCAAAATAAATAATTCGTCACCATCTTGTTTATTAAAGGTAGATTAATTGTAAGTTTACACATAATAATGTTGGACAAATTATACCACAGACCATTAAACTTTGCCCGTGCTCATGTTTGGTCACTAAATTTTTATTCATCCACTTTTGACCATCAAACTATTACATGTGCTAACTTGTGGTCACTAAATTTTTTTTCCATCCACTTTTAACCATTGAACTAATGAAAATGGCCTCTAATGCTCATCCCATTAATAAAAACCATTAAGCGTCCTATCCTCGTGTTGTTCTTGAGCGGCAAAAACAACCACACTGATATGTATTTGTTGTTACTTTCTTTTTATTCAATTTTTCCAAGCAAACATGCACAAAAAATTAGGACAACTATGGTGCAAACTCCAGCGCAAATTATATATATATATATATATATATATCGAATTTAGAGGTTGAAACATCTCATTTAGAACCGTCGAACAATGAGCCAAAAGACTCCCTCCAAATCTAATAATTGATCACTAAACAGAAAGCCAAACTTATGTAAATATATATCTACCCTATATAATAGAATGTAACATAGGTTTGATATAAGGTTGCTATGTGACTGCCACATAAGGGTAGTATTTAATATTTATTTTATATTATGTGCCACATAGATGCCATGTTGGCAAGATCTTTAATAAGTAAATAATCTAATAATTTCATAATTACATATGCCTTCTCATCTTCTCCGCTAAAAAGGGATAATAATATTAAATATTTTAATGAGGTTGAAAAGTACATTTTTCTTATTTGTTTAGATTTCAATATAGATTAAAAAAATATAAATATAAATGAATACCTTATAAATCATAATATTAAATGTATAATTTGGACCTACGACTACTTTTAAATGTATACTTCCTACATTTAAAATAATCTCATTGTTAAAGAAATTAATTTGACATATGTGTGATTTTATAAATCTCAATTTCAGAAATTTTATCCGTCATTTTATTTTAATTTTACCCTATATAATATAATTTAACATAGGATTGAAGTCCAAATGCCATGTGATGTGATTATTACATGGACAATAAATTTATAGGCATTGTATAATAGTTTTCCAAATATATTATGACTTGGCTGCCACATTTTTAATACAGTTATCTTGAGCAACAATAAAAAATAAATGCTTAAAGTAAATGTATTTTCACGTGTACGTTAGGTAAAATCAGCGTTTGACTAGACTATGCTAACTTTGTGGCATTAAAGTTGAAATAAATATCAAGAGTCAAGCTTTAATTAATATTTGTTGTTCATCTTTCTCACTTCAAATAGTTTTGTTTTTAATTTATTTTATTAATTAATTCCTCAAAATTATAATATTCATTTGTCAAGTATGCAAAGCAAAGAAAGATGAACCATATTCCTCAATAAAAGAAAAGATGAACGACAGGATAAAAACTAATCAACTTTAGGTTAACATATCTTTAATTGATATAAAATAGTATCTTTTTACTTCCCCCGCTATGTTATCACCTACGCACTTTAATGAGGTGATTAATGACCCAGTTTATCTATTTAACTAGAAAAGTTTCCAATATTCATTGATGAGATTGAAAATTAAACTGAATCAGTATCTTCGATGAAGGTATGCTTAGAAAATTATGTAAGTTCTCTATTTGAAATTCAGGATTTCATCCACCTTGCAAATTTGTCACTAATATTCAGCAACATGTTTTAAATCACTTTGCGTTACATTACATATCATTGTTATTTTTCTTTTTATGTAATACTACATTTTGTTTGTTGTTATCATTAATATTTTTCTTTAATTTCTTTAATAGTAATTCCGGAGCTTATGCCAAGAAATTACAGGCAACCTTTGTGAAATAAATAGTACTGTAATTCGATGAATGTTACTTCACAATCATTGTTGATTTTTGACTTTCTTTTACACTATTGAAGACTAGGCCATTTTATCTATCACCAATTGTACAATATCTTAATGATTTAAACCTCGAGATGAGGCTACATTCTTTAAGGGTGTTATATGGCCTCTTACAAAATTACATTGACTAGGATTATCTTCTATTAATATTAATTTGTTTTCCTCTTTATGATATTTTTCCTAATTTTTCTTTCCTTCAATAAATCAATGCTTCTAAAATCGAATCATATCTCTTCTTCGATGTGTTGGAAAAATATTGATAGGACTTGCCGTGGGTCTATCAAATACAGTAAAAATACTGCTTAAAACCTGCAATTAAGATGCTAAGAAAATATAGCACAATAGTAGACAGGGTCGATCCACAGAGACGGCAATTTAATTCTAATTCCAATTTAACATGCAAATAAAACAAACCTATGACTAGTAGTCACCTTTGTGTCTCTTAAGAGACCTTAGAGTTGTCACATAAAATTAGCAAAATAATAATTAAACTAATAATTAAATAAAAGATTTAAACAATTATCAATTAATGAGAGAAAATTCCGGTATTATGTAAATCCACCTTAATCTCATGCATGCAATCATAAACCTCTTAACTTGTCTAATTATTTATGCCGTTTCAGTTATAGTATTACCGCGAGTCCCCGCAAATAATTCCAATTCTTCCATAGATTCTCGATAATCCCCCGCGAGTCCCCGCAAAGGAATTATTCCCTAACTACGTTAACTAACAGACCGCGAGTCCCCGCAAACCTTATTAATTAACAAATAGAAGCATTAAGAACTAGAAGAACCCGAAACTAATAATTCCTACTGACGATGCATTAGCAATTATTACCCAATTAATCCTGTACTACTCGGCCGGTAGTTGTGCCACTCACTGACTCTACCAGATTAAACTAAGTTGACCAGGCTTAATAAAATCTTAGTAATTAGACATATAAACACAGGCAATTTAGAAACATAATTTAATTAGACCTTAGATTAATTTCTGGGTTTCATACATGCATGGATTATGGCTTCTTACATAATACCAGAACTAATAAATTAGCTACTCATGATAAAACACGAAAAACACATAATTATAAAAGAAGACATTAAAAGAGAATAGAGAATAGAGAATACTGTACTGGAAATTACGAAATCGCGATCTGACACCCGGCGGTTTGGCCAAACGGTAGACTGCCTGTCGGGAAAATCCAAAACTGCGATCGGAATAGAACAAAATAGAACAGAACAGAGGAAAAACAGAGGGAAAACTGCACTACTGAAACTGGATCCTGTGCGAAAATTCTTTGCAAAACTAAGAAACTATTCTCTCTAAAATTTATCTAATAAACTTCTATATAAAAACTTGTCTCCCCCAAAAGCTATCTCTAAAATAAGCTGTCTAAGAAAAGCTATATCAGAAAAGCTATATCTCAAAAGTGCAGGAATAATCCCATATATATAGGGATACAACTCAGCAATTAACCAATCTCCTAATTGAATAAGGAAACATTGTTCTACTTGGAAAGAGAGTTAATTAAGCACATGGAATCTTTTCACTTTTTGGTAACTCCTAACTTCTCTCTTTAATTCCTTCTTTGATTGGTAAATTGCTCAAAACTTCATTGCTTCCTTTTTTTTCTTTCTCCGCGTCATTCCGCGCGTGCCCACTGATTTGGCTGATTCAAATCCAATTGGATTCAATTAATTGGAATCGTGCATGTGCTGAATTTTGAATTGGATCAACTCCACTTGCATGAAGGCCCACGGTTTTTTGTCTTCATCCACCTGATTCAAATCCAATTGAATTGGATTAAATTCCAATTGGATTCAAAGAATTGGAATCGGCCCATGTGCTGATTTTTTTGCTTCTTCTTCTTCAACCGTGCGCAGCTCTGCTTGCGGGTCTCCTTCTTGATTTAGCCCATAATTCGTGTGGGCTTTTTAGGCGTGACTAATTTTCTCCAATTCTTTCACTTTTTCGCACACTCTTTTCTTTTTAGGTCTGATCTCTAAAACTGCAATTAAACATTAAAACCTTGGGCAAAAGCCCGTGAGAACTGCCATAACAAGTCCTAAAATAAAACACCTAAAATGTGCAGATCAAATATTATCTTATGTGATGGAATATGTTATAACCGATATGATTCTCCTGCATCTAACCTAATACATACACTTATATTCTATATATTTGGAACTATGTGTCATATACATCACATAAGTATAATCAAATTCTAAACTTATCTCATATTCTTTTCAATACCTAAGTTCAAAGGATAACTATAACTTAATAATATTACAGGGCAAATGTCGGGCATTGCACGACATACAACTTCTAGTATATATATATATATATATATATAAGTTTAATTTAGTCACGTAGAAGGTAGGTGTTTCATGTTTTGCCAGATAGGTTTTGCTTAATTTAGATTAAGGAATAAGGTTAATTAAAATGTAAACATAAAGATAAGGAAATAAATCAGACTTAACTTATTTAAAGATAACGGACAAACAAAATAGATGTTCCTTTTGTTTTGATACTTTTTTGAGAAATTCTTTCATCCTTTTGAAAAAAAACCTTTATATACATACACTTTCCTTTTCTTTTTTTTTTTCTAAATTCAAATTTCTCACTCACATTATTTTAAAAATAACATCATGATTACCTCTCTTTGACAAAAATTTTTATAAAACAATTCTTTTCCAAAAAAATTTCTACCCAAAAAAGGAAATTTTCTATTTGAGTCACAAAATAATCAGAGTCATTTCAATTGACAGAAAGATTGAAACGGCAAAATAACAGCAAAAAGGCGTAAAGTGTTAAAGCTTTCAGTGAATCTTGTGATGGAATGAAAGAATGAAGAAAATATAAAAGCATAAAGAAATAATATCATGAAACTGCTTTTGCTTTTCACTTTGATCTAGTTTGTAAGATTTACAACCCTTAGCTCTTTAACAACGAGTGTGAAGATTAAGCAATTTGATTTAGGGTGAAACACAGTTTATTCCATTTTGATTTTGCACTATGGATAATTTACTTCATGTAGTTTCAAAATTGACTACTACGTACTCCCTAGTTTGTTTAGGAGTGAAGCGTCCGACCACTTCACTAAAAATATCAAAATAAACTGTATTAAATTGACTTGGTATAAAGTAAGAGATTGATCAAAAATACGATAAATATAATGTTTTTATATATTCGTTATTTCAAATATTTTTATTTAGTCGGACATTTCAGTTCTAAATCTCAGGGGTAGTTGTTAATTTTCAGATTAACCATAAGGAAGAAATTGTCGGTAATACAAAATTATATTTCACCTTTAATTTATGTGAATCTTTCATACTTGCACATGATTATTATTTTTAATTATACACGTCTTTTAATTGTAAGAAATTGAGGAACTAATGGAAGATAGCAAATGTTATTTCCCTAGGTTTTCTACTCTGAAAACCTTGGAGCTCTCTTCTTGCCCCGCAAATTTCGCCCAAGAACTGTGCCGCCGCCGTCCTTGTCAGTGGCAGAGCCAAGGGGGGTCCAGAGGGGTCTGAAGACCCCCTGAACCCCTAATTTTTCCTTAGTACCACTGTTAAAAAAATTCCGGCGAGGCTTAGACCCCTAAAGCGGCCAGGGCTTCTTCTTTTTTTTCACCCAGTGGAGCCTTTGTGCGTTGGAGAAGAAGATGCATTGCATCAGTTTTTTCAATTTTTTTGTTTCGACGCAGTTCCACTTAAGTGTGGAGAAAAAGAAAGAAAAAAAAAAGAAAAGGAAAAGGAAAAGGAAAAGATACTTCCAAAAAACCCCCAAACAAAGTCAAATTAGCGAAATCACCCATGCAAAATTACAAACCCCTGTCCCTTATCATTTCATCTCCTTATTTTTTGTCTCCCGCACAGAAGTAGTAGCAGGTAAGTTATTCAATCTCATCTTCTCTCAGTTTTTCTTTTACAAATTCAAGCACACACTTTCATTAGTTTTCTTTTGCGGCTCCTCTTTAAATTTTTTCACTCGATTTTCTTTTTTAACTAATATATAGTTATTAATTTAGATTTAGTTTTTTTCTAATTTTATTATTGTTTTAAAATTTGTTGATTGTATCTTCAACATTATAGATTATTAAATGAAATTTTGAGTGTTTGAGTTGAATTTAAACTAAAATTTTGTTATTTTTTAATTATGAATTGTGGTTAAATTTAAGTAATCACTTTTGTAATAATTATTTCTCTTTCTTATTTTTGCTTATAGCTTCTCTTTGAATTTATTTACTTATTTATTCTTTTAACCATTTATTCTCTTAACTAATAGTACTCATTCAATTTAGAGGTTAGTTTATTTATTTATTTTTATTGTTCAAATTTTTATTATTTGTATGTTTAAATTTATAGATTAGTAAATCAATTTGGGGTGCTTGTTTGGGTTGAATTGAATTGGAATTTTGTAATTTTTATTATGAATTTGAGCCTAAATTAAGGTTTATAGTTTAATTAAATTAGGGATTTTATAAACAATAATTTAAATTTAAAAAAATAACGATTTTAAATTTAGGTTATGATGGTTAAATTAGACATTTTACAAATTAAAGTATAGGTTTAAGGATTGAAAGTAGATTATTATGCAGGGAAAAAATTACAATAGACCCCCTAAAAACAAATTCCTGGCTACGCCCTGGTCCTTATCTTTCTTTTCTCTGCACCTCGATCCTTTTTCTCTTTCTCCCCAATTCCTATTTGCTGTAAGTTGAGTTTTGATGTTGATGGGTTTCGATTTAGAGGCTTTTATGTGTTCCTTCCCCTCCACCGAGTCAAAGCAGAAGACGATGGTGGTTGACGATGCAGCTTTCCCAGACCCCAATTTCAGTGCCTCGGACCCTTCCCTTAGTTCAGGTGGCTAGCTTTTTTACGCGGATCTGGACGCTGCGGTATATATGGATCTCAGTGTAAGCAAATTGCGGAGGGTCCATTGGTGTTGATTGGCAGGGATCTATATGATCCTTTGGATGACCCAGGCATGTTCTTTGGTGTTGATTTGCAGAGCATGAAATTCTAGGAGGGGCCAGGAGTTGTAGGGAAGAGTGCTAAGGCACGTGTGGTGGGGGGGGGGGGGGGGGGGGCAAGTGTGTTTTGTAGCAATGATGATGGGGCTAAGGCCGACGAGAATATTCAGTCCAATCCCCCAGAATGAGAATTCTCTGGTGGAATTGTCGAGGAATGAAGATTCCTTTGACAATTCAAGAATTAGGCTTACTTAGCTGCTGTAGTAGACTTGTTTCCTTTAATTTCCTGTTAGAATGTTAGTACTTTACTTTATGTGTTTTCTTATTTAAATAATACTTAGTCTGGTTGTTGGAGCACGAGGATGGTAATTTTGTTCCTTTGGTTTGTTGGCCCCCCTACATGGGAGTACTAGGAACCTTTTATTTCATTGGCATAGAGATGTGGATCATGAGTTAGAAGTGGAGGTGGTGATGGAGTCTTAGTTAGAGGTGGAAGTGGTGATAGAACCTGAGTTAGAGGTGATGGTGGTGATGGAGCCTGAGTTAGAGGTGGAGGCAGTGATAGAGGCCGCGGTTAGGGGAGCATTAAAACTGAGAATGGGTCTTGAGTATTCCCCAAAATTGTATTTCAGACGTTGCTGGACGTTTCCAGCGCTATTAATATAGTATCCTATTTTCGTTTCAAAAAAAGAAATTGAGGAACTAATGTAATTCTTAAACTTGATACTGCAAAAATTAAGGTATACATGATGAGTTAAATAGTATTTTTTATAGAGACGATCTCTCGTGGTGTGTTCAAAAGTGAATAAGTTATTGGGTCTAGCCCAATTATAGATGTGAGTAGGGGTGATATCGAGCCGAGCCGAGCCCGAACACACCTATGTTCGAGCTCGGCTCGGCTTCTTTATCTTGGGCTCGAGCTCGAGCTCGAGTCGAGCCTGAAAACAGAGCTCGAGCTCGAGCTCGTATAAAATTTATGAGCTCGAGCTCGGCTCGAGCTCGAACTCGTGTTGTTAAACTCGTTGGTCAAACTCGGTTGACTCGTCCGAGTCAACGAGTTCAGACCGAGTTTAAAAGTTTATTTTTAACAAGGCAATTTTGGTCATTATAGAATTCATTATTCATCCTATTGACCCGCCAAGAATTGAAGAAGTTAGTCTCTCCCCTTCTGCTTTTATAGAGGAGCTTCCTCTCCCATCCTCTTCAAGAAGTCGATGTGGGATATCCCACATAGAAGAAACAAAAATTAATAATGCACTGATAGGGATTCGATCCCCAGTGCTCTGGGCAAAAGCTAGCTCTTGGCTCATAGGAGCTTCCACCAAGCCAATCCTGCTTATGTGAATATATTCAGAATTCTATATGTATATACTTTTATTTTTCTTATCGAGCTGTTCACGAACGTAATCGAGCCGAGCTTCCTTTTGTTCATTTATTGTTCGTTTATTAATCGAGCCTAAAATTTTGTTCGTGTTCGTTTATTAATAAATAAACGATCTCGAACCGAGCTTTTAACGAGTCGATCCCGAGCTTGTTCGTGAACGTTCGTGTTCGTTCTCAGCCCTAGATGTGAGTCTGATTGAATGAAAGAAAAGTTAAAGTAAACCAGGGATAAAAAAGAAACTTGTAGAGTCCCACGATGCTACTAGGTCATAGGGGAGAAGTAGCTTGTAGATTAATAGAAGAGTCAGTTAGTCGGGTCATGTAAGATATAGGGACTAAAAGTAATAAAGGGGAAAGATACTATAACTAGTTAACGGTTAAGGAGAGACTAAGGTCAGCAAGGAGGGTTGAAATTACGACCCGGATAAAGGTCAACGTCTAGGGTGGTCGGCAGTGTCCGTACCCCCTCAACTATGCGGCGGTGCTTGCCACCACCAATTGATCGCCTTCTTAAGGTAGCAACAGAGCACTGTGGCAAACTGGCCCTTATTTTCACTGATGAGGAGTCCGCTGATTTTGAGGCTCCCTTCAATCTTGCTTTGATAGGAAAATTCTCTAGGGGGCACCCAAAACTAGAACAATTACGTAATGACTTCTTGACGGTCGGCTTGACCGGAGGATATCATATTGGTCGGATAGATTCACAACAGGTTTTGATCCGGCTAGAACATCATGAGGACTATAACCGGATTTTCTTGAATGTGTGGAATTTTGGCTCATACGCTCTCCGAATAATAAAGTGGACATCGAACTTTAGCCCGAAGCTGAATCATCGATCGTTCCAGTCTGGGTTTCCTTGCCCTAATTACCATTTCAGATGTACAATGAGTGCTCGCTCTTGTCGATAGGTAACATGATTGGCCGCTCGTTACAAATGGATTTTGCTTCCCCAAATTTGGCTAGGCCATCCCAGGCTCGCGTGTGTACTGAAATAGATCTTTTGCTGCCGCTTCCCAACACTATGTATTTGGAAACGAGAGGTGAAGGATTTTTACAAAAGCTACTGTTTGAGAAAATTCCTGATTACTGTCTTGCATGTAGGAAGGTAGGGCATGCCACTGCAGCTTGTCGAAAGGACCAGCCACCTAAACCACCTACAAAACAATGGAAGAAGAGGAAATATGGAGATGACTCAGATCCCCCTCACCTGCAGTTACCACCCTAGCCCAAGGATAAAGGTAAGAATAAACTGCCTGGCCAAGATAATGCCATAGTCCCATATGCAGCCCCGATCAATTCGTTTCTTGCCACAACTTCGCTGCACAAAGATGTTGAAAATATGGACAGCATTGAAAGTGACACAAAAGTGGTTTTTGAAGAAATCTGTCTAACATCGGAGCCAGTGCCACTGCCAGAGACTGAGCAGCTCTCACCAGCGTCCTCTGCCCCTAGTGCACAGGCTTCTGTGCTAGGGGCGCAGATCAGCACGCAGGCCCTCAGCGATCACGGCCAAGCACCACCTATGACAGCAGTGTTAGAGGAGGCTACAATCCTTGCTGCCCTCTAGCGGACCGTAATGGAGTTAGCACCGCAGTTAAACATTTCAGACTCACTCCCCACCCCACAACTAGCTAAAAAGCGAACTAGCTCAATCAAATCTTTTCATTTTCCAAAAAAGTCTACCCCGGCCACCCCGTTGTGGTCTGATCCAGAAGGCCATTGATCAACACAAATAACCTAAGGCACAACTGATCTGCACCTTTTAGGTGAATTATTTTAGCACTTTTAAGGCAGTTCTCATGAGCTTTTGCCCAAGATTTTAATGTTTATTTGCAATTTTGGAGATCGGACCTAAGAAGAAAAGAATGTACAAAAGAGTAGAAGAATTGGAGTGGATGAGTCACACCTGAAAAGCTCACACGAATTGTGGGCTAAACCAAGAAGGAAGCCCATAGAAAAGGTCGGCCGATGCTAATTGCGAGAGAGAGGCAAGAGCAATCAAAGTCCAAAGCAAGAAAAAGGAATTGCATGCGTGGAAGTGATTCTAATTGGAATTTTGATTGAAAAAAAAGACAATCCAATTGGATTCCAATTGGAATCGTGGTTAAAATGCAATCCAAATTCCAATTGGAATCCAAGCCAATGGCGACTGATTTCATGCAAGATGGAATGATGCATGCATGCGAAACTTAAGGAATAAGCAAAGAAGTTTTGGGCAATTACCAATTCAAGAAGGAACTAAAGAGAGAAGTTGGGAGTTACCAAATTTGAAGATACTCCATGTGCTTAATTAATTCTCTTTCCAATTAGAAGAATGTTTCCTTATTCCATTAGGAGATTGGTTAATTGCTGATTTGTATCCCTATATATATGGGATTATTCCTGCACTTTTAAACACAAGTTTTTAGATACAAGTTTTTAGACAGAAGTTTTCTAAAGAAGTTTTCCAGAGAGTAGTTTTCTTAGTTAATTTTATTCTCCACGCAATATGCAGTTTCAATCACGACTTGGATTTTTCCCGACAAACAGTCTACCATTTGGCCAAACCGCCGGGTGCCAGATCGCGAATTCTTAAATTCCAGTACAGTGTTCTTTTTTCTCTTTTAATGTCTTCTTTTATATTTATGTGTTTTTCGTGTTTTATCATGAGTAGCTAATTTATTAGTTCTGGTATTATGTAAGAAGCCATAATCCGTGCATGTATGAAACCCAGGAATTAATCTAATGTCTAATGAATTATGTTTCTAAATTGCCTGTGTTTATATATTTAATTACTAAGATTCTATTAAGCCTGATCAACTTAGTTTAATCTGGTAGAGTCAGTGAGTGGCACAACTACCGGCGGAGTAGTACAAGATTAATTGGGCAATAATTTCTAATGCATCGTCAGTAGGAATTATTAGTTTCGGGTTCTTCTTGTTCTTAATGCTTCTATTTGTTAATTAATAAGGTTTGCGGGGATCGCGGTCTGTTAGTTAACGTAGTTAGAGAATAATTCCTTTGCGGGGACTCGCGGGGGATTATCGAGAATCTATGGGAGAATTGGGATTATTTGCGGGAACTCGCGGTAATACTATAACTGAAACGGCATAAGTAATTAGACAAGTTAAGAGGGTTATGATTGCATGCATGAGATTAAGGTGAATTTACATAAAACCGGAATTTTCTCTCATTAATTGATATATGTTTAAGTCTTTTATTTAATTATTAGTTTAATTATTATTTTGCTACATTTAAGTGACAACTGTAAGGTCTCTTAAGAGACACAAAGGTGACTGCTAGTCAATAGTTTGGTTTATTGCATGTTAATTGGAGTTTGAATTAAATTATCGTCTATGTGGATCGACCATGTCTACTACTGTGCTATATTTTATTAGCATCTTAATTGCAGGTTTTAAGCAGTACTTTTACTGTATTTGATAGACCCACCACAAGTCCTGTCAACAACGATCAGCCCCGGTCCCTAAACATCCCCCCATTAAGAAGCACCATACCCCTATTGCACCGCATAGATTCCCTACTGATTCACAGCTACTCAACCGCATGCCGGGTAAACCACGCCTACAGTCAATGGGCTCGCTGCCCAACTCGCCGATGAACCGGAGAGCAGCCCACAACTATGCTCGCCCATCCCTAAGAGTACAAAAGGATGACTATGGAGAATGGGAAACACATATGGAGAGGACTTTGAGGAATCAGATGAGGAAGAATGATACATCCTTGGCCCCACGAAAGAGGATCTACCGGCGCGCACATATTTGGATCACCAACTTCGGAGCCAAAAGAAATTTGATTATACAAAATATGCTTAAATGTAAGTCACTTTTGGGCTAGATTTGCTTTAATGACAAGGGTAACCAATCCCATCTTTGTTTAGATTAAAAAAAAAAAAAATGGAGAAAAGGCAAGTCTCTTGACAGAAAAGGGTGGAAATTTTGTACCCCAATGAATATTGTTGTGAATTCTCAAAATAACAATAATCTTCATTCATTCAATTCAAGTGATACATACATAATATATATTAATCAAGTACTTAAATTAAGTTTTGAACACAAACACAATATACATTAAAGTTTACATAATAGCACTCCAAACTCACAAAATCCAATGAGATAAAAACATCACCAAGAACACCACAAACACACACTCTATTTCTTAAATCTATAACATTACATCCATGTCACATTGTTATTGTCTTTTGAATTTCTGATTTTAGAAAACTCCGAATCTTCAACCGTTGTAGGAATGGTGATGTTGACTCCATGTTTCGTAGGATGACCGATGATTGCAGCTTGAATATTGTAGCCTCCGTAGTAATACTTGTGTTTTGAACTGTTAAGCAACGATTGCCAGTGTGCCAGATCCCATAATCGAGATCCTTCGGCCCTGGCCCACCGGAGTAAACCTTTTCCGATCGCTTCTTGAACGGCTGGAACCCGGCAAGATGAGACCAAAACCTTCCCGATTTTTATACGGTCGGTTGGTGAACTGAAATCGATTTCTCGGGTGGAAGGCATAGCATCCACTTTCGCATTCAACGCTCGTAGCTGGCTGTTCATGTCCTTGATCTGAGATTCTTGGTTGATTAGCTTGGATTCAATGGACTCGATCTGTTTGTAGATCGGTCCAAGATCGCTGGAACATTTTTTTGGTTCGGAAAATTCCATGATATGAGTGTGTTAATGAACTATAATTGTCGTGTTTGATTCAGCTGCCATATTGCCTACCCTATTTATAGGCAACGTTTCGATGAACTTAATACTTCTTTCGTCCATTCAAAAATTTTTTTTTTAAAAAAATAAAAATTAATCTTATTAAAAGAGTCCATTTTAAACTTGTTTATATTACATACTCATATTAATATAATAATGCGTGTCCACAATCAACCTTTACTTATATAGTAAAAATATAATTAGAGAATATGATGTCTAATTAATTATTTTAGGTAGTTTACATTACAACTCATAACAAATTGTACATTTTTCAAAGTGAACTCTTTGAATATGGCGAAGAAAGTAATATTCTTTTATGCGTGATTCACTAATATAAGTTGGGGAAAATGTACAGACTTGTGCATTCTAAACTTGTTCATAACTAGATTCTTGTTTCGGAATGAAATAGTACTCAGTCTATTTCATTAGAAGAGCTTATGGTATATATTAATTAGTGTAAAATATTTCATCTCGTCTATTAATTATCATATATATTAATGTAAGAATATTTATCATATATATATATAGATATCCTTGTTATATCTATTAAATTTTGTCAATCATGAGCAAGTTTTGCATATTCTTTTATTAAGGAGGGGGGATTTGATGAGACATTGAGACAGATTTCTTATGGAAGAGAATATGATGAAATTATATGCTTGAAACGGCAAGAATAAAGGGAAATTAATTAAAGAAGGCAAAGTATTTGAAAAAAATCTAAATATAAATTTTTTTCCCCAGTACTCATTAAATGAGTTTTGTTTTAAAAAAATTATCATCACAATAAGAGAATCCATTTTTTACATAACATACCCTTACGTTTCTTACTAATATAAGAACGTGTACGTCCACATCTAACCTAGGGTATCTCCACTTGAACAAAAAATTGTATCAAAATACAAATTTTATCTGTTGTACCTTGTAATACATAAAAGTTGAACGTTTCAAAAATATGATTCTTTTATGAGATGAATAACTGGACTTCGGAGAATCTTGGTGAAAAGATTAAAAGTGAATGATAAAAGAAAGAATTTAGAAAAAACTAAAGCATAAGGAAGATATATATACTATCCCTAGATTTTACTTTTGGTTTTCACTTTTCACTTTAATTTTCTTTAAAATTGTGTTTTCAAACATGCATGCATATTTTTACTGCAAATACATTTTTTCCTTGATATATGTTCAATGACAAACATAAAGAGATCGTGGGTATTAATATATATCAATGTCTTCCGTAATATATACTGTGGTCTCAGATAATATATTTAATTTATAATTTATTAAAGAAATTAAATTCAGTTTGATGATGCTTTGCAATTGCAATGGTGTTATTGATCATGATTAATGATTAGTTGTCGGCACTTCCATCTTTCTCAAAGAATTAAATTTGTATAAACTTATTTTAAAGATAAAGACCAAAACGAACTTACCTTTGGCTATGTATATTGGCGGTCATTAAACTAAATTGGGTAAATTACATTTATCACCCCCGAGATTTGTGGAAACTACTAACACTCTCCTGAGATTTCATGAAACTACCAACCCCCTCTGAACATTAAAATTTTGGCAAAAACTTGTATTAGACTTGCCCGGATAGTTCGACACGCACCTCTTTCTTTTTTAGAACATACAATACGTTTTTTAAAGACACGAGTATCGATTATAGCCTCAAAAGTATCACATATATGTTGTAAAATATTGTACATCTAATATTTTAAGAGTTAAAGTATCATCTAGATCTTTCACAAGGTCTAATAGGAGACTCCTCTAAAATATTTTCCCGAATTTAAAAAAAAAAAAAAAATCAGAGTTTTGAGTTCAAATTTTTTTTTTTTTTACTCTCAATAGGGCAACTGTGTAATTTTACCCAACTAGAGGGGTTAGTTGATATATTATCACCTGATCAAATAGGGTGATCGTAGTTTCATGAAACCTCAGGAGCGTGTTCGTAGTATTCACAAATCTCGAAGGAGGTGAATGTAATTTACCCATAAAAACACAGAAGAATAATGCTTATTCACTCCAACTGATACATACATACATACATACATACATGCATACATACATACATAATATGTATGAAGGCTAGCCATAGCCTTCAATTTATGACACTCAAATTAAGTTTAGAACACAGGGGAGACAGGAAATTTACATATAAACATCACCAACAGTACACCACAAACACACACTCGAATCCATGCTGGCAAATTTCTCAAATCCATGTCACATCGTTATTGGCTTGTGAATTCCTGCATTTAGAAAATTCCATGTCTTCAACCCATGTAGGAATAGTAACGTTGACTCCATGTTTAGTAGGATGACCAATGATTTCAGCTTGAAGATTAAAGCCTCCGCCATAGTACTTGTGTTTTGAACTGTCGAGCAACGATTGCCAGTGTACCAGGTCCCACAGTCGAGATCCCTCCGCACTAGCCCACCGGAGCAAACCTTTTCCGATCGCATCTTGAACCACCGGTGCCCGGCAAGATGAAACCATAATCTTTCCAATGTTGACGCGATTTTTTGCCGAATTGAAATCGATTTCTAGGGTGGCTGGCAATGCATTCACTTTCGTAGTCAATGCACGAATCTGGCTATTCAGATCCCTGATCTGACAATCTTGGTTGGATAGTTTTGATTCTATGGAGTTGATCAGTTTGTAGATGGGTCCAAGGTCAACGGGAGGTGACGTTGGCCCTTTCAGAACTTGAATGCTTTGTTCTAATGCTTTGATTTTTCCGTTCAAATCGGAAATATCCTGTTTGGTGGACGATCCAGATTTGAGATCGGAAATCTGTGATGAATTCTGTGCCATGGCGACTTGTAGTTTTGATTCAACAGTCTCGATGTGTTTGTAGATTGGTCCAAGATTAGCCGGTGGTGAAGTTTCTTTCCCGTTAAGGAAATATTTGTACCAGGAAGCTGATAATTTTGGAATTCTCTTTGATTTTGGATCATCGTAATCAACATAGGTGATGCCGAATCGAGAGTTGAAACCCACAAGTAACTCAACGTTGTCCATGAACGACCACACGAAATGTCCACTAACCTTCACCCCTTTTCTGCACAAATTAATCAAAGATCGTTCATATTTTGACTCCATACTTCCTACTAAAATAGTCATTTTTTTAAAAAATACTAGTCTCGCTATAATACAAGTATTGAAAATAAAACACTTTTAGTGGGAGGGAGAAAGTAATATTCTTAACATTTGTTACACTAAAAAAGTTTAGTGATACAACTATTTTTGAATTACAAGATATAACGCTAAAGATGTCGGCTTATATAGAATGGAAAAAGAATACAATAAATAAATTTGGTATCTAGTTAAGAAAAAGGTTTACCTTATGGCCTCTTTGATATATGCAAGGTGATCATGGAGGAACAATATCCTCTTTTGATCGTGAAATGAATCCCAATGAGTCATGGAGCCATCATCAAAATCATCAATACCTACAATATATATATACAATTTTAGATCAGGCCATAATTTTTCCTCATCAAAATTTTTTTGGGTGAGATTTTTAAGTCAATATTTCATAATGAAGCCAAAAATATATATATGTGTGTAGTTACCATTTTCAGTAATGCAAATTTCAGGATCACCATAATTCTTCTTAATGTAGAGCAAAAGTTCTAGAAGCCCTTTTGGGTATCCATAAACCCACCCAGCGGCACCCTGTATTAATTCAATTATTAATCAAGAAAAATATAATCAATGTTACATATAAATTAATTAACTTGTACACAAGTTTGGATGGTACGAAATAATTTATATGTTAGGTACTAAATAAAAAATTGACCTGGACTGGACCGATGGGTACGTCATTTTTCTTCGCTGAAATTCACAAATCATTAGTCAAGAGATGAAACGAAAAGGTTGATTTCGTAATTATAAACAAAATTCGGGAAGAAAGTTCAATGCCATTCGCCCAAAATATATTAACTTTACATAATGGAATCCGATGGGGTATAATTTCTACAAACCAGAGCTTTATAATTAACTAATAAAATGATATTAGTACTTTTGTAACAAAATAATGAATTAATTAATCGATGAGAACTTACGATCAAAGTTGACTCGTTGATCAAGAACAAAATCTCCTCCGGGTGAGTTTGCAAAATTAGTGACATACCGAGCAGTGTAATAATTTAGCGACACAAAATCATATGATCCTTGGACCATCTTTTTCTCCTCAGAAGAGAAATAAGGAAGGTGACCTTTAGTGACGAATTTTCGCATTACTTCTGGATAATCACCTTTATATAAAGGATCCATGAACCTGTGTGTGTATATATATATATATATAAGTAACAAAAAGTATTCAATTTTTTGTAAATTAAGTGTAATCAAAGTAATTAACATGAAAAAAGTTTTAAGAGAAAAGGAAAAAGTAAGAACATGGTACTGACCATCCAAACATGAAATCCGTCGCCCGTTGTGCAGCATCTATGTTTTCTTGAATGTCGTCCATAGGAATAAACCATTGTGCAACCAAATTAAGACCAATTTTTCCACCTTGGATTTGCTGGAAATGAGCACAAATTAGAAATTTGTTAGTATAAGGGTTCAAAGTTTTCGTCCCATATAAAGAGTTTTGTTTCGAGTTGTGTACACTAATGGATCAATTAGTAAGATGGATCAAACCTGATATTTGTTTTTGTAGAGTTTGGCGGCCTTAGCGTGAGCAAGAATCTGGTAATGTCCGGCTAAATACGGCCTTTTCTCCGGTGGCGGTAGAGCTAGATCATCATCTTGACCAGTTGGGACAGACCTTGTCATCATCCTGGAACTTTCATAATTATTACCAACAGCTACATCGTTAAAACTCGATTTCGATTTCAATTTCATTAATGGTGAATATCTGTGTGGTGGGCAGATGGAAGCGGAAGAATTATCATCAATATTATCGACCTCAAAAGCCCAAATATCCCTTTGTACTGATCTTGCAGCATTTGTTGCAGTTGCAGCCGATGATTTTCTTATGGCGTCATAGTCCTTCCCTGATTTTAACCCTGGTGGGATTACACCATCTATGTAACCCCCATAGGCAACAAACCATGGTTCATTCACTGTTACCCAATACTTAACGTATTCTCCAAATTCTTGGAAGCAAAGCTCTGCATAGGCACAGAAGTCGTCCCTGCACCAGTCAAATTATTTAAACTTATTTTGTCATTCACTTTATGATAAACTAAATACAAGTAAGTGACTGATCGTGACACATTGGATAGAGAATCTGAACTGACACTAATTAACATATATGAATGCGGATTCGAGTATTTTCTTACACAATCTTAGGACTCAAGAAAGTATAGTACCGGTCCTCCAAAGCTTGGGGAGGATCGAAGTGCACGAGAGTCGCCATGGCTACTATTCCTGCATCCTTGAGGTTTCTGAGGAGATCCTTATAAAAGTTGATGCCCTCTTCACTCCTTTTTCCATCTGAAAAAATCCAATTTATATAAACAGTCGTCGTAGTCAATTACTACATCCATTTCACAATAAATATCGATTTGTATATATGGAAGGTTGAGTAAATTGTTCATACTCGGCATTACTCGGGTCCATGAGATGGAAAATCTGTAAGCATTAAATCCAATTTCCTTCATCAATTTCACATCTTCCTGCAATTAGAAAATGGTTAAAGGGGTCCCGAAATAGTTTTAGGACTACATGACTATAGAGTTTCCCATACAAATACCTTGTAATATTCACGATGATTGACTGCATCTTCACCGTATGGTTCAAACAGATCTGCCATTCATTTTGCAACAGAGAGATACCATATTTTATTTATGAAACTTCAAAGGTTTTAACAAATCATAAGGTCGATCTCTCCGTCCCCATGGAAGGGTTCAAAAGTTGCTAGAATTGTTTTACGAGTCACAATTAAAGTATGACTTTACACATAACTATTCCATTGGAACGGAAGCAGTATATAATATTCAGCATGCACCATTCCTTAAGGCAACCGTGTGTACGTACTTTGTTTCTTTGCCAAGGTGTCATATATGCTCGGCGTTCTCCCATCTCTTTTGTAAGCTCCTTCAATCTGAAAGTTCGTAAATAAAACAAGATTATATAAATAGATGATCATGCTGTATTTTTATAAGAAATTAAATTTGAAAATTCTATCAATTAATTAGTTCGAAGTTCATTAATGAAATTAACCAAAATGAAAAAAAAAATAAAATATTGAACTTGATTAATTTAACCTGGAAAGAAGAGGTGGAAGAGCCAAACAGAAAATCAGGGCCAAAATCATTGCGGCGGAGGAAACCTGCTGGGACAGCTGAATCAACGAAACTTTGTTTTTGTTCGGAGATTTCCATGATACTATATTAATTTTGACAATAAGTGTGTTAATGAGCTATATTTGATTTGCCCTTTGTGATTCAGTATTTATAGGCAATTTCTCTAACCCCACCTCTTCTCTGTCCTCACCGCAGTGACATTTTTTATTCATGAAATAGAAGTTCTGTTTCTCATTTTTATTTTAAAAACTTAACAATAACATTAATATGTCATTCCTAATCAAATATTCCATCCATCTCACTAAATATATTTCGTTTGAAAAATATACCATTTATTATATGTTTTAAGCACATAAACTAAAATAACTAATAAACTACTATAGTTTTCGCTTATTTCTTACTTTCTAAGCGTATTAACTATGAACCACACATTATTATGGTAAGGGTATGCAATCTAAACAAATAGAAACTAGACTTTTTTATTGGGACAAATTATTTTTTTATTTTTTAAAACATGACTCTTTCTATAGGACATAGGACGATGGATCGAGTAGTATACGTGGAAGAAAAAAAAATGTATCGGGTCGTGTTTTAAAATTATGAAAGATTTTACAGTTTCAAACTTAGGTTCTTATTTTTTGGAAATGATAAGAGTATTAGTTTAGTTAAATTTCATGGCAATTGAACTATAAGGAGAACAATATTCTTTTGTCCTTGGACCCGTTGATAACTCTTAAATTTTAAAATACTAATAATAATTAAAAAGGATGATGTCATCACAAATTAAGTTTTTCGTCGCTAAAAGTATAATTAGTGACAAAAGGTGTGTGCCACAAATAACAAAAATAGATTATTTGGTAATGTTATCACACTCATTACAAAATAGTCCAAATCATCAAATTAATTCTTTCTTATAAGTTGGAATGTAAGTTCCAGCGGCTTATATATATATATATATATATATATATATACTCATAAAATAAATTTTCCATTATGTTTGATAAGGAAAAAAAAAAAATAACAATCACTAATGTATACAAAAAGAGTTGTGTAAAAGTTTTAAATTATCCTATTTATGTGGAAAATTATCATATTCTCGTTATATTCATTAAATTTGAGAATCTCGAACAAATTAGCATTGCATATTCATTTAGTAACGAAGGAGGTTACTTTGATGTGACAGATTTTCTGTAGAAGACAATTTGATTCAATGCTTGAAAGGAAGGACAAAAATAAAAGAAAGAGTACCTCATCGATCTCGTCTAATTATCCTTGTTAGATTCAAATTTTTGCAAGCTTTGCATATTCTTTAAGTAAAAATTAAGGAGTTAGGTTAATTTGATGAGATAGGTATGTTATGGAAGAATCTGACAAACAATGACGGAGCCAGGCTCTTAATGTCGGGTAAGATAAGATATTAAAAGACTTCATCTGAAATGCTAATTTAATTTGTCTTTACTTTTTACCTTTATTTTTTCTTCGTTTTGGAGAGGGCAAAATTTATTATTTTCGTAATTTTTACACAGCAGCCATGGTATTTTTAAAAATGTGAGGAGGAGTAATTGCCCCCACAGGGCCAAAGGTGGCTCCGCGACCCTAGATTGAAAGCTTGAAACGGCAAATAAAGGGAAATTAAAGAAGGTAAAGTATCAAAGAAAAAAATATTATACTCTCTCTATCCCATTAAAAGAGTTTGGTTTTAAAATTGCACAACTTACCATGGATGGTAAGGTATTACGTCTAAAACAAGTAATTTGATATCATATTTTTAATTTATATTTTTACTTTATAAGTAAATGTTAAATGTGGACTACACATTATTATATTAGTAAGGGTATATATGTTATATAAATAAATGCAAATTAAACTCTTTTAGTGAGATAAAAATTATTTTTAAAACTACAATACTCTGTATATGGGGACTAAAGAAGTAACAAATTATATATTATTGTTGGATTGAACTTTTTTGGACAATCTTGTGAAAGGATTAAGTTAATGATAGAATGAAAGAATAAAGAAAAACCAAAGCATAAGGAAGATATATACTGTCACTTTAACTTTATTTTAAAATGTGTTTTCAAACAGGCAGGCATGTTTTTACTCTAGAAACATTTTTCCTTATAGTCTTTCTTATAGTTCTTTAAAAGTGGTTTAATAATGGCCAATTCCCCAGTATGGAGCCACCTTCTTCCCCCTGGCATGCCTACTTCCTTGTAATATGTCTATTTAATTTACAAACTGAAAGAGATCAAGGGTATTAATGTATTATCATAAATTGTAATATTGTGGTCTCAGACAATCAATACGAGGCCCCTGGGCAAAAAAAAAGAAAAAACCATAAATAATTGAATTAGGTTCTTATTATAAAATGAAAGAGTATTAATTTAATGAAAATTTCATGGAAGTTGAACTATAAGGAGAACAATATTCTTTTGTCCTTGGACCCTTTGATAACTTTTAAGTTTTACAAAATTAATAATTATAAAGAGTGAGACAAATTAAATTTTTCGTTGCTAAAATTTTTGAAGTATCTTATTTATGGGGAACTTTATAGTGTTTTCGAGGGGGAGGGTTAGGGCGATGGTAATGGGTCTTGTATCCCTGAGATCATGCAAGTTCCATCTTGGGATGTAAAAGTTCAAAAAATATATATATATAAAAAAAATTTTGTCTTATTCTCGTTATATTCATTACATTTTAGAATCTTGAACAAGTTATCATTTCATATTCTTTTAGTAACGGAGGAGGTTACTTTGATGGGACATATTAATTTTCTGTAGAAGACAATTCGATTCAATGCTTGAAAGGAAGGACAAAAATAAAAGAAAAAGTACCCCATCGATCTCATCTAATTATCCTTGTTATATTCGTTAAATTTTTGCAAGCTTTGCATATTCTTTAAGTAAAAATTAAGGAGCTATGTTAATTTGATGAGATGGGTTTGCTATGGAAGAATTTGATGGAAATAGCAGCGGAGCCAAACTCTTAATGTCTAGCATAGTAAGATATTGAAAGATTTCATACTAAAAGACTAATTTAATTTTTATCATTAATTTTGCCTTTATTTTTTCTTAATTTTTGTGAGGGGAAAGTTGACTATTTTTGTAAGTTTTACACAAATTAGAAGTATTTTCAAAAAAGTGAGTTAGGCAATTGCCCCACGGGGCTAAAGGGTGGCTCCACCCTTGGATTGAAAGCTTGAAATGGCAAGAATAAAGGAAAATTAAAGAAGGTAAAGTATCAAGGAAAAAATATAATACTCCATCCCAATAAAAGAGTCCGATTTGAAAATTAATTTGTGGTCTCACACAATTATATTGTTTGGAAGATAGCCAATTTTCTTTGGCTTGTATCTAATTTTTAAGAAAAAAATTAGGTATTTAATTTGCTTAGTCTCTCATCTTCAAATGACTTATATATATCCCTTATTTATATTTGTGAGACCCACTTTAATTGTTATATTCAAAAATTGTCTAGCAAAATTTTCATCCGATATACATATTGATGTGAATTTGTTCACCGTTATTAAGTGACAAATTTTTGTTACTAAAACTAACATTAAAGAGCAGAAATTTTTTTTTTTTTTTTTGGAAACAAGACAAGAAATTTTAATATACCAATAAATTGGTAACCTCATATTCGGTCGTGACCAGATTCAAATATTATTTCGGGTGGAATACAATGTTCCTTGTGATTTTGCACAATGGACAGTTGACCCCCAATGGTTTTAAAATACTCAGTTATCCCCTATGATTTAGAATTAAAGTGTCTAACTAATAGAAAACATCCAAATTAATGGTATAGAATGAAATTCCAAAAGTATCCCGTGTAAAATAAATACTTAGTAATCCCAACAAAAGAAAACTAACATCAGAAACGCACATCCGGCAAACCCATTCTTACGAACTTCAATGTTCAACTAACTTTACCGAACAATTCCGGCCAAAGAATTATAAAACATTTTCCTGCCAAAGTCGAAGCAACTGCCATTGAACGGACAACACAACTTTGGTCTTCTCTTCTTCATGAAACATCCTCTGTAACTTTATGCCATAAACTTTTGTCCATTGGAACCCATCAATTCCATCAACCCCCAATTTATAGTTTACAGACTTAACAAATTCAAAAACATGTGCCCAAGAAAAAAATTAAGAACAGCCAATTTAAGGAAAAATATATATAAATCAGAACATCCATATTTGTGTATTGAAGATTACAAATTTTTCATGCCCAAGCCGAAAAACAAGTTTTAAACCATAAGCCAATGCAAAAAAAAAATATTATAATAATAATAATAATAATAATAATATTTTTTTTTTTCAAATTCAACTCTACTTGTTGAAGTGAAAACTCCAAATCATGTTTTATTTTGAGTCCATTTCCCCAAATCTTGTTTGAATTTTCAGAAAATTTATAAAAATCCTGAAGATCCATGATGACTGACCAAAGTTTCTCCTTGGATTAGAATGTCAATAGACCAATGCAAAGAGAACTAAAGAAGAAGAATCTGCCTTTGAGCATGATTGTGTAAAACCACAAGGGGCAAACTGTATTTCACCCTATTATTTCCCATTGCATCACTTTGGTGGCAGAAATTTTTAATGTTGTCGCTAAATTTTGTAACTAATATTTTTGGTCACCAAAATCCTAAAGGTTTTAATATAAGAATCCTTTTCATGACCAAAATTGTTACCACAAATTGGTAACGAGAGAGGCATCACCAGAGCACGTTGACCTACTTCTTTGGTAAGTTAAGTTTTGGTCACTAAACAAGGAAATAATGACAATGTTGTCACCACGACATATGCAACATAGTGAACTTGGTGACCAGGTTTTAGATATGATTAGTGGCGAATCCATAAACAAATTTTGGAGGGGGCCAATATACATATAAACTTATTTTTTATAGATAAATATATTGTAAAAAAAAAGTAAAAATACACGACTAATAAGGGTGCAGGAGAGGATTGGAGGGATCCAGGGACCACCCCACCCCCCGGTTCCGCCCCTGGATATAATAACGGAATATTCTGGTCACTAAATCGGCCAACAAAACACAGTTTTGTGACAAAATTTTGACTTTTAGTGACCAGAATGATGACACTTCACTAATTTAGTGAACAAAAGTCAAATTGGGGTCACCAATATCTTTTAGTGGCCTGGGGACCACACTTTTTTTGGCACCAATACCATTATTTATTCTCGCCAAAAACCATTGTTTTTTCGTATGTAGCGAGTTGTAAACGTTGAACACAATTTTAGGATGGGAGCAGGTTCAGAAAAAAGGCCGTGGGTGGATGTCAAAATTGAATTTAAATTTTAGAAAAACCAAAAAAAAAATTAAAAAATCTTCCTTTACCCACGGCCTTTGTGAAAAAAGACCAAGGATAAAGGTTTAAAAAATTTTAATTTAAAATATAAATATAAATAAAAATGACCTTTACCCACTGCCTTTGTGGCAAAAGCCGTGGGTAAAGGTCTCTTTTAATTTAAATGAAGAAAAATGAAAAAAAAAAATAATTAAGAAAAAGGGACAAAGGACCCTTATACCCACGGCCTTTGTGAGAAATGATCGTGGGTAACGGTCAAAAAAATTTTAAAAAAATATCGCAAAACCGAAAAAAAATAAAATCTTCTTTTACCCACTGCCTTTGTGAAATTGTGACAAAAGCCGTGGGTAAAGGTGAATCTAATTTTTTTTTTTTTTAATACTTGTTTTCGTTTTACAATAATTTATGAATCCAAATAAATATTTTGGTAAAAAATATATATATAAATGAATTGACTTACGAGTGAAATGGGCTCACCCGCCAAGTCAAATGAATCATGACCCAATAGCCCATAAAGTGATTCAACTCACTTAAATAAAATGGATTTAAGAGATGATAAGCATGTAGATCACTTTAATTTTAAGTAATAAATTTCTTTTAAAATTAGATTGGCTTGCGGGTAAAACATAATAATCCACCGTGTCAAATGGACTATGACCTCGTTATCCGAATTGCCTATATTAAATTAATTAAAGATATACTTAAGAAAATTCACACTAACTAGAATTTTTCTTTTTTTTAATTTTAAAACTGTTGCATCCCATGAATCGAATCCATAAACTCCCCCCAAGTAAACATACCCTTAATGTGTACATAGGATATAATTTAACATGAACCTAATTGACAAGGAAAAAAATGAGTTGACTTATAGTTAAAATGGGTCAATTAATTTACGGAATTGTTATTTGCAATAACATTTTTACTATTTGCTGTAACATTTTCCTGTGAAAAGTCTATAATGCCCCTTAGATTTTTAAAAAAATAAAAGAAATCCTTTTTACTCTAATTATGGCCGATAGTCACGAGGACAATCCATATTGCACGGTAAGTAAATAATCTATACTTTTTGTACGTAAAATTGGTTTTTTAACAAATAAAAAAAATAATCTATACATTTTTCATGTTCTTTTCTTCTCTTCTGAAATTTTAATATTTCTAACGTGGTATCAAAGGAACTTAATCAAATCATAACTTTCGAAACCCCAGAATTTTTCTTCCAAAATACCGCCCAAAGTGGGCATTATTTTGGATCAAAATACCACCCGGCGGTATTTTGACCCCAAAATACCGCCCAAAGTGTGTGGTATTTTGAATCAAAATACCACCCAAACACTTTGGGCAGTATTTTGGAGTCAAAATACCGCCCAAAGTGGGGGGTACTTTGAATCAAAATACCGCCCACACTTTGGGCGGTATTTTGGATCAAAATATCGCCCGACAGTATTTTGATCCAAAATACCACCCACTTTGGGCGAAATTTTGGTAATGTTCCTGCAAATAGGAGGCGGGATTTTGGAATATATTTTTGTCAATTGCGAGATTTTTGGCAAAAGTTTTTCTATTTCTTGGGTTTTTTTTGGCACAATCTCAGGCGAGACACGGTTTTTTTTCTGTTGACAAACAAATTTTACGAAAAAAAAATGTATAAATTGTTTACTTACCGTGTAATATGAAAAGTAAAAAAGAGTTTTTTTTTTTATAGCTAAAGGGCAAAATAAACTTTTTACAGAAAAATATTACTGCAAACAATATGTCCCTTAATTTACTAATCCAAGGGATCATCATTACCCGTCAAGTTAAGTCAAGTAAATTTGACCGGTTGGGTCGAAACAAACTCACTTTATTCAATTCCAATTGATACATATCAAGGCCTTCAATTTGTGAAGTTGGAATTAAGTTTGAAACAACATTGATTCCATTAGCACTTGAAGTGACGTCCGCTCAGACTCAGTGCAGAAACCTTCTGTTCTAAGGCATTGATCCTCGTATTCAAACCGGTAGCATAATCTAGAGACCTCTGCATGCCGGCGAGAATATTACTTTCAACGTTCCGGATGAATTTGTTGGTCGGTCCAATATCAAATGGTGGTGATATTGATCGTCTGAGTGCTTCAATGCTCTGTTCTAAGCCATTGATCTTCTTATTCAAATCGGAAATATCCTGCTTTGTTGCCCATCCAGATTGTAGAGTTGAAATCTGATCTGAATTCTTTCGCTCGCCGGCGAGCAGTTTTAATTCAACTGTCTCGATGTGTTTGTAGACCGGATTAAGATCAACAGCTGGTGATATTAATCCTCTTAGTTCTTGAATACTATGTTTTAATGCATTGATCTCTCTAGTCAAATTTGAAAACGTCGAAATCTGTGATGAACTCTGCTGGAGCTTTGATTCAATGGACTGAATCTGTTTGTGGATCGGTTCAAGATCAACCGACGGTGATATTGATTGTTGCAGTTCTTCAATGCATTGTTTCAATGAACTGATTTTTCCGTTCAAATCGGAAATATCCGGTTTGGTGGCCGACCCGGATTTGAGATCCGAAATCTGTGAGGAACTCTGCTGCACGGCGAGCACTAGTTTTGCTTCAATGGACTCCATTTGTTTGCAAATCGGTCTAAGATCAGGCAGCGTTGAAGTTTCTTTCCCGTTTAGGAAATATTTGTACCAGGAAGCTGACAATTTTGGAATTCTCTTTGATTTTGGATCATCGTAGTCAACATAGGTGATGCCGAATCGAGAGTTGAAACCCACTAGTAACTCAACATTGTCCATGAACGACCACACAAAATGTCCACTCACCTTCACGCCTTTTCTGCACAAGCGAATTAGATATGTTGGGATTCTGTGCTTCGGTCTCATAAAAATAGTTATTTTTTCTTAATATTAATCTCACTGTAGAAGTCATGTTTATATTTCAATGTTTATGAGTATTAGAAGCAGAACAGTCTTAATGGTTTCGAAAAATATCGTTTATATAGAACCGAAAAACTATACAATATTAATTTAGGTAGGTAAAAACAAAAATTTTTACCCAATGGCCTCTTTGATATATGCAAGGTGATCATGGAGGAACAATATTCTCTTTGATCGTGAAATGAATCCCAATGGGTCATCGACCCATCATCAAAATCATCAATGCCTACAACATTTTTTTGGGCGATATTTTTGTCAATATTCTTTCGTAACAATATCTGATAAACCCACCCAGCAATACATGAATTCAGATTATCTATCTAAATTAGTGTGTCTTATTGTGTCCAATGATCAAAACTACATAGTTTTACTTAACAATTTTTACTCGTAAAAATTGATCTATTTTTAACTTAGTAAAATTATGTAATTTTGATCATTCAACACAAGAAGACACAATAATTTAGACAGAGCATCTGAACTCGCAATACATATATAAATTTACCGTTTTCAGTAATGCAAATTTCAGGATCACCATAATTCTTCTTCATGTAGAGCAAAAGCTCTAGAAGCCCTTTTGGGTATCCATAAACCCACCCAGCGGCACCCTATATTAGATTAAATTATTAATCAAGAAAAAATATAATCAATTGTACATATAAATTAATTAACTTGTATATGGGACAAGCTTTAAGGAAGAAAAATAATTAATTTTGGATGGTATGAAATAATATATACGTTAGATACTAAACAAAAACATACCTGCACTGGACCGATGGGTACGTCATTTTTCTTCGCTGAAATTCATAAATATTCATTACTCAAAAGATGAAACAAAATGGTTGTTTTCGTATACCTAATTTCCATTAAACATTATAACTTTACATATGGAATCTGATGGTGTTTATTAATTATCACACTGTATTAAAAATTAAATCATAAAGTAAATATTACATTAGTCACTATATAAACTAAGAAATTGATATTACTAGTTTTGTAAAAAAATTAATGAACTGAACTTAATCAATGAGAACTTACGTTCAAAGTTGACTCATTGATCTAAAACAAAATCTCCTCCGGGTGAGTTTGCAAAATTAGTGACATACCGAGCAGTGTAATAATTTAGCGACACAAAATCATATGATCCTTGGACCATCTTTTTATCCTCAGAAGAGAAATAAGGAAGGTGACCTTTAGTGACGAATTTGCGCATTATTTCTGGATAATCACCTTTATATATAGGATCCATGAACCTGATAAGTTATATATATATATATATATATATATAGTAACAAAAAATATTCAATATTTTGTAAATTAAGTCTAATCAAAGTAATTAACAAGGTACTGACCATCCAAACATGAAATCCGTTGCCCTTTGTGCAGCATCTATGTTTTCTTGAGTGTCCTCCATAGGAATAAACCATTGTGCAACCAAATTAAGACCAATTTTTCCACCTTGAATTGGCTGAAAATGAGCGCAAATTAGAAAATACTCTTTTTTTTGAATGGAAAGTTAGAGTAGTGGTAATATATTACTATGTCCGTCTTATATAAAGACTTATATATTGACACTTTTAATCTAACGGATCCCGGATGGATGAATTAGTAAGACCGAGTGAACCTGATATTTCTTTTTGTAGAGTTTGGCGGCCTTAGCATGAGCAAGAATTTGGTAGTGTCCGGCTAAATACGGCCTTTTTTCTGGTGGTGGAAGAGCTGCATCATCATCATCTTCACCAGTTGGTATAGACCTTGTTACCATGCTTATTGAACTTGCATTAGTACCAACATCATTAAAACTCGATTTCGATTTCGGTTTCATTAATGATGAATATCTATGTGGAGGGCAGATGGAAACGGAAGAATTATGATGATCATCGTCGTTGTCGACTTCAAAAACCCAAATATCCCTTTGTGATCTTGCAGCTGATGATTTTCTTATGGCCTCATAGTCCTTCCCTGATTTTAACCCAGGTGGGATTACACCTTCTACGTAACCCCCATAGGCAACATACCATGGTTCATTCACGGTTACCCAATACTTAACGTATTCGCCAAATTCTTTGAAGCAAAGCTCTGCATATGCACAGAAGTCGTCCCTACAGCCAATCGAAATAATTGAACTTATTTTGCCGCTCACTTTATGAAAAAAAAATACAAGTGAGAGTGACTGACGCGACAAATTGGATAGAGAATCTGAAATGACGTAGATTAACGTGTATGGAGTATTTTCTTACACAATCTTAGGACTCAAGAAAGTATAGTACTGGTCCTCCAAATCCTGGGGAGGATCAAAGTGCACAAGAGTCACCATGGCTACTATTCCTGTTGAAAGTTGAAACAAACACACACTCATCATTACACAACTTTCAATAAAAAAATAAAAAAAAATTAAATTACCAATTTTATTACCGTAATAATAAATTAATAGAGAGAAATTTTTTCAAAAAATCAAATACACAATTTGGTGGAGCAATTAATTGAGCGAGGAAAAAATATAACATTAATTATCTTTATGACACATATGCCAAGTGCGGAAACTAATTATACCTGCATCCTTGAGATTTCTGAGGAGATCCTTATAAAAGTTGATGCCCTCTTCACTTCTTTTTCCATCTGAAAATCCAATTCATATATACGGATATAGTTAAATATTACTCCATATGTTTCACAATAAGTATTAATCTGTGTGAAAGATTGAGCAAATTGTTCATACTTGGCATTACTCGGGACCATGCATGAGATGGAAAATCTATAAGCATTAAACCCAATTTCCTTCATCAGTTTCACATCTTCCTGCAAAACAGATATACGTGTGATAAATGGTTAAATGGGTCGAAATGAGATAATTTTATAAGTACTAACCGCTTCACATGCATACACACACGTGCCTTGTAATATTCACGATGGTTGACTGAATCTTCACCATATGGTTTAAACAGATCTGCCATTGATTTTTCCACATAAATCAGGGAACAATATGGTTACGGAGATATATGTCCAAGAATCTTGACCCGTGTTAGATTGAGTCATAACCAGTTGTACAGTCATTCTGAATCTGACCCGACCCAACCCGTCTGTTCGGCACCATGACCAAGTGAGCAAAAACACACACGCAGAGAGTGAGAGTAATACCTTGTTTCTTTGCCAAGGTGTCATATATGCTCGGTGTTCTCCCATCTCTTTGATAACCTCCTTCAATCTAATTCAATTTGAAAATGAAACGAAGATGAAAAAACCCATGCATTGAACTCATTGGCGGAGCCACGTTAAGCGCTGGCGGCGCAACAATTTTAAATATATTTTACCATAAAGAATTTAAAAAAAAAAAAATTTTTTGCCCACTTAAATAAAAATAAAAGAGGTAAATATTTATAACAAAGAATTTTGCCCCTCTAAACATTCAGCCTGGCTTGGTCACTTATGAACTTGATTAAGTTTACCTGGAAAGCAGAGGTGGATGAGCCAAAGAGAAAATCAGGACCTAAATCATTGCGGCGGAGGAAACCTGCTGGGACAGCTGAATCAACAAAACTTTGTTTTGCTTCGGAGATTTCCATGATTACTATTTTTTTGAGTGTGTTAATGAACAATATTTGCCTGTGATTCAGCACCCGTATTGCCTATCCTATTTATAGGCAATTCCTCCAGCCCCTCTGCCCTCATCGCAGTGACATTTTTTGTCATGAAACATAAGAGTTACTTCCATATCAAATTAAGTATCATTTTATTATATTATTTTACATGGATTAAGAAAATTAGTAAAATTATTCTAATTGTAGGGTTGGTTTGTGTAGAGAAATAAAATATAGAGTAACATTTATTATCAACAAAAGCAAAATTCAATCACTAATGTATAGTACTCTCGCTGTTTCATCGAAAGAGTCCAGTAGCAGTAGTATAACTGTTTACGAGTCATAATGTACAACTCAAAAAATGACTCTTCCAATAAAACAGAAGGAATATAAAATGAGATGTGTATCATTTATTCTCGTTAAAAAGAAGTTTTTAATTATCCTATTTATGTGAAAAATTATAGTATTCTCATTATATTCATTAAATTTTACAATCTTGAACGAGTTAGCCTTGCATATTCTTTTAGTAAAGGAGGGGGTTGTTATGATGAGACAGATTTTTCGTAGAAGACGATCTGATTCAATGCTTGGAAGAAAGGACAAAATATAAAGGAAAAAGTACTTCATCTCATCTAACTATCCTCGTTATATTAATTCGTTAATTGTCGGCAAGATTTGCATATTCTTTTAGTAAAAATTGAGGTTAAGTTGATGAGATAAGTTTGTTCTGGAAGAATCTGATTGAAAAGCTTTAAACGGCAAGAATATAGAGAAATTAGTAACAAATATTATTAACTGAACTTCGGAGAGTCTTGTGAATAATAGAATGAATGAATAGAAAAAGGAAATAAGGAAGATATATACTATCACTAGATTAATTACTTTTGCTTTTCACTTTAATATGCATTATTAAAATCGTGTTTTCACATGTTTACGTTTACTCAAAAAAAAAAAAATTCCCTTAATGTCTGTTTAATTTACTAACTGAAAGAGATTATGGGTAAGTATTATCAATGATTGTAATATTCTGGTCTCAGACCACTGATTGCATTATCTTCGTTTGAGTAAAGATTAGCCCCTTTATCTCATCTACTTAAATTACTATATACGTACGGTGGTTGGTCATATCGGTAAAAATTATTATATACATCAGCTGCATTAATAAAGTATCGCCTATATTTTTGGATTAGTATTCAAATTCTTGGATCGCATACATATATATACATCGCTTTCTCCCATAGCACCATCACCACACAGTGGCACTCATTTAGAGAGAGCGCTGTATTTAAATTTAGAAACATAAAAATTGTATTTAGCTAGTGTACTTAAATTAAAGGGGAGTGTCATCTCATCTAATTATCCTAGTTATATGCATTAAATTTTGGCAAGCATTGCATTTTTAATTTTTTTGGTAAAAATTAAGGAGGTTAATTTGATGAGACAGGTTTTTAATGCAAGACAATTTGATTGAAAGCTTGAACGGCAAGAATAAAGAGTAATTGAAGAAGGTGAAGTATCAAATAGAAAAAATATTATGGAACATTTTTGTGAAAAGATCATTAATTTAATCATGGAATGAATGAATTCAGAAAAACCAAAGCCTAAGGAAGATATATACTATAATTTTAACTTGCTTTAAAAAGTTGTAAAACCATTGAATTCTTCGAATTGATTAGGTTCCAATATCAAATGGAAATTAAATAGTTATCATCTCCAAACACTTATGTATTAATTCTTTTTTTTTTTCCCCAAATGTTCGAACCCGTAGCCTCAGGGTTACAAGACATCCCCTTGTTTATATTTGTGAGACCCAATTAATTTTTATATTCCAAAAAATGCCTTTATTTGGTCATCATTACTTGGTGACTAAATTTTTGTCACCAAAATTAACATTAATGACTAGATACTTTGATAACCAAGTAAATAAGTGAACTCAAATTTGGTTATGAAATGCTAAACATTATTTATCATTGCATTACTTTGGTGTCAAAACTTATGGTGACAAAATTTTATGACCACTTGTCACCAAGCGTCCTGTATCGTGGTGTTAACATATATAGTACTTTTGGTGACCAAAATTGTGACCACAAGCTTGGTCACGAATGGGGGAATGACCAAAGCCAGCCTCTTGATAACATCAATTTAGGTAACAAAACAATAGTGACAAATGTGGACACCATGGCATATGCAAGATACTGAACTTTGGTGACGAAATATTTGGTTACTAGTTTTGGAAACAAAACCCAATTTGGTGACAGAATTTGAATTTTCGTGACCTCTAATTTTGTCACCAATTGACACAATTTGGTGGCTGAAGTAAAATGGGTTCACCAATACCTTTCAATGGCCGAGCTATGGTGACCACGATTTTGGTCAAAAAAGACCATTCCTGATATTCACTAAAAATCATTTCCCTTGTAGTGACTTGTAAACGTGGGTTTACATTTTTAGGGTGGAAATTGGTTCGAGCACTGCACCAGAAAAGGTTAAGGGAGGCAGGTCCTAAGAGCATTAGGACACTGTGCACCCGCCTCCAGTGCGGGCGCCTCCAATTGGAGGGCCCGCACCCGCCTCCCTTGTGAGGGGTTATTGGAGGCGGGTGCAACAACCCTTCCAATAAATTGTTCTTGGAGGCGGGTGTCCGTTACACCCGCCTCCAATATTCTCCCAATAAAAAATTTAATTTTCCATTCTTTAATTTATGGTTTCAGTAGGAATCGAACTCGCGCTGACAGAATCACTTGACTGTTGCACATTAAATTTACCACTAGGCTACATATACTCATGTATAAAGTTAAAATCAAAATTATATATTTATACATATATTTTTCTAAAACTTATAGTTTTTATTACCTAAAATTTAGTGCTTCTTTTAAAAATTATTTTCAACACTCAAAATTATCCTAGTGAATTATTTTTAAATTTATTTTCAACTTTTAATAGTCCAAAACAAAGAAAATTTTCGAAATAATATTTATTAAAATTTGTAAAAATGCACCTGCCTCCAATAAACACAATATTGGAGGTGGGTGCAAAGCCTTTTTTCGCCTTGAAGGAGATTTAACTAATTGGAGGCTGGTCATATTCAACCCGCCTCCAGTTAGAACTTCGAAGGCGGGTGCAACATGACCCCCCTGCAATTAGTTAGTAATTGGAGGCGGGTCATGTTGCACCCGCCTCCAAAGTTCTAATTGGAGGCGGGTTCAACATGACCCGCCTCTAATGTTTAACTATTGGAGGCGGCACCCGCCTTCAAAGGCTATGCAGGCCCCTTTGGAGGCGGTGTTAAGTATTTCTGTACTAGTGGAGAACCATTTTAAATCGTAGCACAAGTTAATTATGGATTAAATTAAATACACTTTTTTTTAACATAATGAGCGCACCAAAAAAAATTAATGGTCCAACTCAAAGAACATATTAAGGGCATGTTCTTACGTTTAGGTTTGAGTTTTGGTTTTAGTTTCAGCAGTAAATTTAATATATTATAATCAGTTTTTATCTTTTTCTATACAACTTTATACTATTCAACTATGCATTTTTTACATTATAAAACTATTTTTCAAAAATCAAAACTTAAACATTCGGTAAAGAACATGCCCTTACTTTATTTTGTGATATAAAATATGTGAGTTCGTAAAAGAGTGCTCAAGTTTTTCGCCCCAACCGCTTTATCCCCTTTGTGGGACAACAATCTTGTCCAATAATATTTATTGGAACTTAGCTTGCTACTTAAATAAAGATTTCTTGACTAATTAGTTTTTGAGATAATAATTCTGTTGATCTCCAAATCTGGTCTTAAATTGTAATTCCGTTTTTGAACTTTAAATTGTTTCTAACTTTCCGTTGAGTCTCGAAAGTTGTCTTTTCTAATCCCATGTAGTCCATCACTCAGATATTGACCAAAACAATCCAACGCCAGCACACATGTGATAACAAAACCTCAAAAATATTGAAATCTAAGAGAATAATACAGTTGGTGGTGTACGTAGTTGCAAGAAAAAATTGATAATTTGAAAACCCCAAGTATAACCAATTAAGTTTTGGTCAAAATTTGAATGGTTAATTACATGGGGGTTGAAAAACCCAAGTTTGGAAACTCAAGAAAAACAATTTCAAATTTAGGAACAAAAGTGTAAATTCGGACACCAACGGGGTTGTATCTCTTAGTTTTTCCTGATCATTAAATCAAATACATTTTTTCTCTACTCATAATTTAATTTCATGAAACCAAATTATTTCGTTTTTTTTTTTTTTTTGGTGATAATTAAACTATTGGACAACAAGGAACATCAAAGTTATATAAATTTAATTAAGACATGAAGGCATATAATTATAAACACTCAAAACAATAATCTTTATTCATTCAAACTTCAAAGTGGTACATACACAATATGTTCAAGGATAGCAGGCGCTAACCTTCAATTTGGTCACACTGAAAGTTTGGAACACACACCAGACAAACAGACAGGAGCGACGATTAACATAATAAAAGTACTCCAACACACAGAATTCAATTAAATCACATCATTATATCAGAACAAATTAAGCCTGCAACATCGGCAGAAAAGAACACAAAACACTGCTTGATTTCACTCTTGAGTCTTCCAACTCTTTTAACGAGAAAGGAAAGATTTGTACCAAGAAGCTGAGAATTTGGGAATTCTTTCTGAGTTAGGATCACCGTAATCAACATAGTTGACACCGAATCGAGAATTGAAACCCACAAGTAACTCAACATTGTCCATGAATGACCACACAAAATGTCCACTCACCTTCACTCCTTTTCTTCACAAATTAAATTAAGATGTTCATCAGAACCGTTAATTAATTTAAAAGAGTCCACTGATATAACCGTTTTTAAATCACAAGTTACAACTCAAAAATGGACTCTTAACTTACGTACCGGATGGCCTGTTTGATGTAAGCAAGGTGATCATGGAGGAACAATATCCTCTTTTGATCATGAAATGAATCCCAATGTGTATTCGACCCATCATCAAAATCATCAATACCTACAAAATATATATATAATTAATGGAGAAGAAATTAATAATCTTCTAGGTGACTTATTTACATGCATCTTCTTACCAATAATATTTTATTAATGGATCCAAAAATATATATTTAATTTACCATTTTCAGTTATGCAAATTTCTGGATCACCGTAATTCTCCTTAATGTAGAGCAAAAGATCCAGTAGCCCTTTTGGATATCCATAAACCCACCCAGCGGCACCCTGTATTAAGTTATCAAGAAATAATAATGAATTACAACTGCTACGGACGATCTTCAATAAAAAAAAAAAAAAAAAGAAATTAAGAAAAAAGTCGCAAATGAAAACTGACCTGAACTTGACCGATGGGTACACCATTCTTCTTCTCTAAAAATATGGATTAAAGGGCCTTTTAATATATTTTCTTGTTAGAATAAATCATTAAAATTACAAGAGTAATATGCATAATAAAATTAATTCAGATAAAAATAAATATTAATTAGTTGATGAGAAATACATATTTTACCGTAAAAGTTGACTCGTCGATCCAAAACATAGTCACCGCCGGGTGAGTATGAAAAATCAGTAACATACCGAGCAGTGTAATAATTTAAGGATATGAAATCATATGATCCTTTAACCATCTCTTTCTCTTCTGGAGTGAAACGAGGGAGGTGGCCTTTGGTGACGTACTCGCGCATAATTTCTGGATAATCACCTTTACATAGAGGATCCATGAACCTAACAATTGGCAATGGCATGCATATATAAATTGAGATCGATCCAATATATATGTTAATGTTTTATTATGAATTTGATCTCAAGTGCGAGTGAATTATTATTCTGACAATAATATTATACATACAAAAACCGAAACTTAATTTTGGGAATTCCATTCAATCATTAATCGTGTGAGATTAATTTCTTTTCTTATAAATTGAGGTAACTAATTTCTATGTATTTACATACTGACCATCCTAACATGAAATCCAATGCTCGTTGTGCAGCATCTTTATTTTCTTGAGTGTCCTTCAAAGGAATAAACCATTGTGCTACAATATTAAGACCAATTTTTCCACCTTGAATTGGCTGAAAATTAGCACAAAATAGAAATTTGTCAGTAGGTTGTTAAAAGAATCCGAGTTTTAATACTAAAAACAGTATTATGAGCAAAACTCTAACAATAAGACGGGGAGTAGTATATAATTAACTGAAATATATATAGTAATTAAGAACCTGATATTTGTTTCTGTACAGAGTGGCTGCCTTTGCATGAGCAAGAATTTGGTAATGTGCAGATAAATATGGCATTTTTTCCAGGGGTGGAAGATCATCATCATCATCATCATCAGTTGTTTCACACTTTTTTGTGGGGAAAAGTGTTGAAAGAGTCCTTGAAATTTTATCAGCAGATGATTCAAAAAAAGCCCTAAGTGGTGGGCAAAGGGAAGGAAGATCCTCAAAAGGCCAAGTCTGGCCATTTATTATAGCTGTTGCTTTCTCTATGGCTTCATAGTCCTTGTCTGTTTTGAACCCAGGTGGGATTACACCTTGTATGTAACCCCCATAGGAAACAAACCATGGTTCATTCACGGTTACCCAATACTTAACGTATTCGCCAAATTCTTGGAAGCAAAGCTCTGCATAGGCACAGAAGTCATCCCTGCACCAATCAAATTAATTAAACTTATTTTGCCGCTCACTTGATGACATAATACAAGTGAGTGATGGAATAGACAAATTGGATAGAGAATCTGAAATAATGTAGATAAACATGTATGAATAGGATGAGTATTTTCTTACACAATCTTGGGACTCAAAAAAGTATAGTACTGGTCCTCCAAATCCTGGGGAGGATCGAAGTGCACGAGAGTCGCCATGGCTACTATTCCTGCATCCTTGAGGTTTTTGAGGAGATCCTTATAAAAGTTGATGCCCTCTTCACTCCTTTTTCCATCTGAAAAAATCCAATTCATATATACAATGTCGTGGTAGTCAGTTACTCCATCCGCTTCACAAATAGTATTGATCTGCATGAAAAATTGAGTAAATTGTTCATACTTGGCATCACTCGGGTCCATGATATGGAAAATCTGTATGCATTAAATCCAATTTCCTTCATCAATTTCACGTCTTCCTGCAATTAAAAAAATGGTTAAATGGGTCATGCATGAAATATTATTAAGACTACATGAATATAAATAAATACCTTGTAATGTTCACGATGATTGACTGCATCTTCACCGTATGGTTCAAACAGGTCTGCCATTTATTTGGAAACAGAGACAGATATAACATTTTATTTATGGAAACTTCAAAGGTTTTAGCAAATTATAAGGTCGATCTCTCTATCCCGATAGAAGGTTTAAAAGTAGCTAGAATTGTTTTACGAGTCACAACTAAAATACAATTTCAAACATAACTATTCGATTGGAACAGAGTCCGTATATAATATTCGGCACATATGCACCATTATTCCTTATAGAGTGTGTACTTACTTTGTTTCTTTGCCAAGGTGTCATATATGCTCGGTGTTCTCCCATCTCTTTTGTAACCTCCTTCAATCTGAAAGTTCGTAAAACAAGATTATATATAGTATGAGAAAAATCTGAAAATGCCATTGATTAGTACTTCGAAGTTCATCATCAGAAAAAAGAAAAAAAAAACCAAGGTCGATCGATCTCCGACAATTTATACATGTTGTATATGTAATAAGTACCTGGAAAGAAGAGGTGGCAGAACCAAAAAGAAAATCTTCTCCGAAATCTTTGCGGCGGAGGAAACCTGCCGGCACTGAATCAACGAAACTTTGTTGAGGCTTCATTTCGACCGGAGTACAATTAATAATATTTTAATAAAATGTGACTTTCCTTGTGTGATTCAGCTGCTATATTGCCTATCCTATTTATAGGCAACATTTTGAAAACGTAGGACAGATTCTTACCTTGAAATGGACAAAAGTAAACATACAATTTTGAAAGGGAAAGCGCACAATATTATTCTTTTGTTCTTGAACCCCTTGATTATAACTTTTTATTATATTTAAAAAATAAGTGATGATTTTGGGACTCCTTTTATTTATGTCGCCAAAAGCATAAATAATAGTTAGGGTTAGGGACAAAGGATGAAATTACGAAATCAAACGACGACCCTATCATTTTGTGATATTACAAAATACTCCCTTAAACTTAAAGATAACAAAAAGCTCCCTTCAAATGTAGTCCAATTTATATGTCTCACATGGTTCGTTTTGTAATTTTGTAATTTTTTTTTTTCACACCGGGTTTATTTTGAAGTATGAATAATTCGAGGTGTGAATGTAATTTTGTAAGACAGCATGGTTGATTTTGTGATTTTATCAAAAGTTCAAGGGTAAATGTGATTCGCCCTAATAAAAAATGTAGATTGCTTCTTCTTCTTTTTTTTTTTTTTTTTAATTAAATGCGAGATTGGCTATCCATTTTATCAATTGCAGAAGAAAAAGAGTAAGAAATAAAAATCAAACCTCATGGTTTATATTTTTTGCCAATTTTGTTGAGTTTTCTATAATCTACCTTGGGTTGTTGCCGCGATGCTTAAAATAAGTTTTCGCTGGCTCATGCTGATTGGCCCCTATATTGTAATTCTCTTCTTCATCCACAAAATTGTTTTTGTCATCAGTTTTCCAATGGTCATAAGTTGTCTCCCCTTCATCTTCTTGGTTGTCAATGAGATCCTTAGATGAGTGCGGCACAGACGAAGAAGCAAATCTTCAAATTAATTTAACATTACAACAAAATATCTTAACATATTTAATAATTTTCTCCTCAATTTTAATAATAAATAAGGAATAACCGAAGTTTCAATATCCTTAGAGATTTTGAAAACTTTGTCCTTGTGAAAATTAAAATCAAATAAGGTCAGAGAAATGGAAAGCGCACAATATTCTTATGTCCTTATAACCTTTGATAAATTTTAACACTCTCTCCATCCTATTAAACAAGCGTTTGTTTCTAAAATAAAAATCAAATTAATGAGCGAAAATCTTACAAAAATGGAGAAGACAAATTTTTTGAATTTTTGGATTTTTTTTTTTTCCTGAAGGTCTTTGAATATTTGGATTGATTTATGCTTCAATGACCAAAAATAAAAATACAGTCATTGTATGAAATAATTTTTCCATTTTCATTTGATAGTTGAAGAAATATTACTTATTAATGTACATGAAAATTAAGGGAGTGTCTCATCTCATCTAATTTAACAGATCGAAGTTTTCATTTATCCTATGTATTTGAAAATTTATCCTATTAAATTTTGCAATATTGAACAAACTTTTGCATTTTTCTTTAGTAAAGGAGAAGAGTTTTGATGAGACCGGTTTTTTTCATGTAGAAGACAATATTCTGATTCAAAGCTTGGAAGGAACGACCAAAATAAAAGCAAAAGTACCGGTGAAGTATTCAAAAAAAGTAATGATAGGCATCTCAACTAATTTATCACAACTTTTGCATAGCAACTCATATGGAATACATTTATTGATCGATTATGTGATATTAATAATTATTTCATAAAAATGTGACCAATGAATGCATGCCACATAAGTTACTATGCAAAAGTTGTGATGAATATTTGAGATGTCTATCATTACTCTTAAAAAAATATATTAAAGTATCGTTATTATTAGTCAAGATATCCAAAGCATAAAGAATCGATCACTAGATAATAATAAATATTTACTTTTGCTTTTCACTTTGATTTTCTTTTGGTTTTCGATATACCACTTCTTTTCCATAATCAGAACTCGTGTTTCATGTTTCATTATTTAAAATTTTAAAAAAAGAAAAAGAAAAAAAAAACCAAATACTCTCTTCCGTTAGAAGGGTCAAGTTTGGAGAATGTACAATTTTTTATGGAATGCAAGATAAAACACCTAAAATAAGTAATTTATCACTATTTTTTTTACTAATGTCCTAAATTTTCAAGAGTAGATTAATTGTGATCCAATTATAATTTTATTAGTAAAAATTTGAGAAGTAAATAAATTAAAATTTGACTCTTCTAATAAAACAAAAAATATATATATATTAAAACTTAACTTTTCAAATGAAACGAAGAGACAGAGGTTGATTACAAGTAAATCTCATTTATCCTTGAGATTGGGATGAAGTATAACCTCCGCGTAATTTATTAAAGGGCGTGTGTTACGTTTACCTCTATGAATTTTGGTGAAATTATAGATATTTTTAAATATATGGAGACAATTAAAATGTAAAATATTCTGAATAAATAGAGTTTAAATCGTTAGACCTAAAAATACATAGGAGCAATCAATTGGCTCACGTAAATTTTCCACTTTTTTTTTTTATTATTATTTTTCTAAGATGGGATTGAGTGCCCATTTGATTGATGCGTTAAACAGAAAGAAAAAAAATCAAAAGATGAAAGGTCTAATACAAGTGACACTGCAAACATCACGGGAATCGGCGAACATTGCTTAATTAGCAAGGAAATTTTTGTACCACAAAGCTGAGAGTTTAGGAATTCTTTTTGATCCGTCGTCGTAATCAACATAGATAATTCCAAATCGAGATTTGTAGCCTTGACTCAACTCAAGATTGTCCAACAGCGACCAAACAAAGTGTCCCTTAACATTCACTCCTTCCCTGTAATTAAAGTTTAGTTAATTGTTAATTAAACCACAATTTTATATACAAAATGCGAGATCAGATCGGTTTTCTATCTACCCTACTCTTAATTTCTCTATCAATCCTCTTAAAATAGAGGTTGGGACCCACATACTATATCATGGATCCCACTTTTCTATTATGAAAGAAAAAACCGAAACAGAACACGACAAAGTGAACATCTAATATTGAATGAACTATGTACGTACCGCTTGGCCTGTTTGGTGTAGGAAAGGTGATCATGGAGGAATAATATTCTCTTTTGATCGTAATATGAATTCCAATGCGTCCCTGAGTTATCATCCGCATCATCAATGCCTGCAACATAATATATGTATCATCAATGTCAAGTGAATTTGACTCTTCAGGTCAAACAAATTGATCCGGGGGTTAAACGGAATCATGACTTGACTCGTGTATAACTCAACCCACGAGTCGAGTTATAAGGACGGGTCATTTCTTGACCTGACTCGTAGAGTGACGTAACACGTCCATTTGTTACCCTATTCTTACCATTTTCAGTGATGTAAATCTCTGGATTATTGTAATTCTCTTTGATGTAGACCAGAAGATCAAATAGACCTCTTGGATATCCATAAATCCACCCAGCTGCACCCTGCAATACTTATAAAGAAGAGAAAATATTGTTATATATATCATATTTCTTATGTCTCATTAAATGTATAATTTATTATGAGTTGTAAGCTACCATACCTAAAATAAGTAAATTCACATCATATTTTTCATTTATATCTTTACTTTCTAACTAATTATGGAACAAAAAAATTGAAACATAACATAACACTTTATATACTTATAAATTCAAGATTATTTATGGGACTTTGCCTCATGCAAGAGTCAATCTTCACTTATATAACAACAAAAAAAACCATACTTTTCAGCAGATTCAAATGTCGGACGAATTACATTTACTTTCCCTACTTTTGGTGAAATTACGCACAAATACTCTCTCGAATTTTCTACTAATTACAAATTAAGGTCGGGCCTGTGAGTAGTTCAAAATTTCGGCGTTTAACAAATAGGTCGGTAAAATTCACATTAATATTTTTGTTTTTGTCTCAGATGGGATATCTATATTCATGAGAAAATCACCTGCGAAATTACTGTAATTTTCAAAGACACGAGGACCAACGTATTTATAATTTTTCCGAAAATTGTGGTGGTAAGATTAATTCGCCCTAATATGTCTCCAGTAATAGTGTTGCCATTTACAAATCCTAGCTTGTTTATCAAAGACAGTATCGAATTATGAAACTTACAAACACTAACCTTCTCTTCACCAATGAATATGCCGTCCTTCTTCTCTAAAACATCAATGGAAATAAGGCAAATCAAATCATCTTTTTTTCTGAGTGAATCAAATCAAATCAAAAGATGATCGAACAGAAATTAAACTAACCATAAAACCTGACACGCCGATCTAAAATATAATCGCCTCCGGTGGTTTCTTCATGGGTAACGTACCGAGCAGTGTAATAGTTTAAGGCAAGAAAATCATAGGAACCTCTGACCATGTCTTTATCGGCGTCACCAAATTCTGGAAGGAGACCTTGCTTAACGTTCTTATGCATGTTTTCTGGATAAACGCCTTTAAATAAAGGTTCCATGATCCTGACAATTATGGCATATAAGTTTCAGTCAACTAAAAGTTCAAACTTGTTAAGCCTATAGCATCACTTTATAAGAAACACTTTTAGTAAGCCTATGGCATCACTTTAGAAGCAATAACAGAGAAGAAAAATGCTATCTCTAAGAAAGTGTGGCGTATAATGAAAAAGGTGTTGCCTTAATTATGGACATGAGAGTTTAAAAGCATTGTCTTAGAGTTAAGGTATCACTTTAAGAGCCGAAAACAACACTTTTGAGGTGATACTACTGCGGCTAGCCAGACTTGACTACCTTCTAATAAATTCATTGGGGAAAAAAAAAAATTTAATCTTGAATTAACAGTTTGTGAAGCAAGATTAAAAATGTGGCTGCATAGGATTATTATAGTTACAAAAGCAGTTAATATGCTACATAAAGTACGAATCGAAGTACATATAATTAATTAAAATAGATATATATATATATATATATATATATATATATATATATACTAACCATCCAAGCATGAAATCCATGGCTCGTTTTGAGGCATCTTTATTTTCTTGGGTGTCGTCCATGGGAACAAACCATTGTGCTACCAATCCCAAACCAATTTTTCCTCTTTGAACATGCTAAAAAAAATTAGCACAAGATAGAAATTCGTTAGTTTTTTCGTTTAAATAGTAGGAAATTGATAGGCATATTTACTTTTTTCTTAAATTTTCTTCCTTAATTCCTAAAAATGACACTTTCAAAAAAGTGCTAATAGTGAAACAAAAGTAGGGGTAAAAGAGTCCTTTCACACCGTGAAAATCAGAAGCTAAGGCCATATGTAGAATGCATCTCAAAACAATGTTTTGAAATGCATTTCCAATTTTATAATACTTTTTCGTTATTCCCAATAAGCTTTTTTACATTTTCAACACAATTTTTTACATTCCCAATAAGTTTTTAATATTATAAAAATAAAACGCATCTCAAAAACAGGGCCTAAAAAACTACATTTCACACAGGGCCTAAAAAACTACATTTATGTCCAATTATGAGAGTTAACTTTGTAACAGCGCATTCGCATTCTTCGAACAGAACCGGGAGAGTATTAATTAAGGCATACGTGCAAATATATATACTATTTTATACCTTTTTAAAATTACGCATGCAATTAGTGGTGATCAATATACAACAAAGAACCTGATATTTTTGTCTGTAGAGTTTCACAGCCTTGGCATGAGCAAGAAGCTGGTGATGTACAACTAAATATGGCCAGTGTTCCTTATCTTCCAGCCTCTTTACAATCCGAGCAGCAGATGATGGTGGTGGTGATTTAAGAGAAAATCGAATCGGCGGGCCAATGGAAGAATGCTCATGATCGTCGTGAGAGATGTCCGGCGACATCCGAGCAGCAGTAATATTGTTCTTGGTTGTCACAAATCCCGGTGGGAGTTCGCCGGTCAGATAACCGGCATAGGCAAAGTACCATGGTTCATTAATTGTTATCCAATATTTCACCTTATCACCAAATTCTTTGAAGCAAATCTCAGCATAGTCACGGAAATCATCTCTGACATTACCAATCAATTACAAACAATAGAGTGAATTGTCAAAGTAACTGAAGTGTCAACCGCAAAGGAATAATATTATTAGATACTTAAAATTATAAACGCTAAGCCCGAACCATATGATGATATTTTTCAATAATTAATAATGTCATATTATATTACTTACATAATTTGAGGATTTAAGAAGCCGCCATACATGTCCTCCAATGCTTGGGGAGGATCAAAGTGCAGCAGAGTCACCATTGGTTCTATACCTGTTGATACGAAAAGAAACGAAAATGTGAGTACATTAATTTAAATAGGAAAAAGTAATGTTTCTGAAAATTAAGACATAAATATATTTTTTTACATAATATATAAATAAAGCTCAAAATTAAGACAAAATGGTACCTTCGTCCGTGAGATTGATCAAGAGGTCCTTATAAAAGTCTATTCCTTTCTGATTTCTGCTTTCTTTCTTTCCAGCTGAAGAGTCAATGGGAACACAGTTGTTATTACCAAACGAGTAAATTAAGGAACACTAGCATATTGCAAACGTTGCAATCCCCCATTAGATCATTAATTATGTTCTCTTCGAAAAACTATTCTATACGACGTTACATAAAAATGAGTAATCTTTATCTTGCTACACTTTTTCAAGATATTTACATTTATATATCGTTGAATTAATACTTGCTGATAACAAAATTTACTGTGAAATGCATAGAAATTAAAATCCCCCATTTTCTTCTTCAAAACGAAGAGAGATGTTCGTGGAGTAATTAATTTTCTGACAATATTTCGAATGGTTTATTATTTATGAAAAAAAGAGATTATTTGAATTACTTGGCAAAATTCTGGACCATGAGATGGAAAATCTGTAAGCACCAAATCCAATATCCTTCATCAGTTTCACATCTTCCTGCAAAATATACATGCATATAATTTTATATGAGTCACACAATAGTTACATAGATAACTTCTTCAATATATATATATATATATATATATATATATATATATATACACATATACCTTGTAATGTTGACGATGATTGACTGCATCTTCACCATATGGAACAAACAGATCTGCCGATGCATCAATATATATGTTAATTTTTCCTTTTTTGGTATTAATTATTTATAGACCCATATCTATAATTGGATAACACACTCACATACTCTCAAACGTATGTTAGGCTCCAAAAGTAGGCCAGTATTTTTTCTGTCTAATTATTATATTCGACAAAATATAAGTCACAATAACGTAAATTTGTTTTGTCATATTATTATTTTGTTCGTATCTTCCTTCGACACTCTGACCACATTTGGCATTTATATAAGGTAATAGTTTAACCCCAATAAAAAATAAATAAATAGTTTAACAATGAATATGACGTATGAATATATATATATATATATACCAAGTTTCTTAGCGTAGGTATCAAATATGCTTGGGCCTCTCCCATCTCTGTGAAGACCACCTTCAATCTACAATTGAATTATTAAAAAGTTTAGGGAAAAAAAAAAAAAAAAAAACGAGACAGGGAGGGAGAATAGTGAAAGGTCATATCTATAAATATAAATTGACAATTTTATTGGATAAATTTGACTAAAACTTAATGGGCCAAGTCCTAGATATTACGACCAATAAATCGTAGCAAAAGTATCTAAATCCAGCCCAACAGAAGGTAGTAGGTGGTGATCCTATGCCTAGATAGGCCCACTAGTACCATATCAAAAGTACTTTCCGTGGATTTTATTTCAAAATTTTTTACTCCTCCTACTCTTATTAATATAATCACGTGTAATCACAATTACGTATTAAGTAAGGATCTAAATGGAATAAATAGTATCAAAATAGTTATTTTAAATATTGTACTTTGATATTCATAATAAGTTGAATAGATATTTCTAATGGAAAGGAGAAAGTATCTTACTAGTACTTGATAAAGAGTAAAATAACTAACTTTAGTTAATATAAAAATATTTCTTATAAGTAAGTATATAAAAGTTTTTCTAAAAAATAAAAATTAATAACTAAAACTGTTTGAGTAAAATATTTTAAAAATAAAACGATTTCGTTTGAACACCTAATATTAGTGTCTCTCTTGTGCTACGTGGACTATCATACCATTCTACCATTGTACTAATTTGAATGCATGACATGTGTAAATCCATCACCCCTCCACTTCCAAATTCATGCCCTCTACCAACTCCTTCGAGAGGATTTGGCTGAGAGAATACGCAGTAATGAAAACATAGAATCTCATACCTTTAAAGAGTGTAGGTTTGGAATTAAAATCGAAAGTAAGTATTCTTGAAGTGTTAGGTCAAAAATAGCTATTTATACTCATCGATTTGAGTTCACATTATAATCGATGATTATTGTATTATCATGATCTTGTATTGTGTAAAACAAGATACACATTATAATTGATTTAGACAAAATAAAAATAATAATAATAAAAGCCTCCCCTCCCCTCACCCCAACACCACCTTCTCCGGCAGCGCCTCAACCATGCCCACCTTATCACTACCTTCACAGCCATCATTTTTAATATGTATTCAAATGCATTTTATACATAAAGCTATTATAGTATCGAAATTGATAACTTAATTAGCTATCAAAAGTATATGAAAGGAAAAAAAAAAAAAAAACAAAAAACTACTCATGTCAATTAACATTGGGAGAGAGATACCTGGAAAGCAGCGGTTGATGAACCAAACATAAAATCGGAGCCAAACTCTTGCCGGCGGAGGAAACCTGCTGGCGCCGGGACTGTAGAGAACTCCATGATCGATTTTCTTTTAGTTTTTTTTTTTAATCTCACCGATTTCTAATTAATACACTTGAACTAGATTATTGTGAATCCTAGCTATTTATAGACAGCCAATTTTGAGGCGAAATGGCATTTTGCGGCATTTTTAAATAATTTTATTCTTGATGACGTCAGCTAGCTATTCCTATTATAAGATTTTAATAATTTGCAAATTGCAAACACGTACGGAGATTCAATTAATTTAATTCCCACAATAATTGAAAAGCCGAAATATTGTGGGAAGTAAGGAATGATTTAATTCCATAGATTAGTTCAAATACAAATGCTCGAAGCCCACAATGTTTGAAAAGTTATATATAATGTGTAGAAAAGGGAAACTTTTTCCATGAATTCCCAAGTTCATAGTTTGCGACTTTGTGCGTCATTAAGATTGTTTGCCGGTAAATAAATAACTATTAATAAAGCGTGGTTCGCCGGTGAGGGTATTCGTGTCCGACTTGCTCCGATTCGTCATCTTTGATACATGTATGATTGGGGTTGTCCTCCAATTAAACTCCGATGCCAAAGTTCGCATTTAAACATAGAGATAATTTAGTGAGGCTGGAGAGAAATTCAATAAAAGAGAGTACCCTATCATGGAGAAGAGTATATCATTTTATAGAAGTATGTCGCTCAGACCAATGCTTCAGGTTGGGCCAACGAGCAAAACGGGCATATGTTATATATCTTAAGTACATATGGTTTTACTAGGAATAATATACTGCAATAAAATAAAGGCTTAATCACTAATTGCCCCCCTCCCCACCCCCCCCCCCCCCCCACCCACCCCCAGCGTATATTGGCCTTCTTACTGGTTCTCCCATGTTTTTAAAACTAACTCATTGTCCCTCTTTTGACTAATTCAAATGTAATAGTTGTTAAAATGACAAAACTACCCCTCCTTTCTCCTTCCTCCCCCTTCTCTCCTTCCTCCACCGAAAATTCTCTCCCCCATATTCCATTTTACAGAAATCCATTCAGCATTTGCAACTAAATCTCATTGAATAATCATTCACACTCAAAACACAATGAATCAAATAATATGTAAAGAAAATCCATTTAGCAATTTTATTTTTTTTTTAAGAATCCAAAACTCACCAACTCAAAATTAGAATGAAACCCATGTTTTTTTTTTTTTTTTAAATGAAACCCCAGCTGCTGGGTTTCATATATATGAAACCGACCCAGCATGAAACCCGGCCGCTGGAGGTGGTAAAATGGGGATGGGGGAAGAAGAGGGGCGGCGGGGTAGGGAGAAAAGAGGAGCGGCGGCGGCGGGGAAGAAGATAGGAAAAAGGAAAAAAAAAAAAACTTTCGGGAAAGATGGGAGAGGAAGAAGAAGACTCATGGGGACAATTTAGTCTTTTCAATAATAATTTTAGTGACTTAGTCAAAAGGAGAGGCAAAGGGTTAGTTTTAAAAATAAGGAGGCAACCAGTAAGGAGGCCAAAACACGGGGGGGGGGGGGGGGGGGGGGGATTAAATTATGATAAATCTAAAATAAAGAGAGAGAAGGCAATTGGCGCATAATCCTTCAAAATTGTAACAATTGGCGCACATTAGCTCAGAAACTATAGACGGCCGTCCATATTAATTTGCTTGTTTTGCTAATAGTACTATAATTATTTACATATTTTTGTAAATTACCAAAATTCCCTTAAAAAGTTTATCTAAATTGTATTCCAATATCCAATGTTTTGTTAAATTACATGTTAACCCATGAAATTTTAACAAACTACAGTGTTTTTCTTTTCTTTTTTTTTATTTGTGTTTTGGTTCAATGATGTGTTCATTTTTATATATTATTGACATAATTGACTTATAAAGCTAATTTTTTTTTATTGGAGTAGAAATCTTCATCCATAAATTTAAAATTTTTTTTATTAAATTTTTTCTTATTATTTTATTTGAATTTCCTTTTAATTCTAATTTTAAGATATTGGAGAATTCAACCATTAAAAAAATACTTATTTATAGCATTAAATTTAAACTTTATATAATTTTACTTAAGTTCGTAAAATGAATTTTTTTTATAGATATTTTATATTTTTTTAACTAAACCTCTATTAATAATGAGTGAGCTGCCCAAAATGTCACTTTACTTTGCTACTATGGCTGCTTTGGTAACTAAACCTTTTTTATTTCCTAGAAATATCATCATACTTTTAAAAATGTGTCAAAAATGTCACATTTGGGGGTTTGACTCTTAGTCTTGACTGAAACAGGGGTATTCTTGTCATTAGCTAACAGTAGGGACGAAATAAAAAATAAAACTAACAGCAGGGGCTTTTGGAGAAAAAAACTATGCATCTACTCCGATGAACAGTTCCCGGAACTGTTCATCTTCTCATGAAACCGGTACTGTTCATCGTTTTTTTTTTTTTGGCCTCCTTCTTCTCCTTCTTTTTCCGTTGAAGACCCAAATAAATCGGGTCTTCATTTTGGCTCGATTTGGGTCTTATTCTTCTTCTTCCGATGAAGACCCACAGAGGAGGAGGAAGAAGAAGAAGAAAAGGAAACACCCCCCGATGAACAGTTCATCGGTTCATCAGAGTAAATGCACAGTAATTTTTTTCCAAAAGCCCCTGCTGTTAGTTTTATTTTTATTTAGTCCCTACTGTTAGCTAATAACAAAAATACTCCAAAATGTGATATTTTTGGCATATTTTTAAAAATATGATGACATTTTTGAGAAATAAAAAAGTTTAGTTACCAAAATGAACATAATAACAAAGTAAAGTGATATTTTGGACAATTCACTCATTAATAATGGACTCATCCGCGCTTTGCGGGGACTCACGAAGAGGTGGATTCCACCCCAAAAGAAGAACAAAACTACTTTTACAAAGTCCAGAGATCTAGCTAATGGTCAAACATCAAGATAATATTAAGAAATATGATCCAAATTATATGTATACACACGTGGTACTTTATAATTTGGATCATATTTCTTAATATTATCTTGATGTTTATATATATATCCAAATTAACTATAAAGGAGTGAAGCACTTTTTTGAAGTGTGCACCGACAAAATGCATTCATCTATGAATTCTTTAATTTGAAGGCACTACTTGTGAACCATGTTAAGATATTGATTAAATGAAAATAGACACATTATTTAAACTTAGCAATGAAATTACTGTTTGGTTAAGGGATAATTCGTTCATTAAATTTGACTGATCAATAGTTTCTTAATTAACAAGACGGTAGTTTTATCTATCTCACATCTAATATTATACTAGACGGTACATCCGTGCAATGCACGGCTTATGCCCAATAAAATATTAATTTGTATCATAATAATAAAAGTTTAATTGTGCACAGGCTAGCATACAAATAGAACGACGAATATGAGAGCTCGTTTAAATTTATCATCTATTAACTTAATTCAATACATTTTTAAAACAATTGGAGTCTATAAAAAAATATCAAAATCAAGGAAGAAATTTTCCATCCTTAATAGTATATGGTTACCGGTACATTACCTTCATCCGACATATTCTTGTTGTTTTTGTATGTAACTTAACATCCTTCCATTAAGGATCTACTTTAGAATTGTGGAAAATTTTGAGGTTGTTGGAAAAAAAAATGATTTTTTTTTTTTGCACATATAAACTTACTTCTCTACCTTTTTAAAAATAAGAAATTAATATAACAAAAACCTGTAAAAGAAAGGAACAGTCTAGAGAATACATCAAGATTTATAATTTCACATACATGATACATTGTGAACTAATAGGAAAGAGAATTTTAACACAATAATCCTTCAACTCTTGATAACTAAAAGTTTTCACATAAAAAAATTGCACCAACAACAAAACAATTTAAACAAAACAACAAATTAAAGTAATCAACAAAAAACTTAATGGGAAAAGAAAATTCAAGAAAGGATCTATGTAAATCACATATTATTAGATGTGTAAAATGTCATAATTTTTAATAGTAAAATATAAGAATAAAATTTCTCATTTCGAGAAATTAGTTAACATATCTAGAACAGAATAACTCACTAACTTTGATGCACTTCACAACAATTTAAAAAAGAATTTCAGTATTGTTTAAGACTGAGAGAATATTTCAAAATGCCATTCATAGAATGGATCAAGGAAGGAAAATATACAATTTATTGATTGTAACTAACAGAAGGTGAAAAAAAATCAATAGTTTATTTATATTTATAATGATAGAAGGTGAAGCAAAGAGGCATACAACATATTATTTCTATTTGTAATAAATAAATGGTGAAACAAAGAGACAGTAGACTTTTCCTATTCTTTAGGAGTTAAAAACTAATACTCTCAATTATCAATTGAGTAATTAACTTCATCGTGAAAATGTTTAGAAAATGTAAAATTATGAATTTAAGATTATAAGTCTAAAAAAGAAAAAAAATAAAATTTTATTTTTATAAAAAAAAAAAGTGTACGGAACCTGAAAGTTGGTCTCATGCCTTTTTTTTTTTTTATAAATAAAATCCTTAAATTATATAATTAAAGTTTAAATTTTTGTGACCTGTTGGTGTATATATATAATTTTTGTAAGATGTGCTTTTTAAATATATAAAAAAGTGAAAGAATAAAAGTGCAATGCTCCTATAAAGGAGTGAAAGAGCCACATGTAAAAATAAATAAAGAAAGAAATTATTTAATTGAATGGTAGAAAATAAAATAAGTTCACTCAATATTTAACTATTAGATATTAAGCTTATGTGGCATCCACATAAATAGTTAAATTAAAACTCTATTAGACATAAATTAGAAAGATGCTTATTAAATTAAAATCAAATGTGGCAGCCACATGGCACTCTAATATCAAACTTATATTAGTTTATATTATATAGGGTAGATATATGAATTGGGAGTTGGAGGGGTGTAAAGACCTTTAAATCCCCTGCATACGCCCACGGGTGGAGCCAAGGGAGAGGTGGGGTGGTTCTCGAACCCCTCCAACCATTTCTTACATCTTTATTACTAGTGCAAACTTTTTTATTAATTTTTTTTTATAATTAATGTTTTTAACTATAGAAAAGAAAGTTTTATATATATTAGACTCCTTCAAAAATTATAAAACATTATTTCTGAATTTGGCACTGCATACCCCTGGCTACCCTAATCATTTAATTAATAATTAAACGTAGTGCACCTGCAAAAAAAGTAGTGTACTCGTCCTTTTTTATAATCCTAGTGCAGAACACGTAGTTGCGATTGACTTACTTTTGAAATTTGGAATCACTAATCCATCCAAGAATTAATAACCTATTACTTAAGGTTCTGTCCTCTTGTAGTTTGTGTAGGAGAAATTTTGTTGGAGGAAAGTTTTTTGTTAGAAATTTTTTGGAGAGAAATTTTTTTTTGGAAAATTGTGTAGGTGAGAGATTAAAAAGTGTAATGATTGTGTATTTTTTGAATTTATGTGAGTAGGTATTTAGAGAGAATTTTAAAATTTTAATTTTAAATTGTTAAAAAAGTGAAGTTTCTTTGTGTAAAGTTTTGAAAAAAAAAAGTGATGATTCTTGAAAAATTGACACAAGAGAACAGAGCCTAAGGCTGTAGTATATGTAGAAAAGGGAAACTTTTATCTTTCTCAATGAAAAGAAATAACTATTAATGAAGCGTGATTTGCTGGTGAGAGTATTGTGTCGAACTTGCTCCGATTTGTCATCTTTGATACCTCTATAATTGGGGGTTGTTTCCCAATAAAATTTCGATGTCAAATTTAGTGTTTAGATATAGATATAATTTAGTGAGACTGGAAAGAAATTTAGTAAAAGAGAGTACCATATTATGGAGGAGTATACCATTTTATAGAGGTAGGAGTACGTCGCTTAGACCAATCGTCCTTCATGTCACCCGATATGGTGAAGCATGAGATATCTATCTTTTGTCCTGGTATAGTTGATCCTCCGACACTGAACCAATTTGAGCCGGATCGTAAGTCTAGCTAGTAATTGGCATCGGATTGGACCAAAGAGCAATCAAACCATGCACACTAGTTATATATTTACTAGGAATAATATACTAAAATAAAATAAATAGATGAATAAATAAAACAAAGAGAGGGAAAAGGCAATTGGCGATAATCCTTCAAAATTGTAACAGTTGGCGCACATTAGCTCAGAAACTATAGACGGTCGTCCGCGTTAATATGCTTGGTTTTCCTAGCTAATAGCACTATAATTATTATTTATTTTTGTAAATTACCAAAATTCCCTTAAAAAGTTTATCTAAATAGTACTCCAATATCCATTGTTTTGTTAAATTACATGTTAACCCATGAAATTTTAACAAACTATATCTAGATCCCTATAGGGAGTACAATGTGATATATCTTCACATAGCATTCTCTTGACTAGACTTTAGCCTAAAATGACATCTAGATCCTTATAATTTGCATTAAAGGAACTCGGTTCATTGGTCCTATAAAGGGACCAGCTGCAATTTATTGAAACTTTAGAGATGAGTTTTAATTTAACCCAAACTTTAAGGAGCACAGTATAATTTGTCCTGAAAATTTTAGAAATTGTCATGGATAGAGGAACGGAAGGCTACCCACTTCTTGTCACTCTATAAGCTTGAATACACATGTAATTCCATAAATGGGAAATGAAGAGAATTAATTACAAAATAAACCATCTGGGTTTCAAAGAATATACACTTCTTGATGTGCCATATCCAGACAGAATTGTTACTGTTGTGCACGGCCCCACTTTTATGAGTGAAAAGGACATAATAAATGAAGTGAATTTTGAGTAAAAATGTGTGTACTTACTTTTATGAGTTGTCAAAGATTGTCTTGTTTTCAATCAACATTAATTTAAAGTGCAAGTGGGGACCTTCAAGATATTCTCGAAATAAACAACTCATAAAAGAAAAATACAAATTAAACAAGCACCACAAAGTCTCAACATCATCAGACAAACATGATAATTAAGCTCTGAGCCCTCAGGGGCTTAGCTCAGTTGGTAACTTGGCAGCAGATTGCAGTCAAGGACGCAGGATCGAGCCCTGACAGCCGCAGTGTGGGATTTTCATCCCCCCAATGTGGGGGGTGGATCCTTGTGGGCACCAGGCACTGGTCCTCCTGCCAAGGTTACCGCTGAGTCACCCTGATTTACCTCCCACACGAGGCTCATGGGGCTGGGCGGTGTGGCCCTGCGGGCGAGGGATATCGCCTTTTGTAGCCAAGATAATTAAGCTCTGGTGGAATTCCACACAACATCACCAAGCATTAATTTATTGCACACAAATTAAACTTCCAAGAGCTCGATCAAAGTGTGAATCCATCACTTATTCTTCTTCCCTTGGCAAGTTTTATTTCTCACTGAGGAAATGCTTGAGCCATGCTGCGGAGAGCTTAGGATGCCTATTCCCGCCGTTCTTGTAATCCACGTAGACCAGCCCGAACCGAGCATGGAAGCCGTTATTCCACTCGAAATTGTCCAGCAGCGACCATACGAAATATCCCTTCACCTTCGCTCCTTGCCTGCAAGGACAAAATTATCAATTTTACAGCCAAATATTTTTCAGATAATTATTAACATTTACTTTTATAATTTGTTGAAGAATGATTATTACTTCATTGCCTCCAGAAGGTACGTGAGGTGATCGTGGATGTGTGTCACCCTCTTTTGATCGAAAAAGGAGCTCCACAGCCTTGAGCTATCATCATCGTGATCATCGATGCCTGCAATAATGACACATTACTTTCTCAGTCTCTTATAAAAAGATACTTTTATAATAATATTTTGATATAAAGGGTATAGACATTTACCATTTTCAGTGATGTAGATGACAGGATCATTATAATTGTTTTTTATGTAAAGCATCAGATACTTCATCCCTTTGGGATATGAAATAAGCCAGGCTGAAGCTCCCTGCAAAATTAATGACAAGAGTACCAAATTAAACATATAATTAATTAGCTCGATCGGGAACAAAATTTATTTAAATTGTGCTTAATTGCTCACCTTGTCGGTTCCAATGGGAACATCTGCCCCAGTGGTCGATTTGCGGGTCTCTGCAAAAGAAAAAAAAAAACACAAATCAATAATCTTCATGGTTAATTTAACCTTAAAACACTTGAAATAAGATAATGATTTGTAGTAATTAATTACCATAATACGCGAGGTGTTGGTCTGTGACATAGTTTCTGCCAATCTTCAAGTGTTTCTGTTTAGGTTCTTGATGAGCCACAAAGCGAGCAGTGTAGTAATTAACACCAATGAAGTCATAGCTTCCCTGGATTAACTTCCTGTCTGCAGCGCTCATTTCAGGAAGATGTTCTTTCTTCACAAACTCCCTCATGCTCTTCGGATAATCTCCCTTCACCAACGGATCCAGGTACCTAAACATTTACACAGGAAATTTGTTTGAAGAAATTAACCAATTTTCTTAAATTAATGAAACATTGGGTACGTACAGAAAAATGGATAAATTGATACTGACCAACCAATAAAGAAATCAAGGGCCCTGAGGGCAGCAGCCTTATCCTTTTCATCATCAGGATTGCGGGGCTCAAACCACATGGACACTAACGTTATTCCAATTTGCTTCTTTTTCCAAAGATTGTCACGCCTCTAGATAAATAAATTAAAATTAAAATCATTGATCTTTAACAAAGCTAGCTAGAAATGAGTACTATTTCATGAGTTCCAAACCTGATATTTGTTTCTGAACACTTCCACAGCCTTAGCGTGAGCGAGGAGCTGGTTATGGGTGACAACGTAGGGATACGAAAATTCATCAAGGAACTGAGCTTCGGAAGCCCAATCAGTGACGGGTTTGAAAACCATTATCTTCTTCCTCTGTGTCTTCTCGTGAATCGTCGAGCGAGAAGGATGGAGAATAGAGCCTCCGTCATCGTCATCCTCCTCGTCCTCTTCTTCAGCTGCCTTTTCAGCAGCAGGAGCGTCGGCCTTGGCAGTCCCTTTGTCATCATTTGTGCCGGGGTTGAAAAGTTGTTCATGGACTGTGCCTAAGCCGGGCGCGTGAGCATTGATAACGTGCGCCGAATAGGCAAAAGTGAACGGTTCGTTCATTGTAATCCAGTGGTCAACGTATTCACCGAACTCCTGGAAGCAAACATCCGCATAGACAGCGAAATCATCCCTGCAAGAAACAAAATGGAAAACTGATTAGGCCAATATTCAGAGATTTAGTGACGAATCTTGCTCTTTAGTGACAAAATCCTCCAAAATTCGTCACTGAAGCTCCATTTTCGTGTATTAATGTTCTTACGCTACTCTGCGATCCAAGAATCCGTTGTATTCCTCTTGCAAAGCTAGAGGAAGATCCCAGTGGAAGAGTGTCACATATGGTTCTATCCCTGAAAAATATACACACATTATTATTTATTAATACTGTAAAGAAATATATATATATATATATAAGCATATTAAATATTTGAAAAGAAGGAAATATATAGTTGACTGTATTTACCATTATCTCTGAGCCTCTTCATTAGTTTCTTGTAATAGTTAATACCATCTTGGTTTCGGGACTGTATCTTTCCAGCTGAAAATCCAAATTAAATAACCTCTATTTCATTTTTACAAAAACCAAGTTGAGAAGGTAAAAATTAAAACTGTTAAAGCAAAGGTTAATATATAGTAATAATTTAATTACTTGGCAAAATTCTGGGCCAGGAGATAGAGAATCTGTAAGCATCAAACCCGATCTCCTTCATCAGTTGCACGTCCTCCTGTAATTTTTTTAATTTGTTCGTAAATTAATTAATGAACTACGCAGTCACGTATTAATAAGTCACGCTATTATGAATATATATACCTCGAATCTTTCGTAGTGATTGACAGCATCCTCAGTGTATGGTTTAAATAACTCTGCCATTGTTTGCAATAAAATTCAGTATACAAATAATATTTTGTACGTGTTAGATTAATTCTTTTCATCAATTAAAGAATTTAAATTTATTAATGTTCTTGAAGAGTGGAAAAAGACCATGTTCTTTAGCAAAGGGATCCCAGATGGAATCTCCTCTCCCGCCCTCGTCTAGACCACCTTCTATCTGCATAAATGCATGCCAAATCAGAGATGCATTAATATTTATGGATAACTAAATGTTATTTGCATGGATTCGTGACCAATGAAATGTACCTGGAAGGCAGCTGTGGCAGCTCCAAAGACGAAATCTTTGGGGAAATCGGAGCGCCGGATGAACGCCGGAGCTCCGGAGAAGAAGTTAACAAAAGGCTCCATGATGATAACTGACTTTTGTGTTGCAAAGTGAACTAAAAGAGTGAGCTGTGTGATTTTGCTAGCTTTGGATGCCTGCACCATTTATGAGCACCCACGGAAGGGTGTTCTTGGAAATACTTGGAAATTGAAGGGCATATCTTTTTCGCAATCATTGTCCGCTAGCCAATGTGAAAACCGTGTCTGTGATTTTCATTTATTTGGAAAAAGTGGTGGGGCCGGCAAGTATGTTTTGTTTGGTTTCAAAAGGAATTAAATTGATGAGTTTAATTAGCACCTCTTTTAAACTAAACTAGATACAAATCACACGTCAAGGAATCAATGGTACGTAGCCTTCATGTATATCCCATGTTGGGTTAGAAAAATACATTTTGAAATTGTACTTTATAATTTATAAATAATTGTATCATTAATCTCTTATACAGAACGAAAAGAGTATAATGATATATGAAAAATGAGAGAAAGTTACTGTTGCTTGGTAAGAATATTGTATTGCATGTACTGGAAGTCGTGTCGTGAGAGTAGTTGCTTGGCAAAAAAATGATGTTAGACCTGGAGGACGTAAGTGTGCTTGGCAAAAATATCATGTTGATGGGCATGAAGGATGGACAAATATAATGGTTGAGTAGGTTTTTTTTTTCTCTTTTGGTATAAAATATCATAATCTGATGACAAAATGTATTTAACGGTTGGACGAGGTACGTACGTATCGAGTTTAGTATTTGATTTATTATAGTCATGTTTTTGAAAATAAGCATATCGAGTTTAATTTTTACTGTATCCCGTAAATTTCAAAAAGGTGCAAAAATAGCCACCCTATTAACTTCCACCGTGAAGTCCCTAACGGAGACTTTTATCAGGGGAAAAATAGTCAATTCACAATGCACTGTTTATCTTTTTCTTCCCTTTTTTTTTTTTTTTTTTCCGTCTCTTTTCTTTGTGTCTCCATGAACGAATAGCCAGGAACGAACCATGGACTTTCTGTCGGAACATTTTTCAGACGAATCCAAAACAGGGACCAGTAACAACAGCCGACGGCCCGATGGTGAAGCAGCCCAGAAAAACAACCCTGTTCCCAAGCATTTCGTGCAAGTTAATGATGGCTTCTTCTTTTTCCTTGCTGAAATTTCCCAAACAGAGAATGCAGAAACAAATTAACCACAAATTGAAACTTTCCCAAACAAATTAAACTATGTTCTTCACTTTCACTTCTCTAAAAAGCTACCATCTATAATCTAATCTACCACCACCGACCACCCTCTCCCCGCCGCCCATTCAAACTGATTTTAGAAACAGTTTAGTCCAGGAGCTACCAAGCAAGAGTTTTGAAACAATTAAACAAACTCAGCCATCCTAGAAAAATTCACCAAAACAATTCCTGAAATAGTTGGATCTAGCAGCCGAAGATAAAAAAAAATTTTAAAAAAAAAAACAGAAGGGAGAAGGAAGAATTAAGAAGATGATGAACAGTGGAAAATGGTGGAGTTAACGGTGGAGTTAACATAGTGACTAATTTTGCACCTTTTTAGAAATTACATGAGGCTCTGTTCTCTTGTGGTTTTGGTAGAGGAAATTTTATTAGAGGGAAGTTTTTTTTTTGGAGGAAGTTTTTTTTGGGAAATTGTGTAGGTGAGAGATAAAAAAGTGTAATGATTGTGTTTTTTTTTGAATTTATGTGAGTAGGTATTTAGAGGGAATTTTAAAATTTTAATTTTAAATTGTTGAAAAAGTAAAGTTGTTTCTTTGTGTAAAGTTTTGGAAAAAAAAGTGATGATTCTCTACCAAAGCCACAAGAGAAAAGAGCCTAAGAATCATCTTCTCAAAGTTATGTGATTATTTTTGCAATTTTGCTAAAGCTATGTGGCCAAAAATGCACTTCACCCAATAATTTAAACAAATATTGGCAAAGAGTTAATGTAATTTACTGAAATAATTATACGCATAAAAAAACATGTAGCCAAAGAGTGTGACATTTCGATGACACACATATCGAGTGTATCACAATTATGTTGTGAAAATAACATTTCAAGTTTAACCTTTGTTGTGTCACGTATTGAATTTACTTTGAAAAAATTTGATCGAATATAGCTTTCTAGTATACCGAAATTATCTCAGAGTACCGAAGCATATATATCGTGAATCCATTTTAGCATATTATGTATCATGTATTGAGTACTTTAGTCGCTTGTGTATTGAGTTTAATTGTTAATGTATGGAACTCATGAGTTTAATTGGTGAAAAATGCGTATCAAGTTAGTTTCTGGTGTATCCTGCATTGAATTTAGTCTCTTTGGTATATCTAGTTCAACCTTTGATATAATCCCCCGAACTTTAAAATTTGTGGCTAAGGATTAGGAGGAATCGTAACCACCGGATTTCATGGTGATTTCCGTACGATTTCTTCACGTCAATTTCCTTTTATTGTAAGCGAAAAGAAAGTAAAGTTCGTTCAAATATCATGATCGACTTGCATCTTACTTCCAGTGTGTGTATATATATATATATATGTACATATATATATATATATATATATTCTCTACGTAATATATCAGTATTATAAGTGTGCTCTCATAATAAAATGGAGTGAGTATTGTTTTTTCAATTCGGTCAACTGATTTCGAAAACCTCTTCGGCCGGTTTCAAACTAATTTCATGTTTGACTGTTTGATGAGCTCGATATTCAATGTTTCAATAATTAAACTCGATACACGATACTTGTTGATCTAACATATATAATTGCAAATTTCGGAAGTTAAACTCGGTATTTCATCATTTAAAATAGTACGCCACATTTCAATACCTAAATTAAGGACATTACATAAATGTTATGCCTCATTGACTAAAATTCACTCGTGGTTGGGCCTTTAGATGCGTCATTATACAAATTTTTGTGTAATTGTTATAATATGACTATTTAATCAGAAGTATATCATTTTTATTTTATTTTATAAGGGCAGTTTTTATTCTTTAGACTAGGAGTGGCAAAAAATCCCCCTAACCCAAAACCGCCCAAATCCATTGGTTATTAATCCAATAAAACCCACTTTAAAAAATAATGGGCTGGGTGGGATTGGGCTAAATATGTAATGGGCGGATTTATGGTAGCCCATTGGGTACCCTAATACCCGCCCATCATGGGTATCAAAAATACTCATCCACAATTACCCTTAAAAGTATAAAAAAAATTTTTTTAAAAAAACCAACAACTCACATACTTTAGTGTGCCCATTTTATTTTTTTCTTCAAACTTATTTTTTCTTTTACTTTATTTTTTGTGTCATACAATTACTTTACGTTTTTTTTCCATTTATTTTTTTATAATATTTTTTAATTACCTACTTATAATACTAATTCAAAATTCGTTCGGGTTTAGTGCCGGGTTTGGGTTTGGGTTTGGGCCAGGCCGGGCCGGCCCAGTTCGGGCCCATTTTTGACCGATTTCGGGGAGGACTCAGTTTCAGCCCAGGCCCAGTTTTGGGCCTCGGGATCAGTTTTGGCCCGGGCCCAGTTTCGGTGTCGGGGCATGCACGGGTTTATATAAACATAAAAAAATTAAAAATTGTGTTTCGAAAAAAAAATTACATACAATTAAATATAAAAGTATATAAAATTTAATATTTCAAATTTTAAAATATATTCAAAGAATTAAAATTCACTTTAAAAAAAATTAAAATGAAATTAAAAAAAAATTTTAAATTTTTTTTTATTAATAAACTATTAAATAAGCCTTACATTTTTGTATAATGGGTATTATGGGTACCCATAGCTACCCATTACCCATTTGAGTTAAAACCATTAATTGAGTGGATAATGGGTATTCATTACCCATTAACTTAACACCCATTTAATACCCGCCCAACCCGCCCGTTTGACACCCTTAATAATCATATTAATTCCTATGGATTGTAAGAAGAAAGATGTATTGAAGTGATTGGATAAAGTTCATTTTAAATCTTAAAAGAAACCAAAACTAGATTGTGCCCTAACCTCTTTAGTGTGGAAGGAAAAGATGCCATATGGGTAAACTTTTCTTTCTGTGTAGTTTTGGGAGTCTTTGGTAAAAGGATTTTCTTTTTTCTTCTTTTTTGGGGGATGGGGTGGTTATTATGACAAGTGTAAATTGGAAGAGAAGGTCTGATTTGCTTTGGTTGTTCATGGAAGTAACCATCTCATGAGTGCTGTCCTAGCGCATACATGCAACATTTGTGCGAAACTAGATCATAAGCATCTGTGTCACGGACTTCCAATTTACAAATGCTACCCTATTACATGCATATCAAAGTCAACAATGGTTTCGCAGCTTTACCTTTTCAACGTTCATGTTTTTGCTTCTAATCTTCTCCATCACCATTTTAACGTTTATGTGTCGTGTTCTCTCTGCAGATCCCTCCAAGGAAAAGTGCTGCTTCTTACAGGTGTTTTCTCCGGTTCAAAAAGTTGTTTTACTCTGAACTGGTTGATAAAATTTGCATCATGATGAGCTTTTGCAAAAATAAACTAGTCTGACAATTTTCAGTAGGATTAAAGTTCTGGTAATCTGGCTGTGAACATTTTTATTTTTTTTTCTTTTCCTGTTTTTTTAAACCCTTCATCTTTACCACTCATGTTGACTATGATTGTGTTGTAATACCTAAGAATGTGATCACGAAGCCTATCTTCTACTGGTAAGAATAATGATGGAACTTCTCGCATGCAAAATTAATTATAAGTATTTAGATTTTATATAAACTGGATATAGCTGCCTAATGATGTATTCAGCATATATAGTTTGAGCTAAGTATGTGAAGCTCCTTAAGTTTGGTTAATTCCTGCAGATGGAATCAATTTTTTGCTTAATAAATCTAGTTTTATTGTCTATGCTTCACCTTGTTCTCTTCCTCTTTCATGCATGAATGAATTTCTTTTTGCTTTTAGAGTGGTATCTTAAACCATAATCCTTTTTCTCGATGCATTTTTAGTTACTACTTCAGGAGATATTAAGCTCATAGCATTTTCTTAACCCCGTATCTGTTGACGAAAAGATAAACACAAGTGTTTAATGGTTTCTTCTTATAATGAATTTTACATAAAAGAGTTGTTTGAATAATCAACCTTGTGCTTTGTTTTTGGACTGTTATGTGACTATGGGTTTTCATAACTTCAACTTTAAATGAATAACATGTGGAAGATGAAACAGTTCCTTTTAAATAATGATTGGAGGTTTATGCTTGAAATCTGGAAGAGCCTGATTGGATAGTAAGTAGACCTAGAATTGTGATAAACAAGAAAAGAAAAAAAAATTCCTCAAATCTCTCAACTTTGGAGCCCAGAGATGAATGTTTTTACTTTGGTTGGAAAATACAGGCGGTTTAGGGAAAAAATGAATTATATGATTCATGCAGAAAAGTTGTCAGTTTAAAAGTTGAACTTCTATATAGGCATCTATTCGGGCACTTTTATGAGGATCTGTATTCTATATCAGTGTCCTGGAACATATATATAACTCATAAAGGCCAGTTTTTCTGAACTATGAGTAAGTTTATTTCTTTCTCTGTGTAGGGCAGATGAGTGGAATGTCAACAAATGGGCATGGGAGGGCACTCTAAAAGTTGTTAGCAAGGGAGAGGAATGCATTATGAAACTTGAAGACAAGACATCTGGTAGATATTTCCTGTTTCCATTGAGCATTTGAAAACTGTGTTAGCACTGATAAACAATTTGTTAACAATTTTTGGTATAATGATAGGTGAATTGTATGCTCGAGCTTTTCTCAGAGATGGGGAGCCTCATCCTGTGGAGGCTGTAATTGATAGCAGCAGGTTTGCACATTTTTTCACTAAGCACAGTAACATTTTTAGGACCATATAGTGGATCAAATTTCTCTTGAAAGACTTTATTTTGACTGATATTATAACAACTACATCCAATGAAATGGTCAATTGGTACTCATTACTTACTATTGGCCATTTTATGGTGTTTACTTAACAGGGATATACTCTTGAATATATGGTTAAGTAAATATGGAAGTTAATTTTGGTCTATGTGCATTTTTTTATTTGACATTTTGATATCCCCAATTACAAAGTGAATTTTGCTAAGTCAATTATCTAACTGTCCATTTCACTTTGTTTGCAGATATTTTGTTCTGCGGATTGAAGAAAATATTGGTACTCCATTTATGTTGTATTTTCTTAAATCCACAATTTTTTGTTGCTTTGCTCATATGTCTGGTTTTCCGAATGCTAGTATGTTATATCAAATGTATGTTGTCAGTTGTGATGTCTATTTTATGCATCTTTCCAAGAAGCTGGACACATATTCAGCATGCCAACACTTTTAATGAAATTCATCGGTGTGGTTGCAAGAGGATAATTCTTATTCCAGAGAATTCATCTGGACGCCATGTTTGATTCTCAGTTTTACATTTGCGTTAGCGACATGTTATTTTTCTAAAGTCGGGCACTTTTATTTCATCTCACAGGGGGTCGCCTTCGGCATGCTTTCATTGGCATTGCATTTCGAGAAAGGCCCGAAGCTTATGACTTCCTAGCTGCCCTTCATGACCATATGAAGTAATCTTCTATACATTCTTATTTTACCTGAAAGACTAGTGCTTGTGTGTGTGTCACTATAGTGAATCTCCCCTGCGAAAGCAATAATTGATAACTTACTCTCTTCGTGTTTTAAGGTACTTAAACAAGAAGAAAACTACAGAAGAAATGGAACAGCAGTATCAGACAACCTCATCAGTTGACTACAGTTTAAAAGAAGGGGAAACCATTGTGCTACAGTTGAAAAATGTAAGTTATCTGGAATTCCATTGATGAGTTAGTTGATTTTGGTTCATCTTGCTGTCTTGCTTTGCCTAATACTTTGTCCATTCTTCGCCTCTGCAGAAAAGCGGTCGCAGCAGCACCAGGTCCAAGTTTTTCGAACAGGGCTTAAACAACCTGTCATTAGAAGAAAAGGGTAGTCAAAAAGACCCTATATTATCTCTCAAACCACCTCCACCTCCTCCAGCGTCAGTCTCACCTGTGGTCAGTCCTAAAAAGTCTGCCGATGAGCCGCCTTCAAACTTCAGCCTCAATGAATCTTCGGAAGCCCGGGATTCCGTGTCACCTAAGGAAGAATCTAAAGAGTCATTATCTTCAGAAAATCAAACTGTGCAAGATATTCAAGATGATGACTTTGGAGATTTTCAAGCTGCTGGTTGATATACTAGTCTGACTGTGTGAGAACTGAAAAAAAAGTGAAGAAAAGAACGAAACATGGAAAAAAGGTTGTTTTTTTTTTTTTTTTTTTCCCTTCTTTTTCTTGGAGTTGTTTATGAATTATTTATCCCATGTAAGTATTTTATTACCTCGTACAGTGAAAGAGCTTATTGGAGTTTTTTTCTGATGTTTTATTCTGTGGTTCAAAGATTCTTACTGTGCCAGAAAAATGAGTGAGAACTTTGGATCAGTTAAGGGAATGTTTGGATGAGAGTATGATTTCAAACATTTGACTCAGAGAAGGAATGTTGTGGCTGCTGATCTCAAGCTTAATTGACAATTTGGCAAGAATCAAGCAGTAATTTAGTGGTTAGTTACAAACAAACTCATCATAGATCTCACGAGCTCGAACCTAACTCAGGACATAAGAGGGGGCCATTAAGCATAATCAATTTATTAAACTTTCTGACAATTTGGCATGAAGGCTTGAATAATGCACTTCATTTCTCATGGTAGCTTGCACTTTGCAGTAGCTAAAGAGGTTAAACTTCCATGCTGGTTTAGTTTTAATTCTATTTAATATTAAAATGATGGGCAAATCACTTGCTACTAAAGTATTCAAATCGGATAGTTTTGGCCATTTTTGGCTTTTTTTAATTTTTTTTTTTTTACTATTAGACTGTGCGTGTGCAACAATTTTAACTTAAAATGATTAATTTGACTATTTTGATGAATTTCAACTATTAGATGTGACCATTCTATTGACTTAAGAGTTAAAATGATTTGATGCTATGTGACCATTCTATTGATCTAATAGTTGAAATTTATACAATGATAAGAATTGTCATTTTAGTTGTAGTTATCAAATTATTAAGAAAAGAAAATTTAAAATTTCAGTGGTCAAACTGTTTTTTATTTTATTTTGGATAAATTACTCAAAATTTTCTTGTGGTATATGAAAATTATTGATTATCTCGCTTTGTTTCAAAAAGTTACTAATGACCTTTTCGCACTTTTTTTGAAATATGTAAAATGAACGGAAATTACTTAACCTGACAGTGTGTTGAGTAATTTACTCTTTTATTTTAGAATTAATAGAGTAATTTGATGGTCGCATAAGCAATGATGAAAAATAGTTTAGTCATGTACAGTTAGAATCCACATTTCCAAATATCGCATATCATTATCTAAGAGAAAATTATTCTTTACTATTTTCCTACAAAAACTTTTTGAAAATTTAGTGATGTTTTCTTATTATTTTATATATGTAAAATGCTGAAATATTAATAATTTGCCATTCTAGTCAGAAGAACAAACAGAAAGTTCTAGGTTAATGAAGATAACATTTTTAAATCCAAAAAAAAGAAAAAGATAAAATTTTAAGGGGTTGTTTGCTGGCCTTAAATTGAACGAGGAACGTGAAGTGAATCATATCCATGTATATATCTTAGTTTATTTTCACAATATTTCCACACTTTAGAAACCAAAATATAATATCATGTCACATGAAAATGCTTTAGAAAAAAGAAAAAAGGGAAAAAGGAAAAATAATATTCCCTGCGTCTTATTAGAAAATTTTATTTGAAAAAATATAAAATTTATTAATAATGATATATTACGTGAAACAAATTCAAAATAGAGTCTTTACAAAAGAGTTAAAATAATAAAATTATTTTCCAAATTTTTAACTTATCACTTGAACTAAATGACGCAGTTACCGTTAAAGATAGGCAGGCAGCAGTAGCAAGTTCTAGAAAAACAGATTTAGTAAACTGAAAATTTTTAATTTTTTTTTCTCATATTGAGAATTTTCAAAAGAAAAAAATTATGTAATGAAAAACTTAGCTAGTGATATCTTAGGCTGCATTTTCTCGGTTACTTTGTCAAAAAATGCAAATAAAACAAAAAATAAATATATATTTAAAACAGATTTCAGCCAAATTTGAATTTAAAATTCTTAATATTTTCAAAAAATTGTTTCTTAAAAAAATTGCTAGGCGTACACGTGGCAAGAACTCATGTCTCAAGAAACCAGTTGAACTCCATTTCTACGTTTCTGATTCTCCTACTCAACAAAACTTCTTCTTTCTCTTGATGATTTAATGTTTATCTTATGAGCACTTGGGTTTATCATCCCTTTCAGCAGAAAAGCTAAAACCACAACTTCATCTGGGCTTCTTCTTCTTCTTCTTTTTTGTTCTTTTCTGATCACAAAATTGGCAAATTCATAAATAATAAAAAAAGATCGCTTTTTTCTTTTCCGGGCCTCCCCCTTTTCGCCTATTATGTAAGCATCGCCGCTTCTTTCTTAACAGAGCTTTATCCACAGCCGTTTTTCTATTTTTAAATGGATAATCTATAAATCATCTAGTATGTTTATGCTTTTCTTCTATATATATATATATATATATATATATGTTTTCTGTGTTTGGAAGTATCTTTTTTCTGATCAAGTTACCATTTTTTGCTCTCTGGTGAAATTTTAGCTTGGAAGTGGAATTGGATTATCAGTTCTAAAGCTGCTTTTTCTTTGAGTTTTGTGTTTAGGGCTACGCTTTCTAATTTGTAATTTGTGTTTGATTGATGAATTGCTTGATGGGTTTGGAATAACTTTGATGGGAATTATGGTGGAAGTGTACTTTGATCAAATTGGTCACGGGAAGACATAAAGATTAACTTTTTGATCATGGAAAGTATCAGAGTATTCCTTGTACGAGCTCAGAAGTATATTCTAGTATGGGAAAAGAATTCCTTTGGAGCTTCTAGCTCTGTGCAAGTTTAAGGAAATTACCTAATCGTACAAGGGGCCTCTGTCACCTTGTTGACAGAGGAGGAACTCCGACAAAATGCAAGTCTAAAGGGGCCTCTGTCACCTTGTTGGTGGTGATGTCGAGGCCTCTGTAGACTTGCATTTTGTCGGAGTTGACGATCTCCGCCGGGAAACGGGTGGCTAAGTCGATGGAGAGCCTTGATTTTCCGGTGCCGGTGGCTCCCATCACGATCACGACTTTGTCCTTCCTCCTCCAGTGGATGAAGGGGTCCATGTTTAGGCCGCCGGGGAAGCTCACCAGGGCCGGAACTTCTTTGCAGGCGGAGAAAAAGATCCTCATTATCATCAATCTATCAATCAAGAAACTAACTTCACCTCCTGCATATAATATATATATATATATATATATAATCATTAATTCCACCATTTTTAGTATCAACTCGAAATTAATTGAACCTTTAAACAACATGCATAATATATTTGCACAAAAACAAGTGTACGTAAGTACCTTTTGTAACATGAAAAATGTTGAGGAATTTGTATAACTTATGTACATGTTCGTTAAAACGAATCTAAAATAGTGGGGATTAGTGAAATGAAGAGATGCGTGGAGGTGGCTATGGAGTGTTCGTGGGCTTACGAAAGAAGAATGAATATGAATTATGAGCTTATTGAAGTGATAAAAGTAATACTATTTTCCACATAACAGAAAGGATGGAACTGGGCGGGTATTTATGGAGGACCAATATAAGTTCCGTACAGATGCATTTGCGACTTGCCATCTCGGAGGGTGGGGCCCGTGGGGTCAACTCACACACACATCACACACGTATATATATCCCTCGTTCATTATAATCATTAGTTTATACTAGTTTAGTTTGGTTAAGATTTTTATTTGCTTGGGGGTGTGGTTAATTTAGTTAGTTCAGATCTTCTGCCAAATATGTTCTTGGTTGCAAAACAACGTCACTCACTTTGCTCTCTATGGACAGAAAATATGAAGTGTAATTTAGTACGTAGTTTTGATTCTTCCGAGAAAAGAAATTATATATTTCGTATGCACAGTTGGAAATGTCATGTTCTTATATTTTATAATTATTATAAGGGGTTCACAATTAATGCGTACTTAAAAAGTAAGTGTGCCACTGAAGAATATATATATATATATATATATATAGTGAGACCTTTAAAGGTAGCACGAGTCATGTTTTGGATTAATTGACAGATAGCTTATAATGTTTCAAAGGTTACACCTCTTCAAAAAATGTTATTTTATGTATTAAACTTTAAAACCTGTATAAATTTATACCTTTTCATTACAAAACTCTTCTATAGTAAGGGGGCGTGCAGTGACGTCTTTAGAGGGTCCCGAGGGTTCTGAAGACGTTGGCTTCCAACCTAACCTCACCCCTTACTAGACCTTTTATATTTTGTTTATGCCTAAGCCAATAGGGGTGTGTGTATAATTTATTGTATAGAGTTATGGTGTGTTAGGCTTAATAGTCAAAACTAGGTAGGAGGGATAACTAATTATAGGAATCCCTTTGAATCATATGTTGGTGGGTGTGTGTATAATTTATTATTAAGCTTAAGAATTTATTGTACACACACCATAACTCTATACAATAAATTATACACACACCCCAAGATTATCCTTACATATGAATATTCATATGTATAATTTAGTAACATGTTGCCAAAGGGTGCATTTCCCTACTTCCTTCAGGACATTGAAAGTGCCACTTCACTCACTAACAAAAATCCCACTTCATGGCCTTTAATTTCCTACTTCTTCCCCCATGTGGAACCTGAAATTGGACCCTCTTAAAATTTGGCCATTAACAAAAATGTTGGATGTTAGTGATGTAACAATTTGGCAAGACATTACTCTTAAAACTGAATCTCATGTGTATCGTTAGGTACGTTTTTTTCCGCGAGAATGAAAATGAGAATGTGAGGGTGAAAATCTTATATTTGGAATGGATAGATTTTTCACTAAGGAAATCTTAATTTACCTTTGAGATGATACAATAATTTGATCAGATTCCTATATTAACTACAAATTTAAGACAAAATGGTCATCTTGTGTTTTCTGTTCAGTTGAATGAGTTTTCAATTGGTCAAGATTTTATTTAGTTATTTTTATATAATTAAAAGATTTATCTGAAAATTCAGACAATTTTAAAAAAATAAAATGAAATTTATTCATTTGTGAAGTCTGTTTTTCCTCAACAATAATGATGCTGCAAGTTGATGGTCTTTGTAACAAACAGTACTTGGACCAACTCACATGTCAAGCACTTTGCAATTACTTTTTTTTAATAATAAAATTTTCATTTTATTTTTATTTTATGTTGGCTATGATTATTAATTAAACTGAACTAGGTCCATCGTCTATCTTCAGTTGACTATTAAATGCATTCAGTACAAGCATTCCATAAAAGGACAAATCTTTGGGGCCAATTATTGATTGATGAGAAGTCTTGTAATTTGTTTTTAATTTGTTTGTTTCTCTTTCAATTTTAATTTGTTTCTCTTTCAATCTTTTTCTTGAGTTCTTAAAATCCAAGGCCATGAAGTGGGATTTTTGTTAGTGAGTGAAGTGGCACTTTCAATGTAAATCCTCAAACTGAAGTTGGTTGAAATTGAAGTGGCACTTTCAATTTCAACCAACTAACTAATAGCGATGTTGATCCTCAAACTGAATCTTCTAACATGTACCACTTCTATTTATTGTGAATTTCAAAATTAAATATATAAATTGAGGTAATTTTTTTAGAAACCAAAATGAGGTATTAATTATTGTAAAATACTACAGTCCCTTGATGGAACCATTCAGTTTGTAAATAATAATTTATGATACATTAGTAATGCAATTACATAAACTATTGTATAAGTCATTATTCACTTTTAAATGATCTCATGAAAGTACTATAGTATTACCCTTAATTACATGTCTTTTTTTCTTATATACATCCTTTTATATATCGAGATATAAATATGGGAAACACTATCTTCCTTTTGTTAGGAATTGTCGAAAAAGAAGAACAAACAGAGAGAAAGGGGAAGAATCAAACTTATAATTTCAATAGAACAATTAAACAATACTACTGAAGAATACAATCCGCATATAGGGGCAAACAAGAATATATATAGAAATACGAACTAGTATACCCAATCCAATAAGGAAACTAAAACCACTACTATAAATTTGTTACTACTATAAATCCATTATTACCATAAATCTACTATAAATTTGTTACTACTATATATCTAACACCTTTATTGATAATAGCATATGATACATTACTAATGTAATTGCATAACCTATTACATAAACTATTATTCATAAAAAAAAACTATATCCTTATTTGTGTATATATATATATATATTCCTCGATAACAAACAATATCAAAGATACGGCAAATGAATTTTATTTATTTTTGTTTGACAAAGCAAATGAATTTTATTAGGATAACATAAGTAGTATACGTGGCGGTCGATCTATAGTACTATTTTCAAAAACCGCCCAAACCTATTGGGTATTAACCCAATAAAACCTACTTTAAAAAATAATGGGCTGGGTGGGCTTGGGCTAAATATGTAATGGGCGGATTTAGGATAGCCCATTGGGTACCCTAAAACCCATCCATTATGGGTATCAAAAATACCCATCCAACATTACCCTTGAAAGTAAAAAAAAAAAAAAAAAAAACCAACAACTCACATACTTTAGTGTGCCCATTTTATTTTTTTCTTTAAACTTATTTTTTCTTTTTCTTTATTTTTCGTGTCCTCCAATTACTTTAGGTTTTTTTTCCATTTATTTTTTTATAATATTTTTAAATTATCTACTTATAATACTAATTCAAAATTCGTTCGGGTTTAGGGCCGGGTTTGTGTTTGGGTTTGGGCCGGGCCGGGCCGGCCCAGTTCGGGCCCAATTTTTGACCGATTTCGGGGCGGGCCCAGTTTCAGCCCAGGCCCAGTTTTGGGCCTCGGGATCAGTTTTGGGCTTCGGGCCCAGTTTTGGCCCGGGCCCAGTTTCGGGTCTTGGGCCCAGTTTCGGTGCCAGGGCATGCACGGATTTATATAAATATAAAAAATTAAAAATTGTGTTTCGACAAAAAAATTACATACAATTAAATATAAAAGTATATAAAATTTAATATTTCAAATTTTAGAATATATTCAAAAAATTAAAATTCACTTTAAAAAAAATTAAAATGAAATTTAAAAAAAAATTTAAAATTTTTTTATTAATAAACTATTAAATAAGTCTTACAATTTTGTATAATGGGTATTATGGGTACTCATAACTACCCATTACCCATTTGAGTTAAAATCATTAATTGAGTGGATAATGGGTACCCATTACCAATTAACTTAACACCCATTTAATACCCGCCCAACCCGCCCGTTTGACACCCCTACTTTAGACATACATTAAGCCACACTTTAATTCTCACTAGAAGACATTGAAAATTCTTAAACCGCTCACTAAAACATAGGATTACTTTGAGCTCTCTATAGATCATAATTTTCATATATGTCACCAATGTGCCTTCAAAATAAACAGAACTGACAAATATAAGAATTAACTCCTAACTTTTGAGTGGGAGACATTAACTCGTTCCTAATCAGTTTCAACTAAGATAGAGAAAATATTATCAAAAAATATGAATCACTTGTTACTCATTTATACTTTCTTAATAAGTGAGGTAGTCTTGCTATGTATGACTAGTATAAAATTTACTCATATAAAAATATTACTCACTCTGTTCTCTTAAAAGAATTCACTTTATTATAGTAAAACAGTACAATAAAATAAACTCTTCTAATGAAACAGAGGGAGTAATTTGTTATCGTTTGATTAAATTTCTCTGGCAAACATCAATATATAGCTAAAATTTTCTATGCCAATTATGTGACACAACGATTTAATTACCTATTGTCTCACTTATGCGTTAAAAAATAACATTTAAAGATAAATAATTGTTTTGGAATATACAAAATAGATTGTACAAAGAATGCGGATTGAATATGTGACATGGTTATGTATATATATATAAGAGGCATTCTAAACGCAGTAACCGTTTTACTATTCGCAGTAACATTTTCCTGTGAAAAAACAAAAATGCCCCTAGCCAAAAAGAAGAAAATCGGGTATTGTTCGTCCGTGTGTGAACAGTACCCGTTAGAAAAAAAAAGTGAAGAAATACAGCCGGCGGTAGGCGGTATTCCGGGAATTCCGTCCGGGGAGACAGTCTCCCCAGCCGAAATGTTGCAGAAACAGAAAAAAACGTCCGGATAATCGCAGATCCGGGAAAAAATCCCCCCGAATGGGTTTTTTTCCCGAAAATTATAATGAAGGGGTATATAGAAAATTTATGCAAAGTAATTTAAAGTTAAAAAATAAATATAGTGTTTACTTATAGTGTAATATAGATCGTACTCGGGTAATTCGAAACTTTTTACAGAGAAATGTTACTGCGTTTAGTAAAACGGTTACGGGGAGACCGGTGGTATTTCTTTAGTTTTTTTATAACCGGGTACTGTGCACCAGTGCGTGAACAGTACTGTTCACGCACGGTGAACAGTACCCGATTTTCTTCATTTTCTTTTTTCTTTTAGGTCAAGGCATTTTTATATTTTCATAGGGTAATGTTACTATGAATAGTAAAACGGTTATTGCATATAACAATTTACATATATAAATTATAAAATAAAAAACATGTGATATGGTTGATGATTTGTGACTTTTTAGGCGCGGACTGAATTTAGCCGTTCCCAGTTCCCACACAACATGTGAAGAAAATGTACGAATTTTCCTGAAGAAAGAATTAAGATCCCACATGCCCATAATTTCGTACTGTGATAATTGGATAGGTCTAATCTGCTTATGTCCTCTGGCGAGTGGTAATATTCCCTCGTGACTCATTTTGTGAAAGTATAACTTTTTTTTTTTTTTACATAACTGTTAAAATATAATTAGTATTTATATTATTACTTTTTAATTCTGTGTTTAAGTGTAATTACTTACACATAATTATAGTACCAGAAACATGTATAGACGAGTTGAACTATCCGGCCGTGCGCGCATCGGTTTTAAAATAAAATGTATCGCTTCAATTTCGGGCCATCACCCATGCTACCAATAAAATTAATTGAATGCCGATAAATTTTTGATTTTTAATATGTCAAATTTTTTATGTAACACTGTCACTATCTGTACTATTATTTAGATTTTTAATATTTTGGAGACTTTGTCTATCACGTGTCTATCGATGATGTTGGGTTAGTTTTGATCAAAATTTGGGTGATGGGTTACATGAATAACCCAATTTGGGGACTGACGAGAAATAATTTCTAGTTCGATGACGAAAGTGCAATATGAGGTCAAGTTTTTTGAGAATCAACGAAAGTATTAAATCATTTTAAAAATATTAAAAGTATATAAGAAATGTGAATAGTTATATGTGTCGAGAATATATATATATATATATATAAAAGATGTATTAAAAACAGTGAAAATTTATTATAAAATATTTATAAAAAAATAAATTTCAAACTATGATTTGAAAGTAAATACCACCATATAGATCGCATTCATGCTTTTGAATATTGGCACCAATCAATCTATCTTCAGCTTAATTAATAGAGGAAGAAATGTCCACACACTATGAAGAGAGAATCAATCATCACTTATTAATATTGCAAAAATAGTTGGCATTAGGTGATGAGTCAATTTGGGGGTTGATATTTTAGGCACAACATGACCTTGGCATTAGGTGATGAGACAATTTCAAGGTTGATACTCTAGGCAAAACATGACCTATAATGTGTATCTCGTGTAGCCTATAATGTGTCGCCTGTGGAAGAACAAATAAATATTAAAAGAGAGATATTATCTGTTTCTTAAAATGTATTTGCTGTAAAAATCAACTTAAAAAAAAGTATCATGTGTAGTGAACAAAACGCAGATATCAATTTTAAGAGCTAAAGCATCACTCCGTTGAAAGCAACAAGTATGATAGGAAACTCACTATACAAAAAGGAGTAATTAATTCAAAACAAAATGTTAATACAGTACAACAGGGCAATGATAATAAAAATAAAAAACTGGATATATGACGTAACATCGAACTGCAAGAGTAAGACGTGTCCATACAGCATAATCACAAGAAACAATAAAAAAGAAACAACATCATAAAATTATTTAAATAATTTTATTAAATGAACATAAATCTTAAGGACATTTTTATTATTCAAAACAAAATTAAAGATACAAAAGATTAATAATATAGTTCTTAAAAATATTACTCTCTAAATCTCATATAAAAAAGTTTTGTTCCGAATTGTAACTCATAAATAATCGTATTACTAAATTTTTCTAATGAGACATAGCAAGTATGAGATAATAGTAATTTTACAAATTCTCAATAGATCTTTCATAAATTATATATAGGTTCTCTAAAACAATATTCTTCTTTGGTCCCGATTCAATATCTAGTATAAATATATAGTCCGTCCAATATCATCATTTAATAATCCTTAAAAATATCTAAATTTGTGTTAACTTAAATAAAATGAACTCATAGATGTTGCATGTAGGCGTTTTATTTGTTTAAATTTATGTTTGTGGAAATCGAAAAGCACTATTTAAATTAAAATTTTTAATTTTTTAAACTAAATAATATCTCCCTAAATTATTAATTTGTAGAGGTTTAATTTACATATATAATTTACGTGGATAAATTATAATCACTTCTGAACATCTTCAATATTATTTTTAATACATCATAATAATACTCCAAACAATAATTTAATCCCCGACAACTTTATGGTACCATAGATAAGTAAAACGAAAGAGTGGATATTATATATAATTAATGTTACTACCCAACGAAAACAACGTGGGCATAGTTGTCAAACTCGTACGATACGCTATATATATCGTACGATACGTATCATGAATTGAGAATTTCGATACGTATCGCACGTATGTATCGCAAGTCGTTGTGAATCGTGCAATTGTGTGATTCGTGCGATACGATACGTATCGCGATACGTATCGCGTATCGTGCGATACGTTAAATATGTCTAAAATTTAATTTTAAATGTCTAATTTAAATTTTTTCACTTATAAAAGTAACTTTTACTCTATATTAAATATAAGATATTATTTCAAAATGTTATTTTTATTTAAAATTTGTTTATAATTATTATCTCACATTTTTCCTATTTGGTAGTATTGGTTTTTGTTTTGCTTTATTTTTGTAAAATATATTTAAAAATTTATAACAATTTTCATCATTTTTAATACATTTTTTACATCTCAAATACACATTTTACGTTTTTAATACACTTTAAAAATTTTAGAAATTCATTTCTAAAGCATATTTTCATCCCAAATACATTTTCGAAATAGAAAAACCATACTAATCATCTTTATATTTGTTTAGTGATTTAAAATAATAATATCACTAGTATATTTATTTTGATGAGAACATTAATTATTTAATTTAATAATATAATATGTTTTTAATTTAATTTAAAAAAGATTGTGGACTGTATTGTAAATTTATGATATGATTCAAATAATACTATTTAAGTTCAAGTTTAACTTATAGTTTTTATGATTTTCACATAAAAGTTCATTTTTATAAACTTGTGAAAGTTTATTTTAAAGTAAATATTTATTCTTATATGTAATCTATAATATATAATGAAAAAAAATATAGTTTTAATTTATTTTAATAATATATAACCATAATATATAATGAAAAAAATATATAGTTTTAATTTATTTTAGTAATATATAAAATTTATATTATATTATTATATATAAACGTATCTTACGATACGATACACGATACGATACGCGTATCATAAATTTAGTTTTCGATACACGATACGTATCGCGATTCGACAACTATGAACGTGGGAGACAAGTTGGGACCGCATGAAAATTTCATCGACGTTCACACCGCCACGTTTGTTAACCATTCCAGGATATTTTAAATGTTTTTTTAAAAATGTAAAATGAAACTCACGAAATCAAACAGGTGTCACCATAAATATTACTATTTCCGTCTCACTGAAAGAGTCTACTTTAAAATGTGTACAACTTATTATGAGTTGTGAGGTACAACACTTAAAATAAGTAATTTATCACCATATTTTTCATTTATATCCTTACTTTAAAAGTAAGGATTAATTGTGAACCACACATTATTATATTAGTAAGGATATGTAATGTAAATAAATTCAAAATGGATTCTTTAAGTGGGACAGAAGGAGTATTTATTTATGAATAAATAAGACTACACACCAGAATCAAAATGTTTTCAGACCGAAGCTCTATAATCAAACACTCTCATCTTATACTAAATTCAACGTTTCAAATTTGAATTTTCCTCAAATTCTTCTCACATTATTTAAAAATAACACAATCATTAACTATTTTCTACATAACTTTTAATAAAAATAATTCTCTCCCAAATTTTTTTTTCTTAATTTAAGTTCCAATCCAAACATAGCCTTAATAACCCAAACATGATTGATTGCTGTTGACTCAACACTGTTAGTCAATTACGCTTCCAACACTAAAAATAGAGTAAGTTTGACATATATTTACTAATTGGCCCCAACACTATTACCAATTAAACTAAATCCCAATTACAAATACAAAAATACTAAATTGGGTATTAGTCTAACACTACAAACAAAGTAAATGTAGGCTATTTATTATATATTACTATGTCGGTCCGTCTCACTAAATGAGTCGTGAATGATGCGTATTTTAATCTAATAATGTTTTTAATAATATAAATATACTAAATTGCCCCTTCCTTTCTAATTGTGATTTCATGAGACTGATATATATATTTTTTATAAAAATAAAAATGGGATTGAATACTTTTTATTATTACAGAGAACAAACAGAATATAAAAGAAATTTCACGAGGAGTGACAAGTCAATTTTTTATAGTTTACTTGTACTTCATCCTCAACCTTCTTCATCCTCATCTTTAGCTTCTTCCTATAAGAATAGTTTAATTTCTAAGGATTTAAACTGTTGGAATATCACCAATGGAACATCAAAGTTAGTATTAATCTCATTTCTAGAATGGAAAATGTCTATTGCACAAATTATGTGCAGAAAAAAATGCACATAAAGTTATTTTTGTGAGCCACTTAAATGCTATTTTACAAAAATATCTTTATTGTATTATATTTTTTTCCTTTCTCCTCTCTCCTCTCTCCTGCAATTAATTTTTCACAAAATCTTCCTCATTTTTTTTTTTTTTTTTGAAATGATCTCAAAATCTTCCTCTATCATTATGTATTCTACAATTTGATTTCCTTCTTCCTACACTAATTATTTATGCTTTTTAGCTTTTTCAGTTTTGACTTTCTCTAATATTTTTTTAGCTTTAGCAATTGCATATGTGAAACCCATTTCACTACAAAACCAATCATCTAATTTATTGATTTTGTTCATGATATAATAATTATAATTTTATTATGAAAAAATGGGATTGGCAAAAAAAAAATTAATGGCAAAAAACACAAAAGGGTAAGTTCTCTTATTTTGTGTTTAGTGAAAAAGAAAGTAAGAAAAAATTATAATAATTATTATTATTAAAAAATGAATAAATTAGAGTACTAAATATTAAGTTCAATGGGGTTTAAAATGCTTATTAGTGAAAACGAAAGGGTAATTCTTTTTTTTTTAAAAAAAAAAGCTGTCATAAATAAAAAATACCAAAACTAAATTAATTAAGAAAAAAATTTTAGAAAAAGGAAAAAAAAAAGAAAAAAGAAAAGAAGAAGAAGTGGGTAGAGAGAAGATAGAGGAGAGAGGAGAAAAAAAAAAGAATATAATGCAACAAAGAAATTTTTATAAAATATTATTTAAGTGACTTACAAAAATTACTTTATATGTGCACATATTATATCCATTTAACTCGAAGATATATATACACTGAAAAAGAGAACCTTATTCATTCCTGATACATTATTTATTTCAACAAAGTTTGCTGACACTGAAAGTTCGAAATTAAGGGAACACACGATCTACAGACAAACAGACAGGACCTACCATTATTAAACGTTATCAAAGCCCTCCAACGACTCACAAAAACAATTAAAGATCACATGATCATCATCTGGACGATTGAACAAAGCAGTCCCACATCATCCTCTTCAACCCATTTTCACATCATTATTGTTCGGTGCGTTTCTGGTTTTGGAAAACTCCCTGTCATCGACCGATGTGGGAATGGTGATGTTGACTCCATGTTTCGTAGGATGACCGATGATTTCAGCTTTAAGGTTAATGCCACCGCCATAAGCCCTGTGTTTTGAACTGTCGAGCAACGATTGCCAGTGCACCAGGTCCCACAATTGAGTTCCTTCGGCGCTCGCCCACCGGAGTAAAGCTTTTCCGATCGCTTCTTGAACGACCGGAATCTGGCAAGACGAGACGATAGCCTTGGCGATGTTAGTACGAAAGCCTGGTGAATTGAAATCGATTTCGCTCCCGGACGGAGTGGACCCCACTTTCGCAGTCAACGCTCGTATCTGGTCATTTAGGTCTTTGATCTGGGATTCAATGGCTTGGATCTGTGAAGACTGTGATCCTGAACCTTTTTCTTTTGACTTGAGGAAATGTTTGAGCCATGCAGCGGAGAGCTTAGGGTGCCGATTTCCAGTCTTGTAGTCCACGTAGACGAGCCCGAATCGAGCATGGAACCCATTGTTCCACTCGAAATTGTCCAATAGCGACCACACGAAATATCCCTTCACCTTCACTCCTTGTCTGAATGCAAGGATTCATCAGAAAATTAACGTTGTTTTTAAAAAAACGATGATGATGATTAAATTAGACAATGTACGCACCGTATCGCCTCCAAAAGGTAAGTGAGGTGATCATGGATGTGTGACACCCTCTTGTTATCATAAAATGAGCCCCAAAGCCTCGAGGAATTATCATCATGATCATCAATACCTACAACAATAGAAATTGTACATTAATTTCTCATCAAGAAGTTTAACATAATTGATTAACTATTGGATCAATATTTACCATTTTCAGTGATGTAGATGATTGGATCATTGTAAGTCTCCTTGATATGAAGGAGAAGATCTCTCATCCCTTGGGGAAATGAAATAAGCCATGCAGAAGCACCCTGCAATATTTGGTGTTTAATTAATTATCTGATTAGGAAAATAAATTGGCAATTAAGCTTAATTAATTACTTACCCTATCGTTCCCAATGGGAACCTCTTGCCCATCTTCCGTTTTGCGGGTCTCTACACAAACACACAAATCATATATTAGGAAAATATTATCAGTGAATTAATTAAGAGCTAATTAACATCGATCGTACTAACTAACCATAGTACATAAGTTGTTGATCAGTAACATAGTTTCTACCAATAGCCAAGCGTTCCTTCTTGAGTTCTTGATGAGAAACATATCTAGCTGTGTAGTAATTAACACCAATGAAGTCATAACTTCCTTGGATTAATTTCCTGTCTTCGGCAGTCATTTCGGGAAGATGCTCTTTCTTTACAAATTCTCTCATGCTCTTCGGATAATCTCCCTTAACAATTGGTGCCAAGTACCTACAATTATACATATTTATTATACATATACCAAAAATATTAGTAAAAATAAATATTGGGAGTCAAATTAATACTGTAATTAAGAATGATAGAGTCTGACCATCCAAGAAAGAAATCAACGGCTCGAAGTGCAGCTGCCTTGTCCTTCTCATCGTTAGGATTGCGAGGCTCAAACCACATGGATACCAACGTTATTCCAATTTGCTTCTTTTTCGCACGATCCTACATATATCAAATTAAATTAAGTGCAAGTATTAAAACTAAAAAACTATTGAAAAATATTAAAGAACAAACCTGATATTTCTGTTTAAAGATTTGGACAGCCTTTGCATGAGCGAGAAGCTGGTTATGGGTGACAATATAAGGATAGGAATATTCATCAAGGGTCGTTGCTTCGGAGGCCCAGTCAGTTGTGGGTTGGAAAATCATTATATTGCTCTTCCGCTCTTTTTTCTCAGTCGATGAACGAGAAGGGTGGAACAGAGAACCTTTGTCAGCGTCCTCCTCCACCGCCTTAGGGTCGGCGGTGACTTCGGCCTTCGCCGTGCCTTTCTCGTTTGTAGTTCCGGTCGCAAAAAGATGTTCATGAACTGTGCCCAAACCCGGAGCGTGAACCTTGTCCACGTGGGCAGAATAGGCATAAGTGAATGGTTCGTTCATTGTTATCCAGTGGTCAACGATATCACCGAACTCCTTGAAGCAAATATCTGCATAGTCAGCGAAATCATCCCTGCCAAAGACAAAAATGAATGAAGATTAACTAATTAATAGGGGAATTAAGTGTTGGTTAATTAGATTAGTGTAGTATTTGCTTACGCTACTCTGCGATCTAAGAAACCGTTGTATTCCTCTTGCAGAGCTAGAGGAAGATCCCAATGAAAAAGTGTCACAAAAGGTTCTATGCCTGTACATGAAAATTAAATTGGTCGCTATTGAGAAACCAAATTAAAATTCGTCGCTAATGAGAAGTAGTGGTCGTGTGTATTATACCATTATCTCTGAGCCTTTTCATAAGTTTCTTGTAATAGTCTATCCCTTCTTGGTTACGTGACTCTTTTTTTCCATCTGAAAATCCAAAATAACATTAATTTATTGTTAGAATTAAGCACAATAATGAAGGAAATAATTAAGAAAATGCTAAATTAATTAATTCATAAATTACTTGGACAAATTCTGGGCCATGAGATGGAGAATCTGTAAGCATCAAAGCCAGTCTCTTTCATTATTTGCACATCTTCCTCGAATTTTTCGTAATGATTAACAGCATCTTCAGTGTATGGGTGAAATAAATCTGCAATTTGAAAATAAAATTCCATAATTTAATCGTTTTTTCATTTTTAAAAATAAATTTAATTATTGAAGAGTGGAAATAGACCATGAGCTTTAGCAAAAGCATCCCATATAGAATCTCCTCTCCCTCCCTTGTCCAGACTTCCTTCAATCTGAAAAGTAATTAATTTCCAAACGCACAAAAAATAAATAAATAAATAATGAATAGGATGGCTTATTTACTTTAATAAATATATTCCCAAATCGTGATCATGTCTACCTGGAAGGCAGCAGTTGCTGAACCAAAGACGAAATCTTTAGGAAAATCCGATCGCCGGATGAAAGCCGGAGCTCCGGCGAAGAAATTACTAACAACCGAAGGCTCCATAACCACTAGGACTGAAAATTAATTGCGGGGTGAGTGAATTGGAAGGTTGGGAAGCGTGGGGGTATTTAAAAGCGCGGAACATGAGCATGGGATTCATCGAAAAATGGCAACTGGTGATCATGCAGAGTTGGTGACAGATGAACTAGATCTCAGTTAAAAACGTGTGAGTCGTGTGTGAAGCCATGGATGCGTGAGATCGACACCAGTTGTTAACTTGCATGGAGGCCTTCTGCATGACGAACAGTTGGCAGCAAGGTGATAATTATCTCTTTGTGAACTGTTGAGTTTTTTGTTTAAATTACATAGTTGACCTCTAGAGTTTTTAAAAATTGTTAACCGGACCTTGTTATTAGAAAAATTATTGATGGATCATCTACATGTATATTAGCTTCCCCAAAAATAGCATTCTATCCCTAGATGTATATGACTGCATAATCCGACATGATGTAACGGATATACCCAATATTCTCTCTATATATGGGAGACTACATCTTCTGTCTGTTATTGTCGTGTCTATCCTCTCACTATAGAGGATGAGACTCACCTATCACATCATGGGGTCCACTCCCCAATTACGAGATATTAAATATGAAAAATTATTGTATTCATCCGTTGTATTTTTAAAAATAGTACAGCAAGTCTATCATAAATCAACTATTCATATTAATATTAATTAATGGGCACCCTATATGTACATTATCTTCTCCAAAAATAATATTTCTCCCCTAAATGTATCTGATTGCACAATTCTACGTAGTACAACGGATGTACCGAATAATATCTCATGAAAGATAGGACAATAGTAGGAAGATCTCAAAAGTATTTATGGTATATTTTTTTGAGTTTCTTTATAAGTTTCTTGTAATAGTTGATCCCTTCTTGGGTTTGGAACTCGATCTTTTCAGCTGAAGTTAAAGTCAATACCCAAAATATGCAACGTTTATTATTAGAGAAAGCAATTTAAGATGGTAGGAACCTATAAAACAGTTCCTATCAAGGTAAGGTTGTAACTAGGAAGCCTTTTGAATAATTACATCTTCCTCAACAAATTGAGTGATCATCAAGATGGATCTTTCGAGTAAACATCTATCGTTCTTTTGGTACTTTCTTACATATATGTTTGTTTGCACATGGAATTAGCTTCCCGGACCCAAAATTTTTTTGGGCCAAAAGGGGTACGTATTGTTGGATAATGCATTAACACAGAAGTCGATATTAGCTGAGGTCGGCCTCGGTCACGCACAAATTTGGGATTCTCGATGGATGATACAATTGAGGGGATATACGCTAGGTGGTATAAAAAGCAGAAGGATGATACGTGTTAAAGTTAAAGAATGACATAACACCTTTCAAACTTAGCTCACTTAGTCAATTATGTTGATATCTGATCTGACCAGTTTTGGACTATTATTTTAGCATCTTTAAAGGCAGTTCTCACAGGCTTTTGCCCAAGTTGTTAGTGTTTTATGACAGGTTTGGAGAACAGCTAAAATAAGGAGGAAATACGCTAAAACAAGGATTTTGGAGCAAGAGATGTTCGGGTAGAATGTCACACGGGTTGTGGCCCAAAAAGAAGGAGAAAACTAAAGCCCAGTAGAGCAGCTAAAGTTCTAGAAGGTTTCAGAAATTACTGCAGTAGAAGTAAAAGCTAAATTTCTAGAAGGTTTCAAAAATTACTGCAGTGAAAGTTAAAAGCAGAAGCTCCAGAAGAATCTCCAGAAAATCAATCGGTTGTTTCCTTCATCTGAGTGATGTGCTGACTTTGTCAAAGATTGCTTTACTCCTTAACTGATGGGATATTTTTACTGAGAGATGATTGTTTTCCTCTCTATAAATAGGGGTACTCTCTAGGTAGAAGTCATTGAGATTTGCACTCAGTATTCATTTTAGTTTCTCATTCTTTATTCACCTAGAGTTCTTTCTTTAGTTCTGATAGAGTTAGAATTTCACGATACATTATTCTAGTAGTAGTTCTATTTTATTTGAGAATTCCTTCCGGCAGGCTACCCATTGCCCAAACGGGAAGAGTCTCCAGTAGCAATTTTCAGTAAAGTATCTCTTTTTCATATTCCATCCTTGCCTTAATTTCATGGCTGCTTTAATCTTATTTCGTGAGATGTTTAATTCCATGAGTAGCTAAATTATCTTATTCTAGTATTATGTGAGAAACCTTAACCATTGCATGTATGAAACCAAAGCATGAATTCCAGTCTAATTAACTAGTTCCATAATTGCCTGTGTTTATATGTCTAAAAACTAAGGTCGTATTAAGTCTGATCACCTTAATATAGATCTGGTAGGGCCAGTGAGTGGCACGACTACCGGCCAAGTAGTACAGGTTTAATTAGGTAGTAATCTCTTGAGCATCGTCGAGGGGGGTGACTGGTTTTGGGTTCTTCTTATTCTTAATGCTTCTAGCTTAGTTAATACGATGATTGCGGGGGCTCGCGGCCTGTTAATTAAACTAGATAGGGAAATAACCTTGACTGTGGGGACTCACGGGGGCTATCGATTCATTAAGGGAGAATTGGATTATGATTGCGGGGACTCGCGATTATCTATAACTGAAACGACATAGGATAATTAGACAGTAAAAGGGGTTTATGATTGCATGCATACGATTAAGGTGGACTGCATAATGCTAGGATATTCTTCTTAATTGATTCTTAATCTATTTTTCATATTTGGTTTTGCTTTTTGCACATTTCTACAAATTCAAGGTCTCTAGGAGATACAAAAGGTGACTGCTAGTCAAGTTTGGTTAATTTGCATATTAATTGGAAATTGTGTTGAATTTGCCGTCTCTGTGGATCGACCCTGTACTCTGCTATGCTATCTTTTATTTAGCTAAATTGGTGCAGGTTTTTTAACAGTATTTTTACTGCATTTGATAGTCCTACGACGAGTTTATCAAATTGGCGCCGTTGCCGGGGAAGGTTACAATTTTTAATTTCTTTTTCCTATTAATGTGCTTGGTGTTTTCTTGTGTTGTGTATGAGCAGGTCTTCAAAACCTGTATTACTGAGTGATCCAGAGATTGAAAAGACTTGTAAACGCTTAGCCAAGGAAGCACGGTTACGTAAGCTCGCAGAATCAGAATCTATCAACCGACTGAGAGAACAAACGGTCAACCGACCGGGTGAGCAAACAGACGGTAGCTCTGAGGCAGAGTCTGTCAACCGACCGATTGAACAAACAGACGGTAGTTCTGAAGCAGAATATTCAAGTTCTGAACTTGAATTTGATATCATGGGAGATAGACAAGAAGACAGACAAAGGAATGGGGGTGAAGAACAACAAAGAGGGCCACCACCAGAACCCACATTGAAGGAATTAAGCAATCAAGACATTGACGACAGAGCCTCTGCGGTAGTCACCCCTGAACTGCCCAATGGCTTTCCACTCAAGAATGGTTGGCTTAATGGCATCCCAAAATTCCATGGGGGTGCTACAGATGATCCTCACAATTTCCTTGCCGAGTACGTGAAGAACTGTAAGGTGGGGCGCCTACCAACTGGAGCCACCATCGATCAACTAAAGTTGGTGGCTTTTCCCTATGTCCTGACAGGTCCAGCAAATCGGTGGTTTTCCTCACTACCACCAAATTCCATTACCACTTGGAAGCAGATGAATGAGCTGTTCCTGAAGAAGTATTTTCCTTCGACCAAAACCAATCTGGTCATGAAGGAATAAGCAGCATTCAACAAGAAGCTGATGAGTCCCTTGGCAATTACTGGATACGATTCAACGAACTAGTGGAGAGTTGCCCAAATCACAAGTACTCAGAAGCACAACTACTTCAGTATTTTTACCATGGGATGACCACCAATGACCGGAACCATATGGAGTCAGCCAGCAATGGAGCATTCCAGAACAACACAGTAACCAAGGCCAAGAAATTGATCGAGGATACTATTGAGTCAAGGAGTCAGTTTGGGGAACCCTCCCGATCGATCAGACGGCAGGCCGAAGTAAGATTTGTTGATGATTCCAGTGACGAGAAGCTGAACCAGATTGCTTCCACTGTGGAGAAATTGACGGCTTTGGTAGTCCAGCAATCTGCTCTGGTAGCACAACTTGCAACCCCATCCAGTAGCAGCCAGGAAGAAATTGTTTGTGGGTGCTGTGGGAATCAAGGGCATTTTTCACAAAATTGCAACCTTGTGCAGGAGGAGTCCGTCAATGCTGCCGGAAGTTGGAATAACAATGGGAGTTGGAGTCGAAATCAGCCAAGGAGGGACCCCTACTCTAACACCTACAATTCAGGATGGAAGGACAATCCAGCTTTTGGTTGGAAGAATCCAGAGGAAGGAGTTCAGGTGCCTTTCAAGTCAGAAGCCAATCAGAAAGCTCCATTTCCGAATGCAGGGAACAATCAGAATGTCAGAAATACTGGACCAGTGTACAGGCCACCCCAACAAAGGAATTTTCAGAATCAGAATAATCAACCAAGGGGTGGCAGAACCATAGAGGAAGCAGTGGGAGATCTTTTTGAGCAACAGAAGGTACAGTCAACTGCCCTCGACGGAATTGCAGGAATTCTATCTCAACTGTCAAGTTCCATACAGGAGTTGAAGGGAAACCAAGGGAAATTACCTTCTCAAGTGCAGGTTTCGGGTATGGAGAATATAAGTGCAATAAGTTTAGGAATAACAAAGGTACGGGAACCAGAACTGGAAAATTCAGTATCTAGACTGAGTTTGAATCAAGGTGCACCATACCAACCACCCCAGCAGCGGAATTTTTAGAATCTAAGTCAGAATCAACCACAAAGGAGGGGCAGGATGATGGAAGATGCCATTGGAGAGTTGTTCGAGCAACAGAAGGAGCAAAGAACTACTATGGAAAGGATAACAGGAATTTTGTCCCAACTATCGGCATCCATGCAGGAGTTGGAGAGGAACCAAGGTCATTTGCCTTTCCTAGTACAGGTTCCTCCCAAAGAGAACGTGAATGAAATCCAATTGAGAAGTGGAAAAATTCTGGAGCCTGTAATTAAGAAATCACAGTTAGCAGGGGCCAATTTTCCCAAACCGATAGGTGTTCAGGATGCTGGAAATTCAAATACAATAGAATCTGAGGAGCCGATCATTGTAGACTCCGATCCTGAACCTGAGAAGAGCCCCGCTCCAGTTACAATGAGCAAGGATGTGTATAAATCTGTGCCGCCATTCCCAAATAGCTTGCGACCCAAGGCAAGGAAAATAAAGGAGGACCCAATTGACTACTTGGAGGTTTTCGAAAAAATGGAGGTCAACCTTCCATTCCTTAAGGCAATTAAGCTTCCCACAGTCGGGAAATTTCTGAAGGAATTTATGGCAGGGAAGCCAAGAAGGGCGAGCAAGGTGGTGTTAGGAGAGAATGTCTCGGCAGTTATTCAGAAAAAGCTCTTCCCGAAATGCAAGGATCCAGGTATGTTCTCTTTACCTTGCATAATTGGAAATAGAAAAATAAAGCATGCTATGTGTGACCTTGGTGCTGCCATTAATGTTATACCTTTGTCAATTTATGAGACTTTATCTGGTGTTAAGCTTGTGGATACAAAGGTAGGAATACAACTAGCAGATAGGTCATGTGTGCACCCTGAAGGTGTACTTGAGAATGTTTTGGTGAGCGTAACTTCCTTTGTTTATCCTGCTGACTTTTATGTGATTAAGATGCATAATGATCCGGCCAAAGAATCTGCTGGTGTATTGTTGGGTCGCCCATTTTTGAAAACTGCTAAGGCAGTAATTGATGTGTATAATGGCTCTATCCGTTTGGATCATTGTGGTGAAAAGCATACTTTTAGCATCGATGATACTATGAAAAGTCCACAAACGGTTGTGAATAGTGTTGAGCTGTATAACCCTCTTGTCCAAGAATCTCTTGAGACCAACTTTTTGCAGGACAAGGAAGAGAAGATTCTCCCTCGGGGTTTGACTGATTTCAAGAGACAGAATATAAGTGATGAAAAGGCCTTAACGCTTAACTTGGAGGAACCTCCAGGTTATCAAAAGGACCAAAATTCTGCAAAAGGGTGTGTCAAAGCCAAGGTGCGAAAAAGAAGCAATACAAAGACATGGCTTAGTACACCCACCAAAGTTGATAAAGTGAAGTTACTAGGCGAGGGGTCAGATTCGAACAGTGGAAGAAACTTCACTGTGGAGCTATCCTAATTAATAATGAGAAGCTAAGTTGAGTCTAGCCAAAGACTTAAAAGAAAGGCGCTAGTGGGAGGCAACCCAATTTGTTTTTCTTTTCATTTTATTTCGGTTTTCTTTCGTTTTTTTATTTTATTATTTTTATTTTTATTTATTTTCATTAGTTTGTTTTCTAGTCACACTTTTCTGGCTGAATTCTTTTGCAGAATGTGCAGGTACTTGTCGGAATTTTTTTTGCTTTCTGGACAATGTTGGACTACCTAGTCCAATAATCTGCCCAGGTAAGTTTTAGTTCCCCTGCATCATCTTTGAAAGTTTAATTGTGTTTGTTATATGTGTCAGTCGGTCTGTCAGTCCTTTTCTCTGCTCTTATTGTAGTTGCTTGAGGACAAGCAATTGTTTAAGTGTGGGGATGTTTTGTGTGTTTTTGAAATTTTATTTTCTTATTTTTATTTTTATTTTTTGAATATGAATTTTGGTGAGAGTCTTTGCCTTGTGACTGAACTGGATCTGAAATAAGTAACATAAGTGAGGTGTTACATGAGGTGTGCATGCTGAATTTTGAAGTGTTAAATTGAGAAATCCTTCGCTAGCTAATCAAAATATGCATGTATTTCCCTTTCTTTTAAGCCACTGTATTGAGCCTGAATGTTCTGTGAGAATCATTTGTTTGCCGGCCTGACTGTTAAGATGGTATGAATAGTGCATGGCGGGAGGATAGGGGACCTTCTTAGGATTAGCCCTTTTTTTTTTTGGCTTAAATTCTGAACCTACCAGTTTATATCCTTAGAAGCCAAGTTGAAGCCTTGTCTACAAGTTCGTTTGAAGTCACTAAAACAGCCTAGCCAATTCGTGATTAAGCTTCTTTTTCACCCCCCCAGTGTGTATGCTTTGCTGTAATGTTTAAGTGTGTTTATTAAAGAAGGTGGCCTTTTCTGTATTGTGAAGTCATTTGAAGAGTATAAATGTGTACTGGAACTTGAAAAGAAGCTCTGAAAAAAAAAAAAAAAAAGAAAGAAAAATCCAATTTCTCAGTCCTGAAGTTTAAAAGCAAAAATGCATGAACTGAGAGGAATTAAGTGGAAAGAGCTGAATAAAGGGTTCTAGTCTTTATTATTGTGAGCTATTTGATTGAGAAGCAGGATATGCCATGAAGTAGTGAAATTCTGAGAACAGGGCAGGCAACCAATTCCCCAAACAGAAACGGGGTAGTAATCTGGAAAAGAGTGCAGCAGTAATTGTTCTTTTTTGTTAAACACACAGGGTTTAATGTTTTTTTTTTACAGGTGGCTTAGAACCCTTAGGATCTGTCCAAGTGTTCGAACCCTAGCTTTACATTGCATCCTATGATTTGAAGGTTGTTTCTTAACTGCCGTGTGTCTATTCCTCTTATACTGTGGCGATGGTCGGCTGTCAAGCATGTATAATTCTGGCTAGATTAGGATTTAATTTTATCCTAATTTTTTTTTTCTTGTGAAAAAGTGAGGGTGTGAATTACAGACCATAGAGTGCAGTTGTGGGAATTATTGCATATTTTGTGTTGGGCTTTTGAAGGATGGTTTTTCTGGAAAGTGTTAAATTGCGTGCACCTGAAATGTGATACTGAATTTTGTGATGTGAGTAGGATCCAGCAGAAGGAATGAGGCAGAAGTTTGTGTGTCAAGTCATAGAGTCAGTTTGTCTTTTATTCTGTTCTTGTTCTTTGTGAGTCTTGTTGGCTGTTTTGTTTTTTTTTCTTTCTTTCGTGAAATTGTTGTGAGATGAATGCTTAAGGGAGGAGCTATGTTCTATTCTTCACTTCACACTTGAGGGCAAGTGTCATTCAAGTGTGGGGATATGATCTGACCAGTTTTGGACTATTATTTTAACATCTTTAAAGGCAGTTCTCATAGGCTTTTGCCCAAGTTGTTAGTGTTTTATGACAGGTTTGGAGAACAGCTAAAATAAGGAGGAAATACGCTAAAACAAGGATTTTGGAGCAAGAGATGTTCGGGTAGAATGTCACACGGGTTGTGGCCCAAAAAGAAGGAGAAAACTAAAGCCCAGTAGAGCAGCTAAAGTTCTAGAAGGTTTCAGAAATTATTGCAGTAGAAGTAAAAGCTAAATTTCTAGAAGGTTTTAAAAATTACTGCAGTGAAAGTTAAAAGCAGAAGCTCCAGAAGAATCTCCAGAAAATCAATCGGTTATTTCCTTCATCTGAGTGATGTGCTAACTTTGTCAAAGATTGCTTTACTCCTTAACTGATGGGATATTTTTACTGAGAGATGATTGTTTTCCTCTCTATAAATAGGGGTACTCTGTAGGTAGAAGTCATTGAGATTTGCACTCAGTATTCATTTTAGTTTCTCATTCTTTATTCACTTAGAGTTCTTTCTTTAGTTCTGATAGAGTTAGAATTTCACGATACATTATTCTAGCAGTAGTTCTATTTTATTTGAGAATTCCTTCCGGCAGGCTACCCATTGCCCAAACGGGAAGAGTCTCCAGTAGCAATTTTCAGTAAAGTATCTCTTTTTCATATTCCATCCTTGCCTTAATTTCATGGCTGCTTTAATCTTATTTCGTGAGATGTTTAATTCTATGAGTAGCTAAATTATCTTATTCTAGTATTATGTGAGAAACCTTAACCATTGCATGTATGAAACCAAAGCATGAATTACAGTCTAATTAATTAGTTCCATAATAGCCTGTGTTTATATGTCTAAAAACTAAGGTCGTATTAAGTCTGATCACCTTAATATAGATCTGGTAGGGCCAGTGAGTGGCACGACTATCGGCCGAGTAGTACAGGTTTAATTAGGTAGTAATCTCTTGAGCATCGTCGAGGGGGGTGACTGGTTTTGGGTTCTTCTTATTCTTAATGCTTCTAGCTTAGTTAATACGGTGATCGCGGGGGCTCGCGGCCTGTTAATTAAACTAGATAGGGAAATAACCTTGACTGTGGGGACTCACGGGGGTTATCGATTCATTAAGGGAGAATTGGATTATGATTGCGGGGACTCGCGGTAATCTATAACTGAAACGATATAGGATAATTAGACAGTAAAAGGGGTTTATGATTGCATGCATACGAGTAAGGTGGACTGCATAATGCTAGGATATTCTTCTTAATTGATTCTTAATCTATTTTGCATATTTGGTTTTGCTTTTTGCACATTTCTACAAATTCAAGGTCTCTAGGAGACACAAAAGGTGGCTGCTAGTCAAGTTTGGTTAATTTGCATATTAATTGGAAATTGTGTTGAATTTGCCGTATCTGTGGATCGACCCTGTACTCTGCTGTGCTACCTTTTATTTAGCTAAATTGGTGCAGGTTTTTTAACAGTATTTTTACCGCATTTGATAGTCCTACGACGGGTTTATCAATATCAATTCTATTTTCACTTTAGCATTGGAATGAAATCTGAGAGTTATTCCCAAAAACAGGATTTCAGAAGTGAAGAACGACGTCATAGGAGCTCGGCGCTAATCAGTGGTTCAACACGTATCACTAAATATTTAGTAAATTATTAAGGGTAAAAGTAAAATTTTACTTTGGGGAGGGGGCAGAGGGTGCTGGACATTTGATGTTGTTGGGATATCTCCTCAAATTCCTAATACAATTAGTATTGGGTCAGGCTTTTCTAATTCTGAATAGATTAGGAAACTAAGCCCAATAGGGTTTCCCTAGTTTTATTATAAATAGACGTTGTTTGTAATAAACTAGGTGCAGTAGCAGAGAGCAGTAGACAGACCTCATTCTAGATAGAGATATGCTAGAGAGAACTATAAAGGGGAAGGGTAGAATAGAATTGAGGGCAAAGATGTTAACTCTTCTATTCTGTAAATTCTCTGTTTGTTTGGAACAGTGTGTATTCTTGTGGATTAAACCATGATAAATTACAGTGTTTTCTTTTCTGTTTTCAATTCTTCTGCAGTGTTCTTGTTGGAATATTTCTTTTAACAAGTGGTTTAAAGATCCTGGGGCGGCATTTTTCCTAACAAGTGGTATTAGAGCTAGGAACCAGGAGAGGAGACAGAAAAGGAAAATTAAAGCTAGAGATAAAAGGAGTTGTGCGTCAAGCTGCCGCATACAAAATTCGACGAGTGCTACAGCCGGCGGGTGAATCAAATTGAATAAGGAAAAGTCTTTGTAAATTTGGTTCGTGGGTTTCGGATTTGGAAGGAAAGAAAAATTCCTGTGAAGTTGGCTTCCACGAACTGCTTTCGCCGCCGACTTGAAGAAAAAAACCTTTGGGGTGCATCAAATTAAAGATTAAAGGATTCTAATTTGGTTGTGGGCACCGAATGTAAATTGGATCAAAAATTAAATTTGATCAAGGTTACGGTTGTCGGGTTGGCGGGTGGTTTAGAAAAAAAAGGATTCCTTGAGGTTGTTTGGGTTGAAGCTTAAGGCTTTGTTTTTTGTGGGTTAATTTAAATTTGGTTAAAGTGATTTAAGGTCTTTTGGATCAATTTTAAAAATATCTGATAAGAAGTTTGAAACTCCACTCTTTGATGGAAAGACAGATTTTACGATGTGGCAGTGCACTATTCAAAATTTACTGGTGCGGGATCATCTTGATCAAGCACTTGAAGATAAGAAGCCCAAAGGGATGAGTGACAAAAATTGGGATACAACGAAAAAGCAAGCAGTTAGCACGATTCAACTTGCACTTGCTCCAGAAATTAAATACGGTGTTCTGAAAGAGAAGACACCGAAGGGGATCTGGGACAAGTTGACAAGTATTTATGTGTCAAAGTCATTAACGAACAGATTGTGCATGAAGATGGACCTCTACAATTTAAAGATGGATGAAGGAGGAAATTTTCATGATCATGTGAATGTATTTAATAAGCTAATATGCCAACTTCAAAACACGGGAGAGGAAGTCGAAGATAAAAAGTAGGCTTTAATGTTGTTGTCTTCTTTGTCATTATCTTATAAACCAAATGTGCAAACAATTCAGAAAAACCAAAGCCTAAGGAAGATATATACTATAACTTTAACTTGCTTTAAAAAGTTGTAAAACCATTGAATTCTTCGAATTGATTAGGTTCCAATATCAAATGGAAATTAAATAGTTATCATCTCCAAACACTTATGTATTAATTCTTTTTTTTTTCCCCAAATGTTCGAACCCGTAGCCTCAGGGTCACAAGACATCCCCTTGTTTATATTTGTGAGACCCACTTTAATTTTTATATTCCAAAAAAATGCCTTTATTTGGTCATCATTACTTGGTGACTAAATTTTTGTCACCAAAATTAACATTAATGACTAGATACTTTGATAACCAAGTAAATAAGTAACCTCAAATTTGGTTATGAAATGCTAAACATTATTTATCATTGCATTACTTTGGTGTCAAAACTTATGGTGACAAAATTTTATGACCACTTGTCACCAAGCGTCCTGTATCGTGGTGTTAACATATATAGTACTTTTGGTGACCAAAATTGTGACCACAAGCTTAGTCACGAATGGGGGAATGACCAAAGCCAGCCTCTTGATAACATCAATTTAGGTAACAAAACAATAGTGACAAATGTGGACACCATGGCATATGCAAGATACTGAACTTTGGTGACGAAATATTTGGTCACTAGTTTTGGAAACAAAACCCAATTTGGTGACAGAATTTGAATTTTCGTGACCTCTAATTTTGTCACCAATTGACACAATTTGGTGGCTGAAGTAAAATGGGGTCACCAATACCTTTCAATGGCCGAGCTATGGTGACCACGATTTTGGTCAAAAAAGACCATTCCTGATCGTCACTAAAAACCATTTCCCTTGTAGTGACTTGTAAACGTGGGTTTACATTTTTAGGGTGGAAATTGGTTCGATCACTACACCAGAAAAGGTTAAGGGAGGCAGGTCCTAAGAGCATTAGGACACTGTGCGGGCGCCTCCAATTGGAGGGCCCGCACCCGCCTCCCTTGTGAGGGGTTATTGGAGGCGGGTGCAACAAGCCTTCCAATAAATTGTTCTTGGAGGCGGGTGTCCGATACACCGGCCGCCTCCAATATTCTCCCAATAAAAAATTTAATTTTCCATTCTTTAATTTATGGTTTCGGTAGGAATCGAACTCGCGCTGACAGAATCACTTGACTGTTGCACATTAAATTTACCACTAGGCTACATATATTCATGTATAAAGTTAAAATCAAAATTATATATTTATACATATATTTTTCTAAAACTTATAGTTTTTATTACCTATAATTTAGTGCTTCTTTTAAAAATTATTTTCAACACTCAAAATTATCCTAGTGAATTATTTTTAAATTTATTTTCAACTTTTAATAATCCAAAACAAAGAAAATTTTCGAAATAATATTTATTAAAATTTGTAAAAATGCACCCGCCTCCAATAAACACGATATTGGAAGTGGGTGCAAAGCTTTTTTTAGCCTTGAAGGAGATTTAACTAATTGGAGGCTGGTCATATTCAACCCGCCTCCAGTTAGAACTTCGAAGGCGGGTGCAACATGACCCCCCTGCAATTAGTTAGTAATTGGAGGCGGGTCATGTTGCACCCGCCTCCAAAGTTCTAATTGGAAGCGGGTTCAACATGACCCGCCTCCAATGTTTAACTACTGGAGGCGGCACCCGCCTTTAAAGGCTATGCAGGCCCCTTTGGAGGCGGTGTTAAGTATTTCTGTACTAGTGGAGAACCATTTAAAATCGTAGCACAAGTTAATTATGGACTAAATTAAATACACTTTTTTTTAACATAATGAGCGCACCAAAAAAAATTAATGGTTCAACTCAAAGAACATATTAAGGGCATCTTCTTACGTTTAATTTTGAGTTTTGGTTTTGATTTCAGCAGTAAATTTAATATATTATAATCAGTTTTCATTTTTTCCTATACAACTTTTTACTATTCAGCTATACATTTTTTACATTATAAAACTATTTTTCAAAAATCAAAACTTAAACATTCTGTAAAGAACATGCCCTTACTTTATTTTGTGATACAAAATATGTGAGTTCGTAAAAGAGTGCTCAAGTTTTTCGCCCCAACCGCTTTATCCCCTTTGTGGGACAACAATCTTGTCCAATAATATTTATTGGAACTTAGCTTGCTACTAAATAAAGATTTCTTGACTAATTAGTTTTTGAGATAATAATTCTGTTGATCTCCAAATCTGGTCTTAAATTGTACTTCCGTTTTTGAACTTTAAATTGTTTCTAACTTTCTGTTGAGTCTCGAAAGTTGTCTTTTCTAACCCCACGTAGTCCATCACTCAGATATCGACCAAAACAATCCAATGCCAGCACACACGTGATAACCAAACCTCAAAAATATTGAAATCTAAGAGATAATACAGTTGGCGGCATAGTTGCAAGAAAAAATTGATAATTTGAAAACACCAAGTATAACCAATTAAGTTTTGGTCAAAATTTGAATGGTGAATTACATGGGGGTTGAAAAACCCAAGTTTGGAAACTCAAGAAAAACAATTTCAAATTTAGGAACAAAAGTGTAAATTCGGACACCAACGGGGTTGTATCTCTTAGTTTTTCCTGATCATTAAATCAAATACATTTTCTCTACTCATAATTTAATTTCATGAAACCAAATTATTTCGTTTTTTTTTTTTTTGGTGATAATTAAACTATTGGAACAACAAGGAACATCAAAGTTATATAAATTTAATTAAGACATGAAGGCATATAATTATAAACACTCAAAACAATAATCTTTATTCATTCAAACTTCAAAGTGGTACATACACAATATGTTCAAGGATAGCAGGCGCTAACCTTCAATTTGGTCACACTGAAAGTTTGGAACACACACCAGACAAACAGACAGGAGCGACGATTAACATAATAAAAGTACTCCAACACACAGAATTCAATTAAAGCACATCATTATATCAGAACAAATTAAGCCTGCAACATCGGCAGAACAGAACACAAAACACTGCTCGATTTCACTCGAGTCTTCCAACTCTTTTAACGAGAAAGGAAAGATTTGTACCAAGAAGCTGAGAATTTGGGAATTCTTTCTGAGTTAGGATCACCGTAATCAACATAGTTGACACCGAATCGAGAATTGAAACCCACAAGTAACTCAACATTGTCCATGAATGACCACACAAAATGTCCACTCACCTTCACTCCTTTTCTGCACAAATTAAATTAAGATGTTCATCCGAACCGTTAATTAATTTAAAAGAGTCCACTGATATAATCGTTTTTAAATCACAAGTTACAACTCGAAAACGGACTCTTAATTTACGTACCGGATGGCCTGTTTGATGTAAGCAAGGTGATCATGGAGGAACAATATCCTCTTTTGATCATGAAATGAATCCCAATGTGTATTCGACCCATCATCAAAATCATCAATACCTACAAAATATATATATAATTAATGGAGAAGAAATTAATAATCTTTTAGGTGACTTATTTACATGCATCTTCTTACCAATAATATTTTATTAATGGATCCAAAAATATATATTTAATTTACCATTTTCAGTTATGCAAATTCTGGATCACCGTAATTCTCCTTAATGTAGAGCAAAAGATCCAGTAGCCCTTTTGGATATCCATAAACCCACCCAGCGGCACCCTGTATTAAGTTATCAAGAAATAATAATGAATTACAACTGCTACGGACGATCTTCAATAAAGAAAAAAAAAAAAGAAATTAAGAAAAAAGTCGCAAATGAAAACTGACCTGAACTTGACCGATGGGTACACCATTCTTCTTCTCTAAAAATATGGATTAAAGGGCCTTTTAATATATTTTCTTGTTAGAATAAATCATTAAAATTACAAGAGTAATATGCATAATAAAATTAATTCAGATAAAAATAAATATTAATTAGTTGATGAGAAATACATATTTTACCGTAAAAGTTGACTTGTCGATCCAAAACATAGTCACCACCGGGTGAGTATGCAAAATCAGTAACATACCGAGCAGTGTAATAATTTAAGGATATGAAATCATATGATCCTTTAACCATCTCTTTCTCTTCTGGAGTGAAACAAGGGAGGTGACCTTTGGTGACGTACTCGCGCATAATTTCTGGATAATCACCTTTAAATAGAGGATCCATGAACCTAACAATTGGCAATGGCATGCATATATAAATTGAGATCGATCCAATATATATGTTAATGTTTTAGTATGAATTTGATCTCAAGTGCGAGTGAATTATTATTCTGACAATAATATTATACATACAAAAACCGAAACTTAATTTTGGGAATTCCATTCATTCATTAATCGTGTGAGATTAATTTCTTTTCTTATAAATTGAGGTCACTAATTTCTATATATTTACATACTGACCATCCTAACATGAAATCCAATGCTCGTTGTGCAGCATCTTTATTTTCTTGAGTGTCCTTCAAAGGAATAAACCATTGTGCTACAATATTAAGACCAATTTTTCCACCTTGAATTGGCTGAAAATTAGCACAAAATAGAAATTTGTCAGTAGGTTGTTAAAAGAATCCGAGTTTAATACTAAAAACAGTATTATGAGCAAAACTCTTACAATAAGACGGGGAGTAGTATATAATTAACTGAAATATATATAGTAATTAAGAACCTGATATTTGTTTTTGTACAGAGTGGCTGCCTTTGCATGAGCAAGAATTTGGTAATGTGCAGATAAATATGGCATTTTTTCCAGGGGTGGAAGATCATCATCATCATCATCAGTTGTTTCACACTTTTTTGTGGGGAAAAGTGTTGAAAGAGTCCTTGAAATTTTATCAGCAGATGATTCAAAGGAAGCCCTAAGTGGTGGGAAAAGGGAAGGAAGATCCTCAAAAGGCCAAGTCTGGCCATTTATTATAGCTGTTGCTTTCTCTATGGCTTCATAGTCCTTGTCTGTCTTGAACCCAGGTGGGATTACACCTTGTATGTAACCCCCATAGGAAACAAACCATGGTTCATTCACGGTTACCCAATACTTAACGTATTCGCCAAATTCTTGGAAGCAAAGCTCTGCATAGGCACAGAAGTCATCCCTGCACCAATTAAATTAATTAAACTTATTTTGCCGCTCACTTGATGACATAATACAAGTGAGTGACGGAATAGACAAATTGGATAGAGAATCTGAAATAACGTAGATAAACATGTATGAATAGGATGAGTATTTTCTTACACAATCTTTGGACTCAAAAAAGTATAGTACTGGTCCTCCAAATCCTGGGGAGGATCGAAGTGCACGAGAGTCGCCATGGCTACTATTCCTGCATCCTTGAGGTTTTTGAGGAGATCCTTATAAAAGTTGATGCCCTCTTCACTCCTTTTTCCATCTGAAAAAATCCAATTCATATATACAATGTCGTGGTAGTCAGTTACTCCATCCGCTTCACAATAAGTATGGATCTGCATGAAAAATTGAGTAAATTGTTCATACTTGGCATCACTCGGGTCCATGATATGGAAAATCTGTATGCATTAAATCCAATTTCCTTCATCAATTTCACGTCTTCCTGCAATTAAAAAAATGGTTAAATGGGTCATGCATGAAATATTATTAAGACTACATGAATATAAATAAATACCTTGTAATGTTCACGATGATTGACTGCATCTTCACCGTATGGTTCAAACAGATCTGCCATTTATTTTGCAACAGAGATAGATATAACATTTTATTTATGGAAACTTCAAAGGTTTTAGCAAATTATAAGGTCGATCTCTCTATCCCGATAGAAGGGTTTAAAAGTAGCTAGAATTGTTTTACGAGTCACAACTAAAATACAATTTCAAACATAACTATTCGATTGGAACAGAGTCCGTATATAATATTCGGCACATATGCACCATTATTCCTTATAGAGTGTGTACTTACTTTGTTTCTTTGCCAAGGTGTCATATATGCTCGGTGTTCTCCCATCTCTTTTGTAACCTCCTTCAATCTGAAAGTTCGTAAAACAAGATTATATATAGTATGAGAAAAATCTGAAAATGCCATTGATTAGTACTTCGAAGTTCATCATCGGAAAAAAGAAAAAAAAAAAAAAAAAAAAAAACCAAGGTCGATCGATCTCCGACCATTTATACATGTTGTATATGTAATAAGTACCTGGAAAGAAGAGGTGGCAGAACCAAAAAGAAAATCTTCTCCGAAATCTTTGCGGCGGAGGAAACCTGCCGGCACTGAATCAACGAAACTTTGTTGAGGCTTCATTTCGACCGGAGTACAATTAATAATATGTTAATAAAATGTGATTTTCCTTGTGTGATTCAGCTGCTATATTGCCTATCCTATTTATAGGCAACATTTTGAGACAGTTTGAAAACGTAGTACAGATTCTTACCTTGAAATGGACAAAAGTAAACATACAATTTTGAAATGGAAAGCGCACAATATTATTCTTTTGTTCTTGGACCCCTTGATTATAACTTTTTATTATATTTAAGAAAATAAGTGATGATTTTGGGACTCCTTTTGTTTATGTCGCCAAAAGCATAAATAATAGTTAGGGTTAGGGACAAAGGATGAAATTACCAAATCAAACGACGACCCTGTCATTTTGTGATATTACAAAATACTCCCTTAAACTTAAAGATAACAAAAATAAAAATACAGTCATTGTATGAAATAATTTTTCCATTTTCATTTGATAGTTGAAGAAATATTACTTATTAATGTACATGAAAATCTCATCTAATTTAACAGATCGAAGTTTTCATTTATCCTATGTATTTGAAAATTTATCCTATTAAATTTTGCAATGTTGAACAAGCTTTTGCATTTTTCTTTTAGTAAAGGAGAAGAGTTTTGATGAGACCGGTTTTTTTCATGTAGAAGACAATATTCTGATTCAAAGCTTGGAAGGAACGACCAAAATAAAAGCAAAAGTACCGGTGAAGTATTCAAAAAAAGTAATGATAGGCATCTCAACTAATTTATCACAACTTTTGCATAGCAACTCATATGGAATACATTTATGGATCGATTATGTGATATTAATAATTATTTCATAAAAATGTGACCAATGAATGCATGCCACATAAGTTACTATGCAAAAGTTGTGATGAATATTTGAGATGTCTATCATTACTCTTAAAAAAATATATTAAAGTATCGCTATTATTAGTTAAGATATCCAAATTAAGCATAAAGAATCGATCACTAGATAATAATAAATATTTACTTTTGCTTTTCACTTTGATTTTCTTTTGGTTTTCGATATACCACTTCTTTTCCATAATCAGAACTCGTGTTTCATGTTTCATTATTTAAAATTTTAAAAAAAGAAAAAGAAAAAAAAAACAAATACTCTCTCCTGTTAGAAGGGTCAAGTTTGGAGAATGTATAATTTTTTATAGAATGCAAGATAAAACACCTAAAATAAGTAATTTATCACTATTTTTTTTTTTACTAATGTCCTAACTTTTCAAGAGTAGATTAATTGTGATCCAATTATAATTTTATTAGTAAAAATTTGAGAAGTAAATAAATTAAAATTTGACTCTTCTAATAAAACTAAATATATATATATATATATATATATATATTAAAACTTAACTTTTCAAATGTAACAAATGAAACGGAGAGATAGAGGTTGATTACAAGTAAATCTCATTTATCCTTGAGATTGGGATGAAGTATAACCTCCGCGTAATTTATTAAGGGTGGTGGGAGTGATAAACCAGAAAAGCAGGTTTATCACGCCACATCAAAAGCAAAAACCCACCACTTTTATAAACCTACCCCCAGCAACAATAAACCCAGAAAAGCAACTTTATCACGGGTCCCACTAATAAATAACTCTATACACATTCATTTATACCTTTTTAATTATAATTTATCAACTATGTTTAATTATAAATTTATTTTAATTTATTAAAATATTTAATTTCGTAAATTACATAATTCAATAAACCACAAGAAAAAAATAAAATTGTATAATTAAAAAATTGGATTTTTCTATTGTAAAAATTCATTTCCAAAAATTGATTGAAAAATTGTATGATTTGGATGAGGAGTAGAGAAATATTAGAATTGATAGGTATTTATAGAAAAATAAATAGTAAAAAAAAAATTTTAAACAAATAAATTAAAAAGATCCAATGGAAGGCAAAAAAAAAATGAAGGAAAAAAATGAATTAAAAAAATTGAAGGAAAAAAATATAAATATTAAAGCCGTTCAACGGCTAGCAAGAAGGAAAAAAAAAAAATAGGCTAACTGTCTGCCACCAGCAGTTCCTCCCACTCGCGAGTGGGAGGAACTCGCTGCACTCCCCCTGGCGGGTGGGGCCCACCAAAATCCACAAACCCAGCTTCTGTTTTCAGAAGCTGGGTTTGTGAGGTGGCAACATAGAGTGGTGTTTTGTGGGTTTTTGTGGATTTGCTGGGTTTAAACCCAGCAAAAACCCACCACTCCCACCACCCTAAAGGGCGTGTGTTACGTTTACCTCTATGAATTTTGGTGCAATTATAGATATTTTTAAATATATGGAGACAATTAAAATGTAAAATATTCTGAATAAATAGAGTTTAAATCGTTAGACCTAAAAATACATAGAAGCAATCAATTGGCTCACGTAAATTTTCCACTTATTTTTTCTTTTATTATTATTTTTCTAAGATGGGATTGAGTACCCATTTTATTGATGCATTAAACAGAGAAAAAAATCAAAAGAAGGTCTAATACAAGTGACAGTGCAAACATCACGGGAATCGGCGAGCATTGCTTAATTAGCAAGGAAATTTTTGTACCACAAAGCTGAGAGTTTAGGAATTCTTTTTGATCCGTCGTCGTAATCAACATAGATGATTCCAAATCGAGATTTGTAGCCTTGACTCAACTCAAGATTGTCCAACAGCGACCAAACAAAGTGTCCCTTAACATTCACTCCTTCTCTGTAATTAAACCTTAGTTAATTGTTAATTAAACAACAATTTTATATACAAAATGCGAGATCAGATCGGTTTTCTATCTACCCTACTCTTGATTTCTCTATCAATCTTCTTAAAATGGAGGTTGGGACCTACATACTCACTACTACAAAACGGAGCTTTAATGGCGGTTATAAAGGGCTTTTAACGGCGGGGTTTAGCATTTTTGAACCGCCATCTATCTGGCAGCCGTTGTAAGTTAGCGGACTTTCTACTGCGGGTTTGACCCGCCGTGGAAAGTGTGAGGTTTCCACGGCGGTTCAAGGTTTAACCGCCGTGGAAAGTGTAACCTTTCCACGGCGGTTCAACCTTGACCCGCCGTGGAAACCTTACACTTTCCACGGCGTGTCAAGGTTGAACCGCCATGGAAAGTGTAAGGTTTCCACGGCGGTTCAAGTTTGAACCGCCGTGGAAAGTGTAAGGTTTCCACGGCGGGTCAAGGTTGAACCGCCGTGGAAAGGTTACACTTTCCACGGCGGTTAAACCTTGAACCGCCGTGGAAACCTCACACTTTCCACGGCGGTTCAACCTTGAACCGCCGTGGAAAAGTGTAACCTTTCCACGGCGGTCAACCTTGAACCGCCGTGGAAAGTGGCTACTTTTTATTACAAATATCACGAATATACAAATATTAAAAATATCACCAATATACAAATTTATTACAAATATCACCAATATACAAATTTATTACAAATATCACCAATATACAAATTGAATTCGCTTTTATAACACAGCATATCCAAAAAATATTTGTACAACTCTAATATGAACAAGTTTAATTAGTATCCTTCTACTACTACGGATGCTCCAAAATATATGTAGCGCATATTTTTCGCACTGCATCTATATCCACATTGCTTAATGGAGTGCGGTCGATCTTGAAGTGCTGCAACAGAGTTTTTTGAAATTAAAAACTACCCGAGTAAGCAAAATGAAATACAGTCAATTAAGTAAGTAATGAGAAATATATATTTACCTTTTCAAGTGCAAATGTGGATGATTTCATTGCTATTTGGTACATGTAGTGCATTACATAGTACCCACACTCCCAATTATCCGTTTGCTTTTTATGCTAATGAATTAATATATACGAGTTAGAAGATCATACAATAAATTGTATATATACAAACACAACTGTGAGTAAAAAATTTCTACGAATATTCATAACTAAACTCGTATTAATCTAATTAATTAAATAACTAGGACTCACTAATTTCTACTGATCGAAAAGGCAATTTGCATGCTTATATTAACTAACCTACAGTACTGGACTCACAGATTATTGCATGCATAATTAATCAAATACCTCAATAAATAACTTGACTAACTAATAAATTAATTGACTATCACTATACTAACTTAATTAGGCTACTAGACTCACGGATTTAATTGAAACAACTAACACTACTAATTGCTTAGGCTACTAGAGCCACGGATGTAATTAAAAAAATTATAAGAACCAATTTCATTTACCTTAACTACTATCCACGAAAGTGGCATATGCACATTTTTGGGCAATCCCAAGAAAGCTTGATAGTTAAACATCACCCTATAAAAATGAAATCGGCACGAAAATAATTAGCAATATATGGATATATATGCATTCTAACAGTTGTTAATATAGATAACTCACTCGTCCATAAGCTCCATCGCCTCATCCTTCTGTGGATTTTGTAAAGAATCAAACCAGTATACAACCTTATCTACTGGTCTAATGGCCATTAGCATCCAATGTTCACTGCCAACAAAAAATTTAATGGCGTACGTCAGATCTTTATATCAGTGTTTCTTAAATATTAGATAACCGCTTACAGCTGTGTCACTTACCCCTGAAGATAAGGCACCATATACATTTCTTTATTCCTATCCTTCAAGATTCGCGCAATGTAGTTCACCCTATCTTCAAGCGTATTTTGTCTGGGTGTGACATGATCAGCCGAAAGGAAACCTATCCCCTTTCTCCCATTCCTTTCAGCTAACTCATGTAAAGCTCTAAAGAATTTACAAGAAGGGCTTCATTGGTTAGCCTATGCACATAGAATGCATAATATATAACATAAATAATCAGAAATAGGTTATTTAAGTAAGTGGAAACTCACTGGGTGAACAACTGCATCAAACTGTTTGAGACCTGGCTTTCTCTGATCAATAACTCTTTGACATCCCCTCGATCCATGAAATTAGGCTGCTCCAAACCTATGACTTCTTTTGTCATTTGAAAGTAGAAGCCATCGAAGCCCGACTCATTATCCCATCGGAGCTGTAACTCTTGCAATGGATCAGATGTCGATGAGGTTGACTCCTCAGTCGGAACCGTCGCTGAAGGAGATGTCTTGTCATCCATAGCACTCATCCGGCCTTTTTTCTTTTGGCACTTTTATCAACCTAACATCATTTGAAATAACATTAAATATACAAAACGGTATTAAGTAATACACAAATTAAAAATGAAAGAATATACCTTTGTTACCGGAGTCGGCTGAATAATTTCAATCAACTCTTTAGGCCATTCCACGAAAAAGGACTTGGCCATTCCCACTGTCGCAGCCTCTTCCTCAGGAAATGGTAGCGGGGCACAGTCATCATAGGAAATATTTCCCTTTGCCACAAGCTTACGCCGCGTTTGCGAATCCTCAAGGATGAAAAGATGGCATTCACACCCGTCCTAAGATAATAGGCAGGCGAATGAACTTTAGTCAACTATTAAGTCTAACTTAACAAAGCACTGTAATAATGAAAAAAAAAAATTGAAGTATTAAAAGAAGCCGTCTAATTTTATTTACCTTGTATTCGCCTAAAGCACTGCCGTCAGAGGCTGTGATCGGGTCCACAGGTGCAACATTTATCATCTCCAAATCGGGCAACCTTGTAGGTACCAGAGGAGAAACAGGGCTCACAGGGGATACAGGGACCGCTCCGGAGGTCCCTGGGTGCAAGCTCTCATCCGGGGCATTATTGAGGACGGTGGCTTTTACTGTATCATAATCGGTTCCCATCTTACCACATAAAAAACCCATCATCATCTTCAAATGTGTCTGACATTCATCTAGTTGGGCAGTGGTTTTCTGAAGCTGTCGCTTAGTTAAATCAAGTTCCTCTTTCAGCGACGGCTTTGTTTTCTGTGGGAAAACCTCTGTGATACGTGCCCGCGTAGAATGGCCGCGATAACGACCGGGGTGATCGCGCTTGCCCGTTGCAATGACAAGAATGTCATTCCTACCCTCTGCAACGGTCTCCCCTTGGGACTCGCGGGAACATAGATTTTCCTACACAGTTTGCCAAATATAGTAAATGTAAATAGATCAATTAAATATAAATAAATACACATATACAGAGATTATTCATTTATGTATATAAATATTAAATATAAAATTGATAACCATAATTATAAAATATAAATACATACACATATATACAAATTAGTCATTTATCTACTTTACAGTGACAACTAGATAATAATAATTTCATATAAACATTTAATGACAACCAAATTATTAATTAGCATTTCATCATAGATATCTAGTAATAAATAATCAGTTATAATAAAAATTCTATACACATAGACTTTAAATATTAAAATAATTGAAACATAAGAAAATGTATGGTGCAAAACTTACAATTTCCTTCGCTACACGCTCAGCCTCTGGCGTGAAGTATTCCCCTTTTTTGTTCGTATGGGCATGTATCCAAAGGTCATGACGGCCTGGCCCTGAATAAGAATCCTCGCCTTCTTCTTCGGACTGACCCTCCTCTGAAGGCTTCTTTCCAGATGCACTGACCTCCTCGTCATGCAACTGCTGCTTCAGCAGTCGGTAGCCACCGCGAGATAAGTTATGGTAGAAAGCATTTAAATTGGCATTCTTTTGCGCTTTTCCTCGAATGGCCTAGAAAGAAATATAATGAAAAATTATTATCCCTAAACTGAGCAATTTCAAATATCCAAAAAGAAGAAGGAAATCAAATTTAAAAAAATATACCTGCCATTCTTCTGTCTCGCGGCTAGCCTTGAACTTAATCCATGTCTCCCTAGGGATAAATTTATATTCCAAACATGGGTCCCTACCCTTCATGGGACCATGTACATATTTCCCTAGATAGGATTTGAAATCTTTCCACCGTTTACCGGCATAACTAATCCACTTATCTTCGAGTTCTTCGGTGGACTCGAAAACAAATAATGCCTACAGTGAAAATTAGGAGTAAAATTTAGTGAGGAATTTGAGTAAAATTGTATGGAAGAATTAAGAATCAAATAATGCATTATAATTAAAGAAAATACCCGTATTTCCATCCAAACTCTCTTCTTGAGCTCCGCGGGAACTTTCGGCCATGATTCATATTCCACTAAGTCCACTTTGCTCCGGGCCGTATATGACACAAAGGTAATCCACTGTACATGATATACTCTAGGCTCGAGCCCGGAATCGAAAGAAATGTCCAGAGTTTCCCCATTCTTTCGCATTTCCAATAGGTCATTGCAATTTGTGGGCCCTCTAACTCTACTAGATTTAGAAGAAGAACCATCTCCATGCTCCGTATTGCTTTTTCTTTTTCGGGCCATTGAAAGTACCTTAAACTTCATTTACATAGAAAGAGAATTCAATATAACATATATGCAATGACAACAAATTAAAAGCTTTAATGTCAAATACAAGAATGCTTGTAATGTTGAAAAAAAAGTGGTACATTCGCAAAATTCGCTCCTAGAAATACACAATTACCATTAACCAAATTAAACCAATTGAGGGCCAAAAAAAAGTCCGTTTATAAAGGGGACCATTGATAAAGTAATTCACATTTCACAACCAACAACTAATGTGGAAAAAAGGCAATGTACATTCGCAAAATTCACTCCTAAAATCCACAATTACCATTATCCAAATTAAACCAAATGAGGGCCAAAAAAAAGTGGACTTCTCAAGGGTACCATTGATAAAGTACTTCACATTTCACAACCAACAACTAATGAGAACATTCATTCATTTCTACTAAAGGCATAACATTTCACAAAGTGGAATCAACAACAAAGCATTTTCCTCATTATCACTAAAGGAGGAACACTAAATCGAATAAAAACCGAAATCAAACACCAATGTTCTAAAATTAATCAAGCAAAACCGAAATAATCATTTGAGTTTCTCATTTTCAAAAAAAAACCCGAATTTCAAAGGGTACCTAATGGAACATTGATCAAACCCTAGGTTCTCAACTTATGTAGGACAAAACACTCCATTCAACAACCAAACCAAATGCTACAAACAATCAATAAATCCAAAAACTTTCCAAGCTTTCATCACAAGAGCTAAAACCGAAATCTACCATAAATATCAACCAACAAAATCCTAGTGCAATGGTAAGCATTTGCAAAATGTAAAGTTAAATAGACAAAAGTTTAAAATGAAAGCATAGAAGGTGGAACCTTTTGGATGAACTCAAAAAAAATCCAAGCTTTAAGTTTATATGGGAGGGTGGAAATGGAGAGCCGACCGAAGGTAAAAACTTGGGAAGCCGAACAATCGGTGATTGATTGGGCAACGGATGGAGGATCGGAAGGTGGAGGAGGTCGCCGGCGATGGGAGAAGCGGCGAAGAAGACGAACGGCCGCGGGAAGAAGATTCGGGAAACAGGGGAAGTGAAGGGGAAAATAAGGAAGAAGAAAGGAAGAGACTGAGGGAGGAAATGAAAAAGGTGAAAATTTGAATTATAATTAATAACCGGGCTCGGTTCAACCGCGAACCGCAGTTGAAAGTACACTTTCAACTGCGGTTCAACCTCGAACCGCCGTTGAAAGTATACTTTCAACTGCGGTTCGAGGTTGAACCGCCGTTGAAAGTGTACTTTCAACGGCGGTTCGAGGTTGAACCGCAGTTGAAAGTACATTTTCAACTGCGGTTGAACCATGAACCGCGAACCGCAGTTGAAGGTACACTTTCAACTGCGGTTCAATGTTGAACCGCCGTTGAAAGTGTACCTTCAACTGCGGTTCGAGATTGAACCGCGGTTGAAAGTCCGCACTTTTCCTCGGTTTAAGTAGAAAAAATTGGAGCCAATTCCCGCGCGGTCATATTTTAATATTAAATTTTTTTATTTTCCATTTTCAAAAAACTATTCCCACAATTTGGTAAATATAATAATACATACCCATATATTGTATATTTATTAATTATGTACACAATCTCGACTTTTATTAACCATTTCATAATTAAATTTCAAAATTTTAAATTGAACCACATATTTGCATTTAAATTTCCCGCGCGTGCTAATACACGTACAATAATTATTCTTCAAACATAAAAATTAATAATTTCCGTAACTTTACTACATGTAAGAGCCAAGAAAGTAATAAGATTCATTATGTTCCCTAAAATTCCTACTTTTTCGACTTGGCGAACGGGATAAAAAAATCAAATCCAGAAATGCATTAGGTACGTATAGTAATATAAAAATTAATTAATAAAATTTAAGTGGCCGAAAAATTTTTTTTTCTGATGTCATTAGGACTTTATGAGCATTATTTGAAATTAGCTAGAAGTTTGACTTTTAGACTTTTAAATACTTAGAAGATGAAAATTGGTCAAATAAAATTAGAATGATATTTTAAATATACTAAGACCAATTTTGAAGTTAAAATACTCAAGAAAAGATGAGTTAGGCAAAATAGAGAAAAATTTGAGAAAATTTGAAATTTGCATTTGATTGATGAGTCTTTGAGTGATATAATCCTAGAATGCCATGTTTTAGAGTTAAAATGATGCATTAGGATCTATGTCATGTTTGGTATCTTGAAATTCTTGCACATGTTAAAACGGTTGAAAATTTTCATTTCAAGATAGCAAGAATTAAGCATGTTTGCATTACATAAAAATGGTTGACCAAGTGGTTGACTTTTTAAATATACATGCTTTAGCTTATTTGAGAGTTTAAGAATTAACTTATTGATAATTTGAAGTTGCTCACATGAGAAAATTAAGGATATATGCTTCAAAATGGCAAGCTTCAATTGAAAAAACTTGACCAAGTAGTTGACTTTGAAAATATGAATGCTTTGGATTGTTTGAATCTTTATGCATAACTACTTGAGCCTTTGAAGGTGCTTGGATGATATATAAAATGCTTGATAGAAACTTGAATTTAGCAACTTTCAAAATTCAAAGCTTAATATAATTAAGCTTGAAAAACGTTGACCTATAGGTTGACTTTGCACATATGCATGATTTGAAATGTTTCATTCCTTTGAATGTCAAAGCGAAAATCCAGGAAAAGGGTGGCGCTTCACTATATATCTATTTCCATCTTAAGAGTCACCGCGGGTAATTTATGAAAATCGGGAAAAAAAACTTAATAGATAGTAGGGTTTAGGGGTTAGGGTTTAGGGTTTAGGGTTTAGGGTTTAGAAAATGATATGAAAATAAACAATTCATGAGTAGCGCGGGAATTGGCTCCAAAAACTAAGTTTCTACGGCGGTTCAACCGAGAACCCGCCGTAGAAAGTATTTTCTACGGCGGTTCATGTTTGAACCGCCGTAGAAATCAAACTTTCTACGGCGGTTCGCGGTTCATGTTTGAACCGCCGTAGAAAGTTTGATTTCTACGGTGGTTCACAGTTGAACCGCCGTAGAAAGTTTGATTTCTACGGCGGTTCACAGTTGAACCGCCGTAGAAAAGCAGTTTTTGGAGCCAATTCCCGCGCTACGTACGTACGCATGGATTTTCTAATTTTTTGTACCAAATTCAAAATCATTATATATATATATATATAAGAATTAATTATAAAAGTTGTCTTAAAGTATTCAATTATTCAGATGAAAATATTTTATTTATGTAGTGGAAATTTACAAGATATCGAGAGCATATAGGATCGAGAGAGTTGGATATATATGATTGCATCAAGAGGGGAAAGGAGAAAAGCGAAAGATGTATATATATATATATATATGTATGTATAAACAGATATGTATATATATATGTTTGTAAATTTGTGAGATTAGTTATTATTATACTTACAAATTTGTGAGATTAGTTATTATTATACTTACAAATTTGTGAGATTAGTTATTTAAAAAATGGAAAAAACAAATTAATATTGGAAAAAAGAATCCACCGCGGTTCACGACTGAACCGCAGTTGAAGTACCACTTTCAACGGCGGTTCAACTTTGAACCGCCGTTGAAGTACACTTTCAACGGCGGGTCAACGTTGAACCGCGGTTGAAGTACAAATTTCAACGGCGGTTGAACGTTGAACCGCCGTTGAATAGATGACCCGGTTAATTAAAGTTCGAAATTTTTGAACTTTCTTTTCCTCACTCATTCTCTTCCTCCCTCATTCTCTTCCTCTCCAATCCCATTTTTTCCCCTGCATTTCCCCTGTTTCACTAACCAGCTGACAAGTAATTTATAAAGATTTAAATATAAAATACAAACAAAATGAACTGCGTATAGATTTCCCTGGAAATTTTACCAAAGTACTACTCATTGGAAGAAAATAATAATAATAATACAAGAAACATTTATTCATAAATGAAAAACAAGGAAATCTATTTTCGGAAAATTTGACAAAGTCTCCCCTATAAATGTAACGTACTCCCTGTAAATTCGATGCACATATACTTCAATACTTCACTAAAATTCCAACTATTTCGAATAATACGGAATTCAGTTTCAAATCACTTCAGACAGAATCTCCTCTGCTTGTTTTTTACCAAAACACAAGTGCAATTTAAGATCAGCACATAAGTTTCACACAATTTCAAAAAATAACATATTCATTTCCAAACAGTTCCGCATATGAAGCCCCTGGAAATTTTGTCCCTTGATTGCGCGGCTTCATCCGAGGTGTGACCTGTTTCAATCCCACAGTACGAAGGATAAAAATAAATGTTGTTAAAAATTTATTGAATCCTCTCTTCATTAAAATCAAAGAAACATATACAAATACAAAAACACACATACACACCCACGAGAATTGAAGTTTAATAAAAACAAACAATATACCTGAAAATGATTCTTAACTTATTCTCTTTCTCTTAAGGGACACTTGATCCTCGAACCATAATCCTTCGCTGTGGTCATCACGAAGTATGTATTTATCAAGTTCCCTATCTTCCTCATCTGCTCTCGGTTCAGGTAACCCACTAGAGAAAGGGCCAGCCTCATGAAGCCCTTCTTCTGTATCTATCCCTTCCACACCGTGATGTTGTTTACCATGAAGAACAACAGACCAATGTTCGTCGCAAGGATCGGCGATATAAAAAACTTGTTTCGCCTGCGATGCAAGTATAAATGGTTCCCCCTTGAAACCCTCCCGATTTAGGTTGACCAAGGTAAAACCCAATGGATCATCAGTTCGAACCCCACTATTGTTATCAACCCATTTGCAGCGAAATACAACTACTTTGAAACAAACATAGTCAATCTCCCAAATATCTTCGATCACCCCGTAATAAGCCATGCTTGCATACAATGGATTTTTATCCTTCCTGCTAGAAACATGTAAAGCCTCTGAGATTAATGTAACACCACTGTTTTGTGCCGTACTCTTCTCATCTTGTCTCTTAGTAGCAAATGAATATCCATTTATGTCATAGCATGAAAATGCTCGTACCGCAGGGCTGGGCCTAAATGCCAACCATTTCAATGTCTCCGAAACGTCTTTGCCCAGGACAGCATTACCAAACCAATAGACAAATGTCCGAATATGTTCATTGAGCACACGTTGATCCGTCCAAGCAGGATAAGATGTTCTTATTGACTGTATGTGGTCTGTCACATAGGGCGCAACTTCTTCAGAATTGCGCAGAATGTAGAGATGCGCCTTCATTAATTCAACATTAGACGGCAAAAAAATTTTCCTCCCCTTCTGCCCATACCTGTAATCCTCCCATCGTGCCGATTCTTAGATATTCCAATGGATGCGGTCCCGGCCAAGTACTCAGTGCAAAACTCAATTACCTCCTCAGCTATATAACCTTCAACAATACTAGCATCAGGACGACAACGATTCTTCACATACCCCTTATATACTTTCATATATCGCTCGAATGGGTACATCCATCGCAAATGAACAGGCCCGCAGATTTTTATCTCTCTGACCAAATGAATCACCAAATGCACCATAATATCAAAGAAGGCGGGTGGAAAATACATTTCTAATTGACAGAGGACAACAATTATTTCATCTTGTAGCTGATCAAGTCTTTCGCGCGCGATAACCTTGCTACATATAGCATTGAAGAAGAAACAAAGTCTTGTTATACTGGACTTAACATGCTTGGGCAATATCGATCGAATAGCTACAGGCAACAATTGCTGCATTAAGGCATGGCAATCATGAGACTTCAAACCAACCAGTTTTAAATCTTTCAAGGAAACAAGTCTGCTTACATTTGAAGAATATCCAGATGGAACTTTGATGCTACGCAAACTTGAACACAGTTGTTTTTTCTCCTTTCTGGACAAAGTGTGACAGGCAGGGGGTAGATATGTGCGTTGTCCTCGAGCTACCGGTGCTAAATTTGCTCTTATGTTCATATCAACCATATCAAGTCTCGCGTTATAACCATCCTTAGTTTTACCAGGGATGTTCAAGAGCGTACCTAAGAGGCTTTCGCAAATATTTTTCTCAATATGCATAACATCGAGACAATGTCTGACATCCAAGTTCTCCCAGTATGGAAGTTCAAAAAATATGGATTTTTTCTTCCAACAACCTGTATCATTGTTGCTGGACTCCGAAGTTTTACCAAACTCAACATTAATGTCCGTCACACGAGCTTTCACCTCTGGCCCGCTCAAGGGTTCTGGAGCTTTTCTGAACTCTTGGAATCCATTGAATGCTCTTTTCATACGGCGATACGGATGAGTCTCGGGAAGAAATCTGCGATGCCCAAGGTATACTGTCTTCCTCCCATGTGCAAGCTGACAAAAATCTGTACTCTCCTCACATATTGGACATGCTTTATGCCCTTTAACAGAGTACCCAGACAAGTTTCCATAAGCAGGAAAATCATTAATGGTACAGAACAACATGGCACGTAATGTGAACATTTCTTCACGGTAGGCATCAAACACAGGTGCGCCTTCATCCCATAACTTTTTCAAGTCTTCAATAAGAGGAGCAAGATACACATCGATGTCATTTCCTGGTTGCCGTGGGCCTGAAATCATTAGAGACATAAGTATGTACTTGCGCTTCATACACAAGTAAGGCGGCAAATTGTAAATAACCAACATCACCGGCCATGAGCTATGTGTGCTACTCAGACTGCCAAACGGGTTCATTCCATCAGTACACAGACCAAGCCTCAAATTTCTGGCTTCTCCCCCGAAAGAAGGATACATTGAATCAATCTTTTTCCACTGATCTGAGTCTGATGTATGCATTATCACCTTGTCATCATCACTGGGAATACACCGATCTGAATGCCATGTCAATAGTTTTGCATCTTTTTCATTAGCGAACAACCGTTTAAATCTCGGTATTATAGGAAGATACCACAGAACCTTAGCCGGCGACCCCTTCTTTTGCGCATCAGAACTGTCTTCAACAGCATCACACAGCTGCTTGTTTTTGTATCGGGGAGTGTTACACTTAGGACACCGCAATAAATCCTTATACTCATTCCTGTAGAGGACGCAATCATTTGGGCAAGCGTGGATCTTCTTATACTCCATACCCATTGGACACAACATTTTTTTCGCCTCGTAAATTCGATCTGGAAGTTCATTATCTTCTGGGAGCATATCTTTCAATACCCTCAATAAGGCTGTAAAACTAGTATCTGACCACCCATTTGCCGCTTTCAAACTAAACAACTTCAAAACACTAGACAATCGTGTATATTTACTGCAACCCTTGTATAGAGGCTTCTCATTGTCACCCAAAATCGAAGCAAGAACTTCCGGTTGATCAGCAAAATCCTCGGCCACATCCTCAATCATGGCATCTAATCGATCTCTAGTAATCGCATCATCTCCTTTTGCATGAGATTTTCTTTGCTCAGGTAAACCATCAATACTTTCACCATGCCAAATCCACAGTTTATAAGAAGGATCAAACCCGTGCCGATATAAATGGAATCTTATTGTATCTGAGTTATCAAACCGCGCCCCATTTTTACAAGATTTGCACGGACAATGAACGTACTTTGTATTCTTATAAGCGAATTGAATGAAATTCTCAACTTCTCTCGCATAAGAATCGGAGGTCCGATCACCACAGAACAAGATATTTCGATCCATGTGTAACTAAGACCTTGAAATAATTAAAAATACCAAATAATAATTCAACAAACAATGTACAAAGTATCAAGTTGCATGCTTGTCTTAGCACATGTCATAATACTTATGTTAGTCATATATGTGCAAAACTACTATAATACCTCAATGAAAAAAATAATGCAATGACAACACATGCGCAATAGACATAATCGAATGAAGAAGAAACTCTAAGATTTTCATTCATGCATTTCGTCAAACACATAAAATGCATAAAAAAATAATACACACTCTAAGTAGTGCTAATTATATGAACATCATCCATTAAAAATCAAACACTATAAATCAAATTACATCACCGAAAACTACATAGTATAACTAAATAGGGTTCCACACACTACTAAGGTTCGCCACATACATGGAATATATGCAACTTTAATTTTCAGCCATGCAGCTACCATAAATAAAAATAAATGCTATAGGATGACATATCTAAAGTACAAGCATAAGCAATTACTGGAAAATTTTACAAGTTTCTAACCTTTAGGTGGTAAATTTTAGCTCCAAATGACGATTCCTTAGGTTCAAAGTGCAAAACCGTAGTAGAAATTTGGAGACAGACACTCTCGGGCGCGATATGGGAATACACGGTGTTATTTAGGTTTTAATATATATATATACGTCAATACTACGGCGGTTTAAAAATTAACCGCCGTAGAAAGGGAACTTTCCACGGCGGTTGGAGGGAAACCGCCGTGGAAAGTGGACTTTCCACGGCGGGTTGAAGGTAACCGCCGTGGAAAGTCCGTGGAAAGTTCCCTTTCTACGGCGGTTTGTCCCAACCGCCGTAGAAAGTCCGTTTCTACGGCGGTTCATTTTTAAACCGCCGTAGAAAGTCCGGTTCTACGGCGGTTCATTTTTAGACCGCCGTAGAAAGTCCGCATTCCTTTTATTACTGCGGTTTTCTATTTTCCGCCGTTAATTCGCAGCCGTTAAAGCTCCGTTTTGTAGTAGTGACTATATCATAGATCTCACTTTTCTATTATGAAAGAAAAAACCGAAATAGAACACGACAAAGTGAACATCTAATATTGAATGAACTATGTACGTACCGCTTGGCCTGTTTGGTGTAGGAAAGGTGATCATGGAGGAATAATATTCTCTTTTGATCGTAATATGAATTCCAATGCGTCCCTGAGTTATCATCCGCATCATCAATGCCTGCAACATAATATATGTATCATCAATGTCAAGTGAATTTGACTCTTCAGGTCAAACAAATTGATCCGGGGGTTAAACGGAATCATGACTTGACTCATGTATGACTCAACCCACGAGTCGAGTTATAAGGACGGGTCATTTCTTGACCTGACTCGTAGAGTGACGTAACACGTCCATTTGTTACCCTATTCTTACCATTTTCAGTGATGTAAATCTCTGGATTATTGTAATTCTCTTTGATGTAGACCAGAAGATCAAATAGACCTCTTGGATATCCATAAATCCACCCAGCTGCACCCTGCAATACTTATAAAGAAGAGAAAATATTGTTATATATATCATATTTCTTATGTCTCATTAAATGTACAATTTATTATGAGTTGTAAGCTACCATACCTAAAATAAGTAAATTCACATCATATTTTTCATTTATATATATCTTTACTTTCTAACTAATTATGGAACAAAAAAATTGAAACATAACATAACACTTTATATAAAAAGGATAGAGGGAGTATATACTTATAAATTCAAGATTATTGATGGGACTTTGCCTCATGCAAGAGTCAATCTTCGCTTATATAACAACAAAAAAACCATACTTTTCCGCAGATTCAAATGTCGGACGAATTACATTTACTTTCCCTACTTTTGGTGAAATTACGCACAAATACTCTCTCGAATTTTCTACTAATTACAAATTAAGGTCGGGCCCGTGAGTAGTTCAAAATTTCGGCGTATAACAAATAGGTCGGTAAAATTCACATTAATATTTTTGTCTCAGATGGGATATCTATATTCATGAGAAAATCACCTGCGAAATAACTGGAATTTTCAAAGACACGAGGACCAACGTATTTATAATTTTTCAGAAAATTGGGGAGGTAAGATTAATTCGCCCTAATATGCCTCCACTAATAGTGTTGCCATTTAGAAATCCTAGCTTGTTTATCAAAGACAGTATCGAATTATGAAACTTATAAACACTAACCTTCTCTTCACCAATGAATATGCCGTCCTTCTTCTCTAAAACATCAATGGAAATAAGGCAAATCAAATCATCTTTTTTTCTGAGTGAATCAAATCAAATCAAAAGATGATCGAACAGAAATTAAACTAACCATAAAACCTGACACGCCGATCTAAAATATAATCGCCTCCGGTGGTTTCTTCATGGGTAACGTACCGAGCAGTGTAATAGTTTAAGGCAAGAAAATCATAGGAACCTCTGACCATGTCTTTATCGGCGTCACCAAATTCTGGAAGGAGACCTTGCTTAACGTTCTTATGCATGTTTTCTGGATAAACGCCTTTAAATAAAGGTTCCATGATCCTGACAATTATGGCATATAAGTTTCAGTCAACTAAAAGTTCAAACTTGTTAAGCCTATAGCATCACTTTATAAGAAACACTTTTAGTAAGCCTATGGCATCACTTTAGAAGCAATAAGAGAGAAGAAAAATGCTGTCTCTAAGAAAGTGTGGCGTATAATGAAAAAGGTGTTGCCTTAATTATGGACATGAGAGTTTAAAAGCATTGTCTTAGACTTAAGGTATCACTTTAAGAGCCGAAAACAACACTTTTGAGGTGATACTACTGCGGCTAGCCAGACTTGACTACCTTCTAATAAATTCATTGGGGGAAAAAAAAAATTTTAATCTTGAATTAACAGTTTGTGAAGCAAGATTAAAAATGTGGCTGCATAGGATTATTATAGTTACAAAAGCAGTTAATATACTACATAAAGTACGAATCGAAGTACATATAATTAATTAAAATAGATATATATATATATATATAAATACTAACCATCCAAGCATGAAATCCATGGCTCGTTTTGAGGCATCTTTATTTTCTTGGGTGTCGTCCATGGGAACAAACCATTGTGCTACCAATCCCAAACCAATTTTTCCTCTTTGAACATGCTAAAAAAAATTAGCACAAGATAGAAATTCGTTAGTTTTTTCGTTTAAATAGTAGGAAATTGATAGGCATATTTACTTTTTTCTTAAATTTTCTTCCTTAATTCCTAAAAATGACACTTTCAAAAAAGTGCTAATAGTGAAACAAAAGTAGGGGTAAAAGAGTCCTTTCACACCGTGAAAATCAGAAGCTAAGGCCCTATGTGGAATGCATCTCAAAACCATGTTTTGAAATGCATTTCTAATTTTATAATACTTTTTCGTTATTCCCAATAAGCTTTTTTACATTTTCAACACACTTTTTTACATTCCCAATAAGTTTTTAATATTATAAAAATAAAATGCATCTCAAAAACAGGGCCTAAAAAACTACATTTCACACCGGGCCTAAAAAACTACATTTATGTCCAATTATGAGAGTTAACTTTGTAACAGCGCATTCGCATTCTTCGAACAGAACCGGGAGAGTATTAATTAAGGCATACGTGCAAATATATATACTATTTTATACCTTTTTAAAATTACGCATGAAATTAGTGGTGATCAATATACAACAAAGAACCTGATATTTTTGTCTGTAGAGTTTCACAGCCTTGGCATGAGCAAGAAGCTGGTGATGTACAACTAAATATGGCCAGTGTTCCTTATCTTCCAGCCTCTTTACAATCCGAGCAGCAGATGATGGTGGTGGTGATTTAAGCGAAAATCGAATCGGCGGGCCAATGGAAGAATGCTCATGATCGTCGTGAGAGATGTCCGGCGACATCCGAGCAGCAGTAATATTGTTCTTGGTTGTCACAAATCCCGGTGGGAGTTCGCCGGTCAGATATCCGGCATAGGCAAAGTACCATGGTTCATTAATTGTTATCCAATATTTCACCTTATCACCAAATTCTTTGAAGCAAATCTCAGCATAGTCACGGAAATCATCTCTGACATTACCAATCAATTACAAACAATAGAGTGAATTGTCAAAGTAACTGAAGTGTCAACCTCAAAGGAATAATATTATTAGATATTTAAAATTATAAACGCTAAGCCCGAACCATATGATGATATTTTTCAATAATTAATAATGTCATATTATATTACTTACATAATTTGAGGATTTAAGAAGCCGCCATACATGTCCTCCAATGCTTGGGGAGGATCAAAGTGCAGCAGAGTCACCATTGGTTCTATACCTGTTGATACGAAAAGAAACGAAAATGTGAGTACATTAATTTAAATAGGAAAAAGTAATGTTTCTGAAAATTAAGACATAAATATATTTTTTACATAATATATAAATAAAGCTCAAAATTAAGACAAAATGGTACCTTCGTCCGTGAGATTGATCAAGAGGTCCTTATAAAAGTCTATTCCTTTCTGATTTCTGCTTTCTTTCTTTCCAGCTGAAGAGTCAATGGGAACACAGTTGTTATTACCAAACGAGTAAATTAAGGAACACTAGCATATTGCAAACGTTGCAATCCCCCATTAGATCATTAATTATGTTCTCTTCGAAAAACTATTCTATACGACGTTACATAAAAATGAGTAATCTTTATCTTGCTACACTTTTTCAAGATATTTACATTTATATATCGTTGAATTAATACTTGCTGATAACAAAATTTACTGTGAAATGCATAGAAATTAAAATCCCCCATTTTCTTCTTCAAAACGAAGAGAGATGTTCGTGGAGTAATTAATTTTCTGACAATATTTCGAATGGTTTATTATTTATGAAAAAAAAGAGATTATTTGAATTACTTGGCAAAATTCTGGACCATGAGATGGAAAATCTGTAAGCACCAAATCCAATATCCTTCATCAGTTTCACATCTTCCTGCAAAATATACATGCATATAATTTTATATGAGTCACACAATAGTTACATAGATAACTTCTTCAATATAATATATATATATATATATACATATATATATATATATACATATACCTTGTAATGTTGACGATGATTGACTGCATCTTCACCATATGGAACAAACAGATCTGCCGATGCATCAATATATATGTTAATTTTTCCTTTTTTGGTATTAATTATTTATAGACCCATATCTATAATTGGATAACACACTCACATACTCTCAAACGTATGTTAGGCTCCAAAAGTAGGCCAGTATTTTTTCTGTCTAATTATTATATTCGACAAAATATAAGTCACAATAACGTAAATTTGTTTTGTCATATTATTATTTTGTTGGTATCTTCCTTCGACACTGTGACCACATTTGGCATTTACATAAGGTAATAGTTTAACCCCAATAAAAAATAAATAAATAGTTTAACAATGAATATGACGTATGCATATATATATATATATATATATTTACCAAGTTTCTTAGCGTAGGTATCAAATATGCTTGGGCCTCTCCCATCTCTGTGAAGACCACCTTCAATCTACAATTGAATTATTAGAAAGTTTAGGGAAAAAAAAAAAAAAAAGAGAGGGAGAATACTGAAAGGTCACATATCTCTAAATATAAATGGACAATTTTATTGGATAAATTTGACTATTCTTTTTCATCGTTTTGAAAACGATTTTGAAAACAAGTTTTGGAAAATAGTTTTATAATGTAAAAAGTGTATTAAAAATGTAAAAAGTTGTATTGAAAATGATGAAATATGATTAAAATATATTAAATTTACTGTTGAAATCAAAACCGTTTTCAAAACAGAACAAAAAGAACAGGCCCTAAGGCTTAATGGGCCAAGTCCTAGATATTACGACCAATAAATCGTAGCAAAAGTATCTAAATCCAGCCCAACAGAAGGTAGTAGGTGGTGATCCTATGCCTAGACAGGCCCACTACTACCATATCAAAAATACTTTCCGTGGACTCTACTTTCAAAATTTTTTACTCCTCTTACTCTTATTAATATAATCACGTGTAATCACAATTACGTATTAAGTAAGGATATAAATGGAATAAATAGTCTCAAAATAGTTATTTCAAGTATTGTACTTTGATATTCATAATAAGTTGAATAGATATTTCTAATGGAAAGGAGAAAGTATCTTACTAGTACTTGATAAAGAGTAAAATAACTAAATTTAGTTAATATAAAAATATTTCTTATAAGTAAGTATATAAAAGTTTTTCTAAAAAATAAAAATTAATAACTAAAACTGTTTGAGTAAAATATTTTAAAAATAAAACGATTTCGTTTGAACACCTAATATTAGTGTCTCTCTTGTGCTACGTGGACTATCATACCATTCTACCATTGTACTAATTTGAATGCATGACATGTGTAAATCCATCACCCCTCCACTTCCAAATTCATGCCCTCTACCAACTCCTTCGAGAGGATTTGGCTGAGAGAAAACGCAGTAATAAAAACATAGGATCTCATACCTTTAAAGAGTGTAGGTTTGGAATTAAAATCGAAGGTAAGCATTCTCGAAGTGTTAGGTCAAAAATAGCTATTTATACTCATCGATTTGAGTACATATTATAATCGATGATTATTGTATTATCATGATCTTGTATTGTGTGAAACACGATACATATTATAATTGATTTAGACAAAATAAAAATAATAATAATAATAATAAAAGCCTCCCCTCCCCTCACCCCAACACCACTTTCTCCGGCAGCGCGTCAACCATGCCCACCTTATCACTACCTTCACAGCCATCATTTTTAATATGTATTCAAATGCATTTTATACATAAAGCTATTATAGGATCGAAATTGATAACCTAATTAGCTATCAAAAGTATATGAAAGGAAAAAAAAAACAAAAAACTACTCATGTCAATTAACATTGGGAGAGAGATACCTGGAAAGCAGCGGTTGATGAACCAAACATAAAATCGGAGCCAAACTCTTGCCGGCGGAGGAAACCTGCTGGCGCCGGGACTGTAGAGAACTCCATGATCGATTTTCTTTTCCTTTTTTTTTTTAATCTCACCGATTTCTAATTAATACACTTGAACTAGATTATTGTGAATCCTAGCTATTTATAGACAGCCAATTTTGAGGCGAAATGGCACTTGCGGCATTTTTAAATAATTTTATTCTTGATGACGTCAACTAGCTATTCCTATTATAAGATTTTAATAATTTACAAATTGCAAACACGTACGGAGATTCAATTAATTTAATTCCCACAGTAATTGAAAAGCCGAAATATTGTGGGAATTAAGGAATGATTTAATTCCATAGATTAGTTCAAATACAAATGCTCGAAGCCCACAATGTTTGAAAAGTTATATATAATGTGTAGAAAAGGGAAACTTTTTCCATGAATTCCCAAGTTCATAGTTTGCGACTTGTGCGTCATTAAGATTGTTTGCCGGTAAATAAATAAATAACTATTAATAAAGCGTGGTTCGCCGGTGAAGGTATTCGTGTCCGACTTGCTCCGATTCGTCATCTTTGATACATGTATGATTGGGGTTGTCCTCCAATTAAACTCCGATACCAAAATTCGCATTTAAACATAGCAATAATTTAGTGAGGTTGGAGAGAAATTCAATAAAAGAGAGTACCCTATCATGGAGAAGAGTATATCATTTTATAGAAGTAGGAGTATGTCGCTCAGACCAATGCTTCAGGTTGGGCCAACGAGCAAAACGGACACACCTGTTATATATCTTAAGTACATATGGTTTTACTAGGAATAATATACTGCAATAAAATAAAGGCTTAATCACTAATTGCCCCCCTCCCCACCCCAACCCCCCTCGTATTTTGGCCTTCTTACTGGTTCCCCCTTTTTTTAAAACTAACTCATTGCCCCTCTTTTAACTAATTCAAATGTAATAGTTGTTAAAATGACAAAACTACCCCTCCTTCTTTCTCCTTCCTCCCCCTTCTCTCCTTCCTCCACCGAAAATTCTCTCCCCCATATCCCATTTTGCAGAAATCCATTCAGCATTTGCAACTAAATCTCATTGAATAATCATTCACACTCAAAACACAATGAATCAAATAATATGTAAAGAAAATCCATTTAGCAATTTTATTTTTTTTTAAGAATCCAAAACTCACCAACTCAAAATTAGAATGAAACCCATGTTTTTTTTTTTTTTTAAAATGAAACCCCAGCTGCTGGGTTTCATATATATGAAACCGACCCAGCATGAAACCCAGCCGCTGGAGGTGGTAAAATGGGGATGGGGGAAGAAGAGGGGCGGCGGGGTAGGGAGAAGAGAGGAGCGGCGGCGGCGGGGAAGAAGATAGGAAAAAGGAAAAAAAAAAAAACTTTCGGGAAAGATGGGAGAGGAAGAAGAAGACTAATGGGGACAATTTAGTCTTTTCAATAATAATTTTAGTGACTTAGTCAAAGGGGGAGGCAAAGGGTTAGTTTTAAAAATAGGGGGGCAACCAGTAAGGAGGCCAATACACGGGGGGTGCAATTAGTGATTAAGTCTAAAATAAATAGATAAATAAATAAAATAAAGAGAGAGAAGGCAATTGGCGCATAATCCTTCAAAATTGTAACAATTGGCGCACATTAGCTCAGAAACTATAGACGGCCGTCCATTTTAATTTGCTTGTTTTGCTAATAGTACTATAATTATTTACATATTTTTGTAAATTACCAAAATTCCCTTAAAAAGTTTATCTAAATTGTATTCCAATATCCAATGTTTTGTTAAATTACATGTTAACCCATGAAATTTTAACAAACTACAGTGTTTTTCTTTTTTTTTTTTATTTGTGTTTTGGTTCAATGATGTGTTCATTTTTATATATTATTGGCATAATTGACTTATAAAGCTAATTTTTTTTTATTGGAGTAGAAATCTTCATCCATAATTTTAAATTTTTTTATTAGATTTTTTCTTATTATTTTATTTGAATTTCCTTTTAATTCTAATTTTAAGATATTGGAGAATTCAACCATTAAAAAAATACTTATTTATAGCATTAAATTTAAACTTTATATAATTTTACTTAAGTTCGTAAAATGAATTTTTTTTATAGATATTTTATATTTTTTTAACTAAACCTCTATTAATAATGAGTGAGCTGCCCAAAATGTCACTTTACTTTGCTACTATGTCCGCTTTGGTAACTAAACCTTTTTTATTTTCTAAAAATGTCACCATACTTTTAAAAATGTGTCAAAAATGTCACATTTGGGGGTTTGACTCTTAGTCTTGACTGAAACAGGGGTATTCCTGTCATTAGCTAACAGTAGGGACGAAATAAAAAATAAAACTAACAGCAGGGGCTTTTGGAGAAAAAAACTATGCATCTACTCCGATGAACAGTTCCTCCTCATGAAACTGGTACTGTTCATCGTTTTTTTTTTTTTTTTGCCTCCTTTTTCTTCTTCTTCCTCCTCCTCATCTTCTTCTTCTTTTTCCGTTGAAGACCCAAATAAATCGGGTCTTCATTTTGGCTCGATTTGGGTCTTCTTCTTCTTCTTCCGATGAAGACCCACAGAGGAGGAGGAAGAAGAAGAAGAAAAAGAAGAAGAAGAAAAGGAAACACCCCCCGATGAACAGTTATCGGTTCATCAGAGTAAATGCACAGTAATTTTTTCCCAAAAGCCCCTGCTGTTAGTTTTATTTTTTATTTAGTCCCTACTGTTAGCTAATAACAAAAATACTCCAAAATGTGATATTTTTGGCACATTTTTAAAAGTATGATGACATTTTTGAGAAATAAAAAAATTTAGTTACCAAAATAGACATAATAACAAAGTAAAATGACATTTTAGACAGTTCACTCATTAATAATGGACTCATCCGCACTTTGCGGGACTCACGAACAGGTGAATTCCACCCCAAAAGAATAACAGAACTACTTTTACAAAGTCCAGAGATCTAGCTAATGGTCAAACATCAAGATAATATTAAGAAATATGATCCAAATTATATGTATACACACGTGGTACTTTATAATTTGGATCATATTTCTTAATATTATCTTGATGTTTATATATATATATCCAAATTAACTATAAAGGAGTGAAGTACTTTTTTGAAGTGTGCACCGACAAAATGCATTCATCTATGAATTCTTTAATTTGAAGGCACTACTTGTGAACCATGTTAAGATATTTATTAAATGAAAATAGACACATTATTTAAACTTAGCAATGAAATTACTGTTTGGTTAAGGGATAATTCGTTCATTAAATTTGACTGATCAATAGTTTCTTAATTAACAAGACGGTAGTTTTCTCTAGCTCACATCTAATATTATATATATGAATTGGGAGTTGGAGGGGTGTAAAGACCTTTAAATCCCCTGCATACGCCCACGGGTGGAACCAAGGGAGGGGTGGGGTGGTTCTCAAACCCCTCCAACCATTTCTTACATCTTTATTACTAGTGCAAATTTTTTTATTAATTTTTTTTATAATTAATGTTTTTAACTATAGAAAAGAAAGTTTTATATATATTAGACTCCTTCAAAAATTACAAAATATTGTTTCTGAATTTGCCACTGCACACCCTCTGGCTACCCTAATCATTTAATTAATAATTAAACGTAGTGCACCTGCAAAAAAAGTAGTGTACTCGTCCTTTTTTTATAATCCTAGTGCAGAACACGTAGTTGCGATTGACTTACTTTTGAAATTTGGAATAACTAATCCATCAAGAATTAATAACCTATTAAGGCTGTAGTATATGTAGAAAAGGGAAACTTTTATCTTTCTCAATGAAAAGAAATAACTATTAATGAAGCGTGATTTGTTAGTAAGAGTATTGTGTCGAACTTGCTCCGATTCGTCATCTTTGATACCTCTATAATTGGGGGTTGTTTCCCAATAAAATTCCAATGTCAAAGTTAGTGTTTAGACATAGATATAATTTAGTGAGACTGGAAAGAAATTTAGTAAAAGAGAGTACCCTATTATGGAGGAGTATACCATTTTATAGAGGTAGGAGTACGTCGCTTAAACCAATCGTCCTTCATGTCACCCGATAAGGTGAAGCATGAGATCTCTATCTTTTGTCCTGGTATAGTTGATCCTCCGACAGTGAACCAACTTGAGTCAGATCGTAAGTCTAGCTAGTAATTGGGCACCGGATTGGACCAAAGAGCAATTAAACCATGCACACTAGTTATATATTTACTAGGAATAATATACTAAAATAAAATAAATAGATGAATAAATAAAATAAAGAGAGGGAAAAGGCAATTGGCGATAATCCTTCAAAATTGTAACAGTTGGCGCACATTAGCTCAGAAACTATAGACGGTCGTCCGCGTTAATATGCTTGGTTTTCCTAGCTAATAGCACTATAATTATTTATTTATTTTTGTAAATTACCAAAATTCCCTTAAAAAGTTTATCTAAATAGTACTCCAATATCCATTGTTTTGTTAAATTACATGTTAACCCATGAAATTTTAACAAACTATATCTAGATCCCTATAGGGAGTACAATGTGACATATCTTCACATAGCATTCTCTTGACTAGACTTTAGCCTAAAATGACATCTAGATCCCTATAATTTGCATTAAAGGAACTCGGTTCATTGGTCCTATAAAGGGACTAGCTGTAGTTTGTTGAAACTTTAGAGATGAGTTTTAATTTAACCCAAACTTTAAAGAGCACAGTATAATTTGTCCTGAAAATTTTAGAAATTGTCATGGATAGAGGAACGGAAGGCTACCCACTTCTTGTCACTCTATAAGCTTGAATACACATGTAATTCCATAAAAGAATTATGGGCATATTCCTTTTGTTTCATTTTGAAAACAATTTTGGTTTCAACAGTAAATTTAATATATTTTAATCATATTTTATTATTTTCAATACAATTTTTTACTATTTAACATTTACTTTTTACATTTTCAATACACTTTTTACATTATAAAATTATTTTTCAAAATTTATTTTCAAAATCGTTTTCAAAACGTCGAAAAAGAACATACCCTATAAATGGGAAATGAAGAGAATTAATCACAAAATAAACCATCTGGTTTCAAAGAATATACACTTCCTGATGCGCCATATCCAGACAGTATTGTTACTGTTGTGCACGGCCCCACTTTTATGAGTGAAAAGGACATAATAAATGAAGTGAATTTTGAGTAAAAAATGTGTGTACTTACTTTTATGAGTTGTCAAAGATTGTCTTGTTTTCAATCAAAATGAGGTCCTTGGGTACTGGTGGACTTTCAGGAAATCGGACTAATATTTTGACACATCCCAGACTTTTCAATCAACATTAATTTAAAGTGCAAGTGGGGACCTTCAAGATATTAGAAATAAACAACTCATAAAAGAAAAATACAAATTAAACAAGCACCACAGAGATGATAATTAAGCATCAATTTATTGCACACAAATTAAACTTCCAAGAGCTCGATCAAGGTGTGAATCCATCACTTATTCTTCTTCCCTTGGCAAGTTTTATTTCTCACTGAGGAAATGCTTGAGCCATGCTGCGGAGAGCTTAGGATGCCTATTCCCGCCGTTCTTGTAATCCACGTAGACCAGCCCGAACCGAGCATGGAAGCCGTTATTCCACTCGAAATTGTCCAGCAGCGACCACACGAAATATCCCTTCACCTTCGCTCCTTGCCTGCAAGGACAAAATTATCAATTTTACAGCCAAATATTTTTCAGATAATTATTAACTTTTACTTTTATAATTTGTTGAAGAATGATTATTACTTCATTGCCTCCAGAAGGTACGTGAGGTGATCGTGGATGTGTGTCACCCTCTTTTGATCGAAAAAGGAGCTCCACAGCCTTGAGCTATCATCATCGTGATCATCGATGCCTGCAATAATGACACATTACTTTCTCAGTCTCTTATAAAAAATCATGTTTATAATAATATTTCGATTTAAAGGGTATAGACATTTACCATTTTCAGTGATGTAGATGACAGGGTCATTATAATTGTTTTTAATGTAAAGCATCAGATCCTTCATCCCTTTGGGATATGAAATAAGCCAGGCTGAAGCTCCCTGCAAAATTAATGACAAGAGTACCAAATTAAACATATAATTAATTAGCTCCATCGGGAACAAAATTTATTTAAATTGTGCTTAATTGCTCACCTTGTCGGTTCCAATGGGAACATCTGCCCCAGTGGTCGATTTGCGGGTCTCTGCAAAAGAAAAAAAAAAGACAAATCAATAATCTTCATGGTTAATTTAACCTTAAAACACTTGAAATAAGATAATGATTTGTAGTAATTAATTACCATAATACGCGAGGTGTTGGTCTGTGACATAGTTTCTGCCAATCTTCAAGTGTTTCTGTTTAGGTTCTTGATGAGCCACAAAGCGAGCAGTGTAGTAATTAACACCAATGAAGTCATAGCTTCCCTGGATTAACTTCCTGTCTGCAGCGCTCATTTCAGGAAGATGTTCTTTCTTCACAAACTCCCTCATGCTCTTCGGATAATCTCCCTTCACCAACGGATCCAGGTACCTAAACATTTACACAGGAAATTTGTTTGAAGAAATTAACCAATTTTCTTAAATTAATGAAACATTGGGTCCGTACAGAAAAATGGATGAATTGATACTGACCAACCAATAAAGAAATCAAGGGCCCTGAGTGCAGCAGCCTTATCCTTTTCATCATCAGGATTGCGGGGCTCAAACCACATGGACACTAACGTTATTCCAATTTGCTTCTTTTTCCAACGATTGTCACGCCTCTAGATAAATAAATTAAAATTAAAATCATTGATCTTTAACAAAGCTAGCTATTTCATGAGTTCCAAACCTGATATTTGTTTCTGAACACTTCCACAGCCTTAGCGTGAGCGAGGAGCTGGTTATGGGTGACAACGTAGGGATACGAAAATTCATCAAGGAACTGAGCTTCGGAAGCCCAATCAGTGACGGGTTTGAAAACCATTATCTTCTTCCTCTGTGTCTTCTCGTGAATCGTCGAGCGAGAAGGATGGAGAATAGAGCCTCCGTCATCGTCATCCTCCTCGTCCTCTTCTTGAGCTGCCTTTTCAGCAGCAGGAGCGTCGGCCTTGGCAGTCCCTTTGTCATCATTTGTGCCGGGGTTGAAAAGTTGTTCATGGACTGTGCCTAAGCCGGGCGCGTGATCATTGGTAACGTGCGCCATATAGGCAAAAGTGAACGGTTCGTTCATTGTAATCCAGTGGTCAACGTATTCACCGAACTCCTGGAAGCAAACATCCGCATAGACAGCGAAATCATCCCTGCAAGAAACAAAATGGAAAACTGATTAGGCCAATATTCAGAGATTTAGTGACGAATCTTGCTCTTTAGTGACACAATCCTCCAAAATTCGTCACTGAAGCTCCATTTTCGTGTATTAATGTTCTTACGCTACTCTGCGATCCAAGAATCCGTTGTATTCCTCTTGCAAAGCTAGAGGAAGATCCCAGTGGAAGAGTGTCACATATGGTTCTATCCCTGAAAAATGTACACACATTATTATTTATTAATACTGTAAAGAAATATATATATATATATATATATATAAGCATATTAAATATTTGAAAAGAAGGAAATATATAGTTGACTGTATTTACCATTATCTCTGAGCCTCTTCATTAGTTTCTTGTAATAGTTAATACCATCTTGGTTTCGGGACTGTATCTTTCCAGCTGAAAATCCAAATTAAATAACCTCTATTTCATTTTTACAAAAACCAAGTTGAGAAGGTAAAAATTAAAACTGTTAAAGCAAAGGTTAATATATAGTAATAATTTAATTACTTGGCAAAATTCTGGGCCAGGAGATAGAGAATCTGTAAGCATCAAACCCGATCTCCTTCATCAGTTGCACGTCCTCCTGTAATTTTTTTAATTTGTTCGTAAATTAATTAATGAACTACGCAGTCACGTATTAATAAGTCACGCTATTATGAATATATATACCTCGAATCTTTCGTAGTGATTGACAGCATCCTCAGTGTATGGTTTAAATAACTCTGCCATTTTTTGCAATAAAATTTAGTAAACAAATATTTTGTACGTGTTAGATTAATTCTTTTCATCAATTAAAGAATTTAAATTTATTAATGTTCTTGAAGAGTGGAAAAAGACCATGTTCTTTAGCAAAGGGATCCCAGATGGAATCTCCTCTCCCGCCCTCGTCTAGACCACCTTCTATCTGCATAAATGCATGCCAAATCAGAGATGCATTAATATTTATGGATAACTAAATGTTATTTGCATGGATTCGTGACCAATGAAATGTACCTGGAAGGCAGCTGTGGCAGCTCCAAAGACGAAATCTTTGGGGAAATCGGAGCGCCGGATGAACGCCGGAGCTCCGGAGAAGAAGTTAACAAAAGGCTCCATGATGATAACTGACTTTTGTGTTGCAAAATGAACTAAAAGAGTGAGTTGTGTGATTTTGCTAGCTTTGGATGCCTGCACCATTTATAAGCACCCACGGAAGGGGCCGGCAATGTGAGAAACGTGTATGTGACAATAATGCAGATAAGTGATTTTCATTTATTTGGAAAAAGTGGTGGGGCGGGCAAGTATTTTTTGTTTGGTTTCAAAAGGAATTAAATTGGTGAGTTTAATTAGCACCTCTTTTAAACTAAACTAGATACAAATCACACGTCAAGGAATCAATGGTACGTAGCCTTCATGTATATCCCATGTGCGGTTAGAAAAATACATTTTGAAATTGTACTTTATAATTTATAAATAATTATATCATTAATCTCTTATACATAACGAAAAAAGTATAATGATATATGAAAAATGAGAGAGAGTTATTGTTGCTTGGTAAGAATATTGTATTGCATGTACTGGAAGTCGTGTCGTGAGAGTAGTTGCTTGGCAAAAAAATGATGTTAGACCTGGAGGACGTAAGTGTGCTTGGCAAAAATATCATGTTGATGGGCATGAAGGATGGACAAATATAATGGTTGAGTAGGTTTTTTTTTTTCTCTTTTGGTATAAAATATCATAATCTGATGACAAAATGTATTTAACGGTTGGACGAGGTACGTACGTATCGAGTTTAGTATTTGATCTATTGTGGTCATGTTTTTGAAAATAAGCATATCGAGTTTAATTTTTACTGTATCTCGTAAATTTCAAAAAGGTGCAAAAATAGCCACCCTATTAACTTCCACAGTGAAGTCCCTAACGGAGACTTTTATCAGGGGAAAAATAGTCAATTCACAATGCACTGTTTATCTTTTTCTTCCCTTTTTTTTTTTTTTTCCGTCTCTTTTCTTTGTGTCTCCATGAACGAATAGCCAGGAACGAACCATGGACTTTCTGTCGGAACATTTTTCCGACGAATCCAAAACAGGGACCAGTAACAACAGCCGACGGCCCGACGGTGAAGCAGCCCAGAAAAACAACCCTGTTCCCAAGCATTTCGTGCAAGTTAATGATGGCTTCTTCTTTTTCCTTGCTGAAATTTCCCAAACAGAGAATGCAGAAACAAATTAACCACAAATTGAAACTTTCCCAAACAAATTAAACTATGTTCTTCACTTTCACTTCTCTAAAAAGCTACTATCTATAATCTAATCTACCACCACCGACCACCCTCTCCCCGCCGCCCATTCAAACCCATTCAAACTGATTTTAAAAACAGTTTAGTCCAGGAGCTACCAAGCAAGAGTTTTGAAACAATTAAACAAACTCAGCCATCCTAGAAAAATTCACCAAAACAATTCCTGAAATAGTTGGATCTAGCAGCCGAAGATAAAAAAAAATTTAAAAAAAAAAAAAACAGAAGGGAGAAGGAAGAATTAAGAAGATGATGAACAGTGGAAAATGGTGGAGTTAACATAGTGACTAATTTTGCACCCTGTTAGAAATTACATGACTAAGAATCATCTTCTCAAAGTTATGTGATCATTTTTGCAATTTTGTTAAAGTTATGTGACCAAAAATGCACTTCACCCAATAATTTAAACAAATATTGGCAAAGAGTTAATGTAATTTACTGAAATAATAATACGCATAAAAAGACATGTAGCCAAAGCATGTGACATTTCGATGACACACATATCGAGTGTATCACAATTATGTTGTGAAAATAACATTTCAAGTTTAACCTTTGTTATGTCACGTATTGAATTTACTTTGAAAAAATTTAATCGAATATTGCTTTCTAGTATATCAAAATTACCTCTGAGTACCGAAGCATATATATCGTGAATCCATTTTAGCATATTATGTATCATGTATTGAGTACTTTAGTCGCTTGTGTATTGAGTTTAATTGTTAATGTATGAAACTCATGAGTTTAATTGGTGAAAAATGCGTATCAAGTTAGTTTTTAATGTATCCTGCATTGAATTTAATCTCTTTGGTATATCTAGTTCAACCTCCAACTTTAAAATTTGTGGCTAAGGATTAGGAGGAATCGCAACCACCGGATTTCATGGTGGTTTCCGTATGATTTCTTCACGTCAATTTCCTTTTATTGTAAGCGAAAAGAAAGTAAAGTAAGTTCAAATATCATGATCGACTTGCGTCTTACTTCCAGTGTGTATATAAATATATATATATATATGTACATATATATATATATACATGTATATATATATATATTCTCTACGTAATATTACAATATTATAAGTGTGCTCTCATAATAAAATGGAGTGAGTATTGTTTTTTCAATTCGGTCAACTGATTTCGAAAACCTCTTCGGCCGGTTTCAAACTAATTTCATGTTTGACTGTTTGATGAGCTCGATATTCAATGTTTCAATAATTAAACTCGATACACGATACTTGTTGATCTAACATATATAATTGCAAATTTCGGAAGTTAAACTCGGTATTTCATCATTTAAAATAGTACGCCACATTTCAATACCTAAATTAAGGACATTACATAAATGTTATGCCTCATAGACTAAAATTCACTCGTGGTTGGGCCTTTAGATGCGTCATTATACAAATTTTTGTGTATTTGTTATAATATGACTATTTAATCAGAAGTATATCATTTTTATTTTATTTTATAAGGGCAGTTTTTATTCTTTAGACTAGGAGTGGCAAAAAACCCCCCTAACCCAAAATCGCCCAAACCTATTGGGTATTAATCCAATAAAACCCACTTTAAAAAATAATGGGCTGGGTGGGATTGGGCTAAATATGTAATGGGCGGATTTATGGTAGCCCATTGGGTACCCTAAAACCCGCCCATCAAGGGTATCAAAAATACTCATCCACAATTACCCTTAAAAGTATAAAAAAAAAAAAAAAAAAAAACCAACAACTCACATACTTTAGTGTGCCCATTTTATTTTTTTCTTCAAACTTATTTTTTCTTTTACTTTATTTTTTGTGTCATACAATTACTTTACGTTTTTTTCCATTTATTTTTTTATAATATTTTTAAATTACCTACTTATAATACTAATTCAAAATTCGTTCGGGTTTTGGGTTTGGGTTTGGGTTTGGGCCGGGCTGGGCCGGCCCAGTTCGGGCCCAATTTTTGACCGATTTCGGGGCGGACTCAGTTTCAGCCCAGGCCCAGTTTTGGGCCTCGGGATCAGTTTTGGCCCGGGCCCAGTTTCGGTGTCGGGGCATGCACGGGTTTATATAAACATAAAAAAATTAAAAATTGTGTTTCGAAAAAAAAATTACATACAATTAAATATAAAAGTATATAAAATTTAATATTTCAAATTTTAAAATATATTCAAAGAATTAAAATTCACTTTAAAAAAAATTAAAATGAAATTAAAAAAAAATTTTAAAATTTTTTTTATTAATAAACTATTAAATAAGCCTTACATTTTTGTATAATGGGTATTATGGGTACCCATAGCTACCCATTACCCATTTGAGTTAAAACCATTAATTGAGTGGATAATGGGTATCCATTACCCATTAACTTAACACCCATTTAATACCCGCCCAACCCGCCCGTTTGACACCCCTAATAATCATATTAATTCCTATGGATTGTAAGAAGAAAGATGTATTGAAGTGATTGGATAAAGTTCATTTTAAATCTTAAAAGAAACCAAAACTAGATTGTGCCCTAACCTCTTTAGTGTGGAAGGAAAAGATGCCATATGGGTAAACTTTTCTTTCTGTGTAGTTTTGGGAGTCTTTGGTAAAAGGATTTTCTTTTTTCTTCTTTTTTGGGGGATGGGGTGGTTATTATGACAAGTGTAAATTGGAAGAGAAGGTCTGATTTGCTTTGGTTGTTCATGGAAGTAACCATCTCATGAGTGCTGTCCTAGCGCATACATGCAACATTTGTGCGAAACTAGATCATAAGCATCTGTGTCACGGACTTCCAATTTACAAATGCTACCCTATGACATGCATATCAAAGTCAACAATGGTTTCGCAGCTTTACCTTTTCAACGTTCATGTTTTTGCTTCTAATCTTCTCCATCACCATTTTAAAGTTTATGTGTCGTGTTCTCTCTGCAGATCCCTCCAAGGAAAAGTGCTGCATCTTACAGGTGTTTTCTCCGGTTCAAAAAGTTGTTTTACTCTGAGCTGGTTGATAAAATTTGCATCATGATGAGCTTTTGCAAAAATAAACTAGTCTGACAATTTTCAGTAGGATTAAAGTTCTGGTAATCTGGCTGTGAACATTTTTATTTTTTTTTCTTTTCCTGTTTTTTTAAACCCTTCATCTTTACCACTCATGTTGACTATGATTGTGTTGTAATACCTAAGAATGTGATCACGAAGCCTATCTTCTACTGGTAAGAATAATGATGGAACTTCTCACATGCAAAATTAATTATAAGTATTTAGATTTTATATAAACTGGATATAGCTGCTTAATGATGTATTCAGCATATATAGTTTGAGCTAAGTATGTGAAGCTCCTTAAGTTCGGTTAATTCCTGCAGATGGAATCAATTTTTTGCTTAATAAATCTAGTCTTATTGTCTATGCTTCACCTTGTTCTCTTCCTCTTTCATGCATGAATGAATTTCTTTTTGCTTTTAGAGTGGTATCTTAAACCATAATCCTTTTTCTCGATGCATTTTTAGTTACTACTTCAGGAGATATTAAGCTCATAGCATTTTCTTAACCCCGTATCTGTTGACGAAAAGATAAACACAAGTGTTTAATGGTTTCTTCTTAAAATGAATTTTACATAAAAGAGTTGTTTGAATAATCAACCTTGTGCTTTGTTTTTGGACTGTTATGTGACTATGGGTTTTCATAACTTCAACTTTAAATGAATAACATGTGGAAGATGAAACAGTTCCTTTTAAATAATGATTGGAGGTTTATGCTTGAAATCTGGAAGAGCCTGATTGGATAGTAAGTAGACCTAGAATTGTGATAAACAAGAAAAGAAAAAAAAATTCCTCAAATCTCTCAACTTTGGAGCCCAGAGATGAATGTTTTTACTTTGGTTGGAAAATACAGGCGGTTTAGGGAAAAAATGAATTATATGATTCATGCAGAAAAGTTGTCAGTTTAAAAGTTGAACTTCTATATAGGCATCTATTCGGGCACTTTTATGAGGATCTGTATTCTATATCAGTGTCCTGGAACATATATATAACTCATAAAGGCCAGTTTTTCTGAACTATGAGTAAGTTTATTTCTTTCTCTGTGTAGGGCAGATGAGTGGAATGTCAACAAATGGGCATGGGAGGGCACTCTAAAAGTTGTTAGCAAGGGAGAGGAATGCATTATGAAACTTGAAGACAAGACATCTGGTAGATATTTCCTGTTTCCATTGAGCATTTGAAAACTGTGTTAGTACTGATAAACAATTTGTTAACAATTTTTGGTATAATGATAGGTGAATTGTATGCTCGAGCTTTTCTCAGAGATGGGGAGCCTCATCCTGTGGAGGCTGTAATTGATAGCAGCAGGTTTGCACATCTTTTCACTAAGCACAGTAACATTTTTAGGACCATATAGTGGATCAAATTTCTCTTGAAAGACTTTATTTTGACTGATATTATAACAACTACATCCAATGAAATGGTCAATTGGTACTCATTACTTACTATTGGCCATTTTATGGTGTTTACTTAACAGGGATATACTCTTGAATATATGGTTAAGTAAATATGGAAGTTAATTTTGGTCTATGTGCATTTTTTTATTTGACATTTTGATATCCCCAATTACAAAGTGAATTTTGCTAAGTCAATTATCTAACTGTCCATTTCACTTTGTTTGCAGATATTTTGTTCTGCGGATTGAAGAAAATATTGGTACTCCATTTATGTTGTATTTTCTTAAATCCACAATTTTTTGTTGCTTTGCTCATATGTCTGGTTTTCCGAATGCTAGTATGTTATATCAAATGTATGTTGTCAGTTGTGATGTCTATTTTATGCATCTTTCCAAGAAGCTGGACACATATTCAGCATGCCAACACTTTTAATGAAATTCATCGGTGTGGTTGCAAGAGGATAATTCTTATTCCAGAGAATTCATCTGGACGCCATGTTTGCTTCTCAGTTTTACATTTGCGTTAGCGACATGTTATTTTTCTAAAGTCGGGCACTTTTATTTCATCTCACAGGGGGTCGCCTTCGGCATGCTTTCATTGGCATTGCATTTCGAGAAAGGCCCGAAGCTTATGACTTCCTAGCTGCCCTTCATGACCATATGAAGTAATCTTCTATACATTCTTATTTTACCTGAAAGACTAGTGCTTGTGTGTGTGTCACTATAGTGAATCTCCCCTGCGAAAGCAATAATTGATAACTTACTCTCTTCGTGTTTTAAGGTACTTAAACAAGAAGAAAACTACAGAAGAAATGGAACAGCAGTATCAGACAACCTCATCAGTTGATTACAGTTTAAAAGAAGGGGAAACCATTGTGCTACAGTTGAAAAATGTAAGTTATCTGGAATTCCATTGATGAGTTAGTTGATTTTGGTTCATCTTGCTGTCTTGCTTTGCCTAATACTTTGTCCATTCTTCGCCTCTGCAGAAAAGCGGTCGCAGCAGCACCAGGTCCAAGTTTTTCGAACAGGGCTTAAACAACCTGTCATTAGAAGAAAAGGGTAGTCAAAAAGACCCTATATTATCTCTCAAACCACCTCCACCTCCACCAGCGTCAGTCTCACCTGTGGTCAGTCCTAAAAAGTCTGCCGATGAGCCGCCTTCAAACTTCAGCCTCAATGAATCTTCGGAAGCCCGGGATTCCGTGTCACCTAAGGAAGAATCTAAAGAGTCATTATCTTCAGAAAATCAAACTGTGCAAGATATTCAAGATGTTGACTTTGGAGATTTTCAAGCTGCTGGTTGATATACTAGTCTTACTCTGTGAGAACTGAAAAAAAAGTGAAGAAAAGAACGAAACATGGAAAAAAGGTTTTTTTTTTTTTTTTTTTCCCTTCTTTTTCTTGGAGTTGTTTATGAATTATTTATCCCATGTAAGTATTTTATTACCTCGTACAGTGAAAGAGCTTATTGGAGTTTTTTTCTGATGTTTTATTCTGTGGTTCAAAGATTCTTACTGTGCCAGAAAAATGAGTGAGAACTTTGGATCAGTTAAGGGAATGTTTGGATGAGAGTATGATTTCAAACATTTGACTCAGAGAAGGAATGTTGTGGCTGCTGATCTCAAGCTTAATTGACAATTTGGCAAGAATCAAGCAGTAATTTAGTGGTTAGTTACAAACAAACTCATCATAGATCTCACGAGCTCGAACCTAACTCAGGACATAAGAGGGGGCCATTAAGCATAATCAATTTATTAAACTTTCTGACAATTTGGCATGAAGGCTTGAATAATGCACTTCATTTCTCATGGTAGCTTGCACTTTGCAGTAGCTAAAGAGGTTAAACTTCCATGCTGGTTTAGTTTTAATTCTATTTAATATTAAAATGATGGGCAAATCACTTGCTACTAAAGTATTCAAATCGGATAGTTTTGGCCATTTTTGGCTTTTTTTAATTTTTTTTTTTTTTACTATTAGACTGTGCGTGTGCAACAATTTTAACTTAAAATGATTAATTTGACTATTTTGATGAATTTCAACTATTAGATGTGACCATTCTATTGACTTAAGAGTTAAAATGATTTGATGCTATGTGACCATTCTATTGATCTAATAGTTGAAATTTATACAATGATAAGAATTGTCATTTTAGTTGTAGTTATCAAATTATTAAGAAAAGAAAATTTAAAATTTCAGTGGTCAAACTGTTTTTTATTTTATTTTGGATAAATTACTCAAAATTTTCTTGTGGTATATGAAAATTATTGATTATCTCGCTTTGTTTCAAAAAGTTACTAATGACCTTTTCGCACTTTTTTTGAAATATGTAAAATGAACGGAAACCTGACAGTGTGTTGAGTAATTTACTCTTTTATTTTAGAATTAATAGAGTAATTTGATGGTCGCATAAGCAATGATGAAAAATAGTTTAGTCATGTACAGTTAGAATCCACATTTCCAAATATCGCATATCATTATCTAAGAGAAAAATTATTCTTTACTATTTTCCTACAAAAACTTTTTGAAAATTTAGTGATGTTTTCTTATTATTTTATATATGTAAAATGCTGAAATATTAATAATTTGCCATTCTAGTCAGAAGAACAAACAGAAAGTTCTAGGTTAATGAAGATAACATTTTTAAATCCAAAAAAAAGAAAAAGATAAAATTTTAAGGGGTTGTTTGCTGGCCTTAAATTGAACGAGGAACGTGAAGTGAATCATATCCATGTATATATCTTAGTTTATTTTCACAATATTTCCACACTTTAGAAACCAAAATATAATATCATGTCACATGAAAATGCTTTAGAAAAAAGAAAAAAGGGAAAAAGGAAAAATAATATTCCCTGCGTCTTATTAGAAAATTTTATTTGAAAAAATATAAAATTTATTAATAATGATATATTACGTGAAACAAATTCAAAATAGAGTCTTTACAAAAGAGTTAAAATAATAAAATTATTTTCCAAATTTTTAACTTATCACTTGAACTAAATGACGCAGTTACCGTTAAAGATAGGCAGGCAGCAGTAGCAAGTTCTAGAAAAACAGATTTAGTAAACTGAAAATTTTTAATTTTTTTTTCTCATATTGAGAATTTTCAAAAGAAAAAAATTATGTAATGAAAAACTTAGCTAGTGATATCTTAGGCTGCATTTTCTCGGTTACTTTGTCAAAAAATGCAAATAAAACAAAAAATAAATATATATTTAAAACAGATTTCAGCCAAATTTGAATTTAAAATTCTTAATATTTTCAAAAAATTGTTTCTTAAAAAAATTGCTAGGCGTACACGTGGCAAGAACTCATGTCTCAAGAAACCAGTTGAACTCCATTTCTACGTTTCTGATTCTCCTACTCAACAAAACTTCTTCTTTCTCTTGATGATTTAATGTTTATCTTATGAGCACTTGGGTTTATCATCCCTTTCAGCAGAAAAGCTAAAACCACAACTTCATCTGGGCTTCTTCTTCTTCTTCTTTTTTGTTCTTTTCTGATCACAAAATTGGCAAATTCATAAATAATAAAAAAAGATCGCTTTTTTCTTTTCCGGGCCTCCCCCTTTTCGCCTATTATGTAAGCATCGCCGCTTCTTTCTTAACAGAGCTTTATCCACAGCCGTTTTTCTATTTTTAAATGGATAATCTATAAATCATCTAGTATGTTTATGCTTTTCTTCTATATATATATATATATATATATATATATGTTTTCTGTGTTTGGAAGTATCTTTTTTCTGATCAAGTTACCATTTTTTGCTCTCTGGTGAAATTTTAGCTTGGAAGTGGAATTGGATTATCAGTTCTAAAGCTGCTTTTTCTTTGAGTTTTGTGTTTAGGGCTACGCTTTCTAATTTGTAATTTGTGTTTGATTGATGAATTGCTTGATGGGTTTGGAATAACTTTGATGGGAATTATGGTGGAAGTGTACTTTGATCAAATTGGTCACGGGAAGACATAAAGATTAACTTTTTGATCATGGAAAGTATCAGAGTATTCCTTGTACGAGCTCAGAAGTATATTCTAGTATGGGAAAAGAATTCCTTTGGAGCTTCTAGCTCTGTGCAAGTTTAAGGAAATTACCTAATCGTACAAGGGGCCTCTGTCACCTTGTTGACAGAGGAGGAACTCCGACAAAATGCAAGTCTAAAGGGGCCTCTGTCACCTTGTTGGTGGTGATGTCGAGGCCTCTGTAGACTTGCATTTTGTCGGAGTTGACGATCTCCGCCGGGAAACGGGTGGCTAAGTCGATGGAGAGCCTTGATTTTCCGGTGCCGGTGGCTCCCATCACGATCACGACTTTGTCCTTCCTCCTCCAGTGGATGAAGGGGTCCATGTTTAGGCCGCCGGGGAAGCTCACCAGGGCCGGAACTTCTTTGCAGGCGGAGAAAAAGATCCTCATCATCATCAATCTATCAATCAAGAAACTAACTTCACCTCCTGCATATAATATATATATATATATATATATATAATCATTAATTCCACCATTTTTAGTATCAACTCGAAATTAATTGAACCTTTAAACAACATGCATAATATATTTGCACAAAAACAAGTGTACGTAAGTACCTTTTGTAACACGAAAAACGTTGAGGAATTTGTATAACTTATGTACATATTCGTTAAAACGAATCTAAAATAGTGGGGATTAGTGAAATGAAGAGATGCGTGGAGGTGGCTATGGAGTGTTCGTGGGCTTACGAAAGAAGAATGAATATGAATTATGAGCTTATTGAAGTGATAAAAGTAATACTATTTTCCACATAACAGAAAGGATGGAACTGGGCGGGTATTTATGGAGGACCAATATAAGTTCCGTACAGATGCATTTGCGACTTGCCATCTCGGAGGGTGGGGCCCGTGGGGTCAACTCACACACACATCACACACGTATATATATCCCTCGTTCATTATAATCATTAGTTTATACTAGTTTAGTTTGGTTAAGATTTTTATTTGCTTGGGGGTGTGGTTAATTTAGCTAGTTCAGATCTTCTGCCAAATATGTTCTTGGTTGCAAAACAACGTCACTCACTTTGCTCTCTATGGACAGAAAATATGAAGTGTAATTTAGTACGTAGTTTTGATTCTTCCGAGAAAAGAAATTATATATTTCGTATGCACAGTTGGAAATGTCATGTTCTTATATTTTATAATTATTATAAGAGGTTCACAATTAATGCGTACTTAAAAAGTAAGTGTGCCACTGAAAATATATATATATATATATATATATAGTGAGACCTTTAAAGGTAGCACGAGTCATGTTTTGGATTAATTGACAGATAGCTTATAATGTTTCAAAGGTTACACCCCTTCAAAAAATTTATTTTATGTATTAAACTTTAAAACCTGTATAAATTTATACCTTTTCATTACAAAACTCTTCTATAGTAAGGGGGCGTGCAGTGGCGTCTTTAGAGGGTCCCGAGGGTTCTGAAGACGTTGGCTTCCAACCTCACCTCACCCCTTACTAGACCTTTTATATTTTGTTTCTGCCTAAGCCAATAGGGGTGTGTGTATAATTTATTGTATAGAGTTATGGTGTGTTAGGCTTAATAGTCAAAACTAGGTAGGAGGGATAACTAATTATAGGAATCCCTTTGAATCATATGTTGGTGGGTGTGTGTATAATTTATTATTAAGCTTAAGAATTTATTGTACACACACCATAACTCTATACAATAAATTATACACACACCCCAAGATTATCCTTACATATGAATATTCATATGTATAATTTAGTAACATGTTGCCAAAGGGTGCATTTCCCTACTTCCTTCAGGACATTGAAAGTGCCACTTCACTCACTAACAAATTTCCTACTTCTTCCCCCATGTGGAACCTGAAATTGGACCCTCTTAAAATTTGGCCATTAACAAAAATGTTGGATGTTAGTGATGTAACAATTTGGCAAGACATTACTCTTAAAACTGAATCTCATGTGTATCGTTAGGTGCGTTTTTTTCTGCGAGAATGAAAATGAGAATGTGAGGGTGAAAATCTTATATTTGGAATGGATAGATTTTTCACTAAGGAAATCTTAATTTACCTTTGAGATGATACAATAATTTGATCAGATTCCTATATTAACTACAAATTTAAGACAAAATGGTCATCTTGTGTTTTCTGTTCAGTTGAATGAGTTTTCAATTGGTCAAGATTTTATTTAGTTATTTTTATATAATTAAAAGATTTATCTGAAAATTCAGACAATTTTGAAAAAATAAAATAAAATTTATTCATTTGTGAAGTCTGTTTTTCCTCAACAATAATGATGCTGCAAGTTGATGGTCTTTGTAACAAACAGTACTTGGACCAACTCACATGTCAAGCACTTTGCAATTACTTTTTTTTAATAATAAAATTTTCATTTTATTTTTATTTTATGTTGGTTATGATTATTAATTAAACTGAACTAGGTCCATCCTCTATCTTCAGTTGACTATTAAATGCATTCAGTACAAGCCTTCCATAAAAGGACAAATCTTTGGGGCCAATTATTGATTGATGAGAAGTCTTGTAATTTGTTTTTAATTTGTTTGCTTCTCTTTCAATTTTAATTTGTTTCTCTTTCAATCTTTTTCTTGAGTTCCTAAAATCCAAGATTAGGTAATCAAATCTTGATAAGGTTCACAATAATATAGTGCATTCCATCACAATTTATTCTTCATCACAAAATGTGTATTGATGAAATTGCCAAAAATGACAGTGAAAATATGTTAGAGTGAGTGTGATTGAGTTGATATCACAAATAGTTATATTTGGTCTTTTAAATTTTAGAAATCCAAAAAAATTTGTCATGCGAATACCGCATCAATCACTCTATAATTTCACTAAAAATATTATCATTTCAAAATTTTCACATCTTGATTTCATCATTAATTCCACCACCTCATGGATTCCTTCCTTTTCCTGCCTCTATCTTCATACCATTTATAGAATCTATTTCAACCAACAAACTAATAGCGATGTTGATCCTCAAACTGAATCTTCTAACATGTACCACTTCTATTTATTGTGAATTTCAAAATTAAATATATAAATTGAGGTAATATTTTTAGAAACCAAAATGAGGTATTAATTATTGTAAAATACTACAGTCCCTTGATGGAACCATTCAGTTTGTAAATAATAATTTATGATACATTAGTAATGCAATTACATAAACTATTGTATAAGTCATTATTCACTTTTGAATGATCTCATGAAAGTACTATAGTATTACCCTTAATTACATGTCTTTTTTTCTTATATACATCCTTTTATATATCGAGATATAAATATGGGAAACACTACCTTCCTTTTGTTAGGAATTGTCGAAAAAGAAGAACAAACAGAGAGAAAGGGGAAGAATCAAACTTATAATTTCAATAGAACAATTAAACAATACTATTGAAGAATACAATCCGCATATAGGGGCAAAACAAGAATATATATAGAAATACGAACTAGTATACCCAATCCAATAAGGAAACTAAAACCACTACTATAAATTTGTTACTACTATAAATCCATTATTACCATAAATCTACTATAAATTTGTTACTACTATATATCTAACACCTTTATTGATAATAGCATATGATACATTACTAATGTAATTGCATAACCTATTACATAAACTATTATTCATAAAAAAAACTATATCCTTATTTGTGTATATATATATATATATATTCCTCGATAACAAACAATATCAAAGATACGGCAAATGAATTTTATTTATTTTTGTTTGACAAAGCAAATGAATTTTATTAGGATAACATAAGTAGTATACGTGGTGGTCGATCTATAGTACTATTTTCATATCATGTGTGGCAGCTAAGGGTAGCAAAAAAACCCACTAACCCAAAAATCGCCCAAACCTATTGGGTATTAACCCAATAAAACCCACTTTAAAAAATAATGGGTTGGGTGGGCTTGGGCTAAATATGTAATGGGCGAATTTAGGATAGCTCATTGGGTACCCTAAAACTCGCCCATTATGGGTATCAAAAATACCCATCCACAATTACCCTTAAAAGTTAAAAAAAAAAAAAAAAAACCAACAACTCACATACTTTAGTGTGCCCATTTTATTTTTTTCTTTAAACTTATTTTTTCTTTTTCTTTATTTTTCGTGTCCTACAATTACTTTAGGTTTTTTTTCCATTTATTTTTTTATAATATTTTTAAATTACCTACTTATAATACTAATTCAAAATTCGTTCGGGTTTAGGGCCGGGTTTGTGTTTGGGTTTGGGCCGGGCCGGGCCGGCCCAGTTCTGGCCCATTTTTTGACCGATTTCGGGGCGGGCCCAGTTTCAGTCCAGGCCCAGTTTTGGGCCTCGGGGTCAGTTTTGGGCTTTGGGCCCAGTTTCGGGCCTTGGGCCCAGTTTCGGTGTCAGGGCATGCACGGGTTTATATAAATATAAAAAATTAAAAATTGTGTTTCGACAAAAAAATTACATACAATTAAATATAAAAGTATATAAAATTTAATATTTCAAACTTTAGAATATATTCAAAGAATTAAAATTCACTTTAAAAAAAAATTTTAAAATTTTTTTTATTAATAAACTATTAAATAAGCCTTACATTTTTGTATAATGGGTATTATGGGTACCCATGGGTACCCATAGCTACCCATTACCCATTTGAGTTAAAACCATTAATTGAGTGGATAATTGGGTACCCATTACCCATTAACTTAACACCCATTTAATACCCGCCCAACCCGCCCGTTTGACACCCCTACTTTAGACATACATTAAGCCACACTTTAATTCTCACTAGAAGACATTGAAAATTCTTAAACCGCTCACTAAAACATAGGATTACTTTGAGCTCTCTATAGATCATAATTTTTATATATGTCACCAATATGCCCTCTAAATAAACAGAACTGACAAATATAAGAATTAACTCCTAACTTTTGAGTGGGAGACATTAACTCGTTTCTAATCAGTTTCAACTAAGATAGAGATAATATTATCGAAAAATATGAATCACTTGTTACTCATTTATACTTTCTTAATAAGTGAGGTAGTCTTGCTATGTATGACTAGTATAAAATTTACTCATATAAAAATATTACTCACTCTGTTCCCTTAAAAGAATTCACTTTATTATAGTAAAACAGTACAATAAAATAAACTCTTCTAATGAAACAGAGAGAGTAATTTGTTATCATTTGATTAAATTTCTCTGGCAAACATCAATATATAGCTAAAATTTTCTATGCCAATTATGTGACACAACGATTTAATTACCTATTGTCTCACTTATGCGTTAAAAAATAACATTTAAAGATAAATAATTGTTTTGGAATATACAAAATAGATTGTACAAAGAATGCGGATTGAACATGTGACATGGTTATGTATATATATATAAGAGGCATTCTAAACGCAGTAACCGTTTTACTATTCAAAGTAACATTTTCCTGTTAAAAAAACAAAAATGGCCCTAGCCAAAAGAAAGAAAATCGGGTATTGTTCGTCCGTGTGTGAACAGTACCCGTTAGAAAAAAAAGTGAAGAAATACAGCCGGCGGTAGGCGGTATTCCGGGAATTCCGTCAGGAGAGACAGTCTCCCCAGCCGAAATGTTGCAGAAACAGAAAAAAACGTCCGGATAATCGCAGATCCGGGAAAAAAATCCCCCCGAATGGGTTTTTTTCCCGAAAATTATAATGAAGGGGTATATAGAAAATTTATGCAAAGTAATTTAAAGTTAAAAAATAAATATAGTGTTTACTTATAGTGTAATATAGATCGTACTCGGGTAATTCGAAACTTTTTACAGGGAAATGTTATTGCGTTTAGTAAAACGGTTACGGGGAGACCGGTAGTATTTCTTTAGTTTTTTTATAACCGGGTACTGTGCATGTTCACGCACGGTGAACAGTACCCGATTTTCTTCATTTTCTTTTTTCTTTTAGGTCAAGGGCATTTTTATATTTTTATAGGAAATGTTACTGCAAATAGTAAAACGGTTATTGCATATAACAATTTACATATATAAATTATAAAATAAAAAACATGTGATATGGTTGATGATTTGTGACTTTTTAGGCGCGGACTGAATTTAGCCATTCCCAGTTCCCACACAACATGTGAAGAAAATGTACGAATTTTCCTGAAGAAATAAAACGTAAGAATTAAGACCTCACATGTCCATAATTTCGTACTGTGATAATTGGATAGGTCTAATCAGCTTATGTCCTCTAGCGAGTGGTAATATTCCCTCGTGACTCATTTTGTGGAAGTATAACTTTTTTTTTTTTTTTTACATGACTGTTAAAATATAATTAGTATTTATATTATTACTTTTTAATTCTGTGTTTAAGTGTAATTACACATAATTATAGTACCAGAAACATGTATAGACGAGTTGAACTATCCAGCCATGCGCGCATCGGTTTTAAAATAAAATGTATCGCTTCTATCGTGTATCGAGTTTAATTTTTTATGTTTCGGTTTTAACTGATGATGTATTCTCATTATAAATTTACTCTGTTATGTAATGCGTATTAAATTTGACATATGGTGTATCTTGTATTGGATTTAGTATTTGATGTATCGCTTTACCGGCTGATGTATTGCAACAGTCAAAGTTTTAGAAATAAGAGTACTGTGTTTAATAGGAAGTGCTTTGGCAATTACATTTTCCTATGAACCATCTAGCAAGATATTCATAATCATATAGGATTCTGTTATTAAAAGTTTAGTAAAAAATTATTAATTTGAATTAGATATTTATAATTATTTTAGTAAGATATGCAAATTTTTAAAAAAATTGATTATTTTATTAAGGCTAAAAGATGTTTAGAATTTTCCTCTATTCGGACCGATTGGTATAAAACTAATAATTTATTTATTACTATATTGTCGGAAACTCCATTTTGTATCGTGTGAGACCATACAAAAATAAGACAAAAATTTGTATATAACTTGTCAAACGATTTAACGCGCGGTTTTTTTTAAGGACATGGGTATCAATTTTTAGGCTAAAAAATATTGCCTTCTCTATAAATTAAAAAATATTCCGTCCAATATCATTAATTAATAATCCTTGAAAATATCTAAATTTGTGTTAAATAAAATGAACTCATAGATATTGTTGCTTGTAGGCGTTTTATTTGTTTAAATTTATCGAAAAGCACTATTTAATTTAAAATTTTTAATTTTAATTAAATAATATCTCTTTAAATTATTACTCGTAATTTTTAAAAGTTTAATTTACATGGATAAATTATAATCACTTTTGAACATCTTCAATATTATTTTTAATACATTATAGTAATACTTGAACCAATAATTTAATCCCCAATAACTTTATGGTACCATTACCATATATAACGAAAAAGTTATGTGACCAAAAATACACTTCACCCAATAATTTAAACAAATATTGGTAAAGAGTTAATGTAATTTACTGAAATAATGATACGCATAAAAAAACATGTAGCCAAAGCATGTGACATTTCGATGACACATATCAAGTGTATCACGTTGTGAAAATAACATTTCAAGTTTAAGCTTTGTTGTGTTACGTATTGAATTTACTTTGAAAAAATTTGATCGAATATAGCTTTCTAGTATACCGAAATTACCTCAGAGTACCGAAGCATATATATCGTGAATCCATTTTAGCATATTATGTATAATGTATTGAGTACTTTAGTCGCTTGTGTATTGAGTTTAATTGTTAATGTATGGAACTCATGAGTTTAATTGGTGAAAAATGCGTATCAAATTAGTTTATGATGTATCCTGCAAGTCTCTTTGGTGTATCTAGTTCAACCTATGATATAATCCCCCAACTTTAAAATTTGTGGCTAAGGATTAGGAGGAATCGCAACCACCGGATTTCATGGTGGTTTCCGTATGATTTCTTCACGTCAATTTCCTTTTATTGTAAGCGAAAAGAAAGTAAAGTTCGTTCAAATATCATGATCGACTTGCATCTTACTTCCAGTGTGTGTACATATATATATATATGTACATATATATATATATATATATTCTTTACGTAATATTACAGTATTATAAGTGTGCTCTCATAATAAAATGGAGTGAGTATTGTTTTTTCAATTCGGTCAACTGATTTCGAAAACCTCTTCGGCCGGTTTCAAACTAATTTCATGCTTGACTGTTTGATGAGCTCGATATTCAATGTTTCAATGACTAAACTTGATACACGATACTTGTTGATTTAACATATATAATTGCAAATTTCGGAAGCTAAACTCGGTATTTCATCATTTAAAATAGTACACCACATTTCAATACCTAAATTAAGGACATTCATAAATGTTATGCCTCATAGACTAAAATTCACTCGTGGTTGGCCCTTTAAGCTAAACTCGGTATTTCATCATTTAAAATAGTACGCCACATTTCAATACCTAAATTAAGGACATTACATAAATGTTATGCCTAATAGACTAAAATTCACTCGTGGTTGGGCCTTTACATGCGTCATTATACAATTTTTTGTGTAATTGTTATAATATGACTATTTAATCAGAAGTATATCATTTTTATTTTATTTTATAAGGGCAGTTTTTATTCTTTAGACATACATTAAGCCACACTTTAATTCTCACTAGAAGTCATTGAAAATTCTTAAACCGCTCACTAAAACATAGGATTACTTTGAGCTCTCTATAGATCATAATTTTCATATATGTCACCAATATGCCCTCTAAATAAACAGAACTGACAAATATAAGAATCAAACTCCTGACTTTTGAGTAGTGAGACATTAACTCGTTCCTAATCACTTTCAATTAAGATAGAGAAAGTATTATCAAAAAATATGAATCACTTGTTACTCATTTATACTTTCTTAATAAGTGAGGTAGTCTTGCTATGTATGACTAGTATAAAATTTACTCATATAAAAATATTACTCACTCTGTTCCCTTAAAAAAATTCACTTTATTACAGTAAAACAGTACAATAAAATAAACTTTTCTAATGAAACAGAGGAAGTAATTTGTTATCGTTTGATTAAATTTCTCTAGCAAACATCAATATATAGCAAAAATTTTCTATGCCAATTATGTGACACAACGATTTAATTACCTATTGTCTCACTTATACGTTAAAAAATAACATTTAAAGATAAATAATTGTTTTGGAATATACAAAATAGATTGTACAAAGAATGCGGATTGAACATGTGACATGGTTATGTGTATATATAAAAATTATAAAATAAAATAAAAAACATGTGATATGGTTGATGATTTGTGACTTTTTGACGGACTGAATTTAGCCGTTCCCAGTTCCCACACAACATGTGAAGAAAATGTACGAATTTACCTGAAGAAATAAAACGTAAGAATTAAGACCCCACATGCCCATAATTTCGTACTGTGATAATTGGATAGGTCTAATCAGCTTATGTCCTCTAGCGAGTGGTAATATTCCCTCGTGACTCATTTTGTGAAAGTATAACTTTTTTTTTTACATGACTGTTAAAATATAATTAGTATTTATATTATTACTTTTTAATTCTGTGTTTAAGTGTAATAACACATAATTATAGTACCAGAAACATGTATAGACGAGTTGAACTATCCGGCCGTGCGCGCATCGGTTTTAAAATAAAATGTATCGCTTGTATCATGTATCGAGTTTAATTTTTTATGTTTCGGTTTTAACTGATGATGTATTCTCATTATAAATTTACTCTATTATGTAACGCGTATTAAATTTGACATATGGTGTATCTTGTATTGGATTTAGTATTTGATGTATCGCTTTACCGGCTGATGTATTGCAACAGTCAAAGTTTTAGAAATAAGAGTACTGTGTTTAATAGGAAGTGCTTTGGCAATTACATTTTCCTATATATATGAACCATCTAGCAAGATATTCATGATCATATAGGATTCTGTAATTAAAAGTTTAGTAAAAAATTATTAATTTGAATTAGATATTTATAATTATTTTAGTAAGATATGAAAATTTTTAAAAAATTGATTATTTTATTAAGGCTAAAAGATGTTTAGAATTTTCCTCTATTTGGACCGACTGGTATAAAACTAATAATTTATTTATTACTATATTGTCGGAAACTCCATTTTGTATCGTGTGAGACCATACAAAAATAAGACAAAAAATTGTATATAACTTGCCAAACGATTTAACGCGCGGTTTTTTTAAGGACATGGGTATCAATTTTTAGGCTAAAAAATATTGCCTGCTCTATAAATTAAAAAATATTCCGTTCAATATCATTAATTAATAATCGTTGAAAATATCTAAATTTGTGTTAAATAAAATGAACTCATAGATATTGTTGCTTGTAGGCGTTTTATTTGTTTAAATTTATCGAAAAGCACTATTTAATTTAAAATTTTTAATTTTAATTAAATAATATCTGTTTAAATTATTACTCGTAATTTATAGAAGTTTAATTTACATCGATAAATTATAATCACTTTTGAACATCTTCAATATTATTTTTAATACATTATAGTAATACTTGAACCAATAATTTAATCCCCAATAACTTGATGGTACCATTACCATATATAACGAAAGAGTGGATATAGATGTTCCTACCCCACGGAAAGAACGTGTGAGAAAGATAAAAGATTAAAAAAAAAAAAAAAAGAGGTTGGTATTTTTTGGTCTTTTAATTCTTTAATATTAAAATTTGAACTGCATTAATAACAACGAAAAGGACAAAATCTTTAGGAAAAGCCTCCATGATATGACGAACCAACTAACCTCTTAACTTATGTTACAAAAGCTATTTAAAGCGATGCAGAGATAAATGATTAAGGGTACCAATTAATACAATTAATCATTGAGACAGCTCATCAACGTGAAGCTCGTGTTACTTTTTTTTCGTCCATTTAAACTAGTCTAATAATACAATTATTTTTAATCCGCGCTCGACTCTTTTGTTCGTCCGTATGTGAACAGTACCTGTTAGAAAAAAAGAAGTGAAGAAATACAGTCGGTGGGAGGCGGTATTCCGGGAATTCCGTCTGGGGAGACAGTCTCCCCAGCCGAAATGTTGCAGAAACAGAAAAAAACGTCCGGATAATCGCAGATCCGGGAAAAAAATCCCCCCCGAATGAGTTTTTTTCCCGAAAATTATAATGAAGGGGTATATAGAAAATTTACGCAAAGTAATTTAAAGTTAAAAAATAAATATAGTGTTTACTTATAGTGTAATATAGATCGTACTGGGGTAATTCGAAACTTTTTTACAGAGAAATGTTATTGCGTTTAGTAAAACGGTTACGGGAAGACCGGTGGTATTTCTTTAGTTTTTTTATAATCGGGTAATGTGCACGTACTGTTCACGCACGGTGAACAGTACCCGATTTTCTTCATTTTCTTTTTTCTTTTAGGTCAAGGGCATTTTTATATTTTTATATGAAAATATTACTGCGAATAGTAAAACGGTTATTGCATATAGCAATTTACATATATAAATTATAAAATAAAAAACATGTGATATGGTTGATGATTTGTGACTTTTTAGGCGCGGACTGAATTTAGCCGTTCCCAGTTCCCACACAACATGTGAAGAAAATGTACGAATTTTCCTGAAGAAATAAAACGTAAGAATTAAGACCCCACATGCCCATAATTTCGTACTGTGATAATTGGATAGGTCTAATCAGCTTATGTCCTCTGGCGAGTGGTAATATTCCCTCGTGACTCATTTTGTGAAAGTATAACTTTTTTTTTTTTTACATAACTGTTAAAATATAATTAGTATTTATATTATTACTTTTTAATTCTGTGTTTAAGTGTAATTACACATAATTATAGTACCAGAAACATGTATAGACGAGTTGAACTATCCGGCCGTGCGCGCATCGGTTTTAAAATAAAATGTATCGCTTCAATTTCGGGCCATCACCCGTGCTACCAATAAAATTAATTGAATGCCGATAAATTTTTGATTTTTAATATGTCAAATTTTTTATGTAACATCGTCACTATCTGTACTATTATTTAGATTTTTAATATTTTGGAGACTATGTCTATCACGTGTCTATCGATGATGTTGGGTTAGTTTTGATCAAAATTTGGGTGATGGGTTACATGAATAACCCAATTTGGGGACTGACGAGAAATAATTTCTAGTTCGATGACGAAAGTGCAATATGAGGGCAAGTTTTTTGAGAATCAACGAAAGTATTAAATCATTTTAAAAATATTAAAAGTATATAAGAAATGTGAATAGTTATATGTGTCGAGAATATATCTACCCTATATAATAGAAAATAATATAGGCTTCATATAAATTTGCCACATGGCTGCCACATAAGCTTAAAATTTAATAAACAATGTCTACATAGCTGCCACATAAGCAATTATCTCTTTTTCAAATACTGTCATGTGTCATCCTAATAAGCAATTTTCCTTCTTTAGCTTTTCATCTTCAGACGTTCAATTATTTATTTCCTAATCAACAACTTCCTTCTTTAGCTTTTCATCTTCTTACGTTTCATTCTTTCATTATTTATCACCACTTTTATCTTACCAACATCATGGAATGGGAAAAGATTAAGGAAAAAAAAAAAAACAGTGGCGAAGCTGATCCACTTCCACAACATGCATGTTCCTTAATTTTCCTTCCTTTAGTTTCTCTTACCGTCGACTGCCGCCCATAAGCAGAACCAATACTGCACGGTCACCATCCATCATCTAAATTTAAAGGTACTCTCATATTTTTCCCTTCTTTATGCAAGTGTTACCAGGTTTTGATTGTTTTTTCCTTCTCTTATTCTTGATTTTGTTGGTGCGGATATAACTTTGGTTTCCATCTGGATCCCTGCTTGTTCCTGAAATTCGCATTGCCACCATCAATTTAATTTCTCTCTTTTTGCTTCCTTAAAATTTGTCTTTTAGTTTCACACAAGGAAGGGATAAAAGTGGAAGAGAGATGAAAGGAGGGAGGTCCATGGGTAATTTGGGGCATTAAATCTGGTAAACTCGTGACTTTTTTTTTTTCCTCGATTTTCCATCTTTATGAATTGTGTTACCAGGTTTAATTTGGCTTTTTCCCTTATTCTGGATTTTCTTGATTCAAACATAACACTGTTCATTAAGTCAGCCCAATGTTAGTATTTCTTCATTTTGACTGATTCCTAACAGCGGCTGGCTCATAGATTTTCTTTTATTTATATTAGTTTCAGTTTTTCCGTAGCAAAGCCTTTTAGTAATGAATTACATGCTTGATTGTTGTTTGCATTTTTAGTATTGAATCAAGTTTTTATATTTCTTTTTCACATTAGTGATAGTCTGCAACTTCTATGCAATGGTTTTGGTAAAGGTGTTTCCTAGAAATGCTTATTTACTATGATCTTTAGGTACGATTATTGAAATTCACTTTGTTTGATTCCGTAGCTCAACTTATTACTATATTTACTCTTGATTTATGTTAAAGCAATACATTCATTTGTTTCCATTAAACTCCTAAATTTACCCAAAAATTGAAAACTGGTTGAAATACTTTTAATTAGAAAACTGATTGAAATAATACATTTTAACAATCATGATGGGCAATTGTCGGGCATTGCACGGCAAATACCGTCTAGTATATATATATATATATATAAAAGATGTATTAAAAACAGTGAAAATTTATTATAAAATATTTATAAAAAATTAAATTTCAAACTATGATTTGAAAGTAAATACCACCATATAGATCGCATTCATGCTTTTGAATATTGGCACCAATCAATCTATCTTCAGCTTAATTAATAGAGGAAGAAATGTCCACACACTATGAAGAGATAATCAATCATCACTTATTAATACTGCAAAAATAGTTGGCATTAGGTGATGAGTCAATTTGGGGGTTGATATTTTAGGCACAACATGACCTTGGCATTAGGTGATGAGACAATTTCAAGGTTGATACTCTAGGCAAAACATGACCTATAATGTGTATCTCGTGTAGCCTATAATGTGTCGTCTGTGGAAGAACAAATAAAGATTAAAAGAGAGATATTATCTGTTTCTTAAAATGTATTTGCTGTAAAAATCAACTTAAAAAAAAGTATCATGTGTAGTGAACAAAACGCAGATATCAATTTTAAGAGCTAAAGCATCACTCCGTTGAAAGCAACAAGTATGATAGGAAACTCACTATACAAAAGGAGTAATTAATTCAAAACAAAATGTTAATACAGTACAACAGGGCAATGATAATAAAAATAAAAAACTGGATATATGACGTAACATCGAACTGCAAGAGTAAGACGTGTCCATACAGCATAATCACAAGAAACAATAAAAAAGAAACAACATCATAAAATTATTTAAATAATTTTATTAAATGAACATAAATCTTAAGGACATTTTTATTATTCAAAACAAAATTAAAGATACAAAAGATTAATAATATAGTTCTTAAAAATATTAATCTCTAAATCTCATATAAAAAAGTTTTGTTCCGAATTGTAACTCATAAATAATCGTATTACTAAATTTTTCTAATGAGACATAGCAAGTATGAGATAATAGTAATTTTACAAATTCTCAATAGATCTTTCATAAATTATATATAGGTTCTCTAAAACAATATTCTTCTTTGATCCCGATTCAATATCTAGTATAAATATATAGTCCGTCCAATAGCATCATTTAATAATCCTTAAAAATATCTAAATTTGTGTTAACTTAAATAAAATGAACTCATAGATGTTGCATGTAGGCGTTTTATTTGTTTAAATTTATGTTTGTGGAAATCGAAAAGCACTATTTAAATTAAAATTTTTAATTTTTTAAACTAAATAATATCTCCCTAAATTATTAATTTGTAGAGGTTTAATTTACATATATAATTTACGTGGATAAATTATAATCACTTCTGAACATCTTCAATATTATTTTTAATACATCATAATAATACTCCAAACAATAATTTAATCCCCGACAACTTTATGGTACCATAGATAAGTAAAACGAAAGAGTGGATATTATATATAATTAATGTTACTACCCAACGAAAACAACGTGGTTACGTGGGAGACAAGTTGGGACCGCATGAAAATTTCATCGACGTTCACACCGCCACGTTTTTCACGTTTGTTAACCATTCCAGGATATTTTAAATGTTTTTCTTTTGAAAATGTAAAATGAAACTCACGAAATCAAACAGGTGTCACCATAAATGTTATTACCTCCGTCCCACTCAAAGAGTCAACTTTAAAATATGTACAACTTATTATTATTGTGAGGTACAACACCTAAAATAATTAATTTATCACCATATTTTCCATTTATATTCTTACTTTAAAAGTAAGGATTAATTGTGAACCACACATTGTTATATTAGTAAGGATATGTAATGTACATAAATTCAAAATGGACTCTTTAAGTGGGACAGAAAGAGTATTTATTTATGAATAAATAAGACTACACACCATAATCAAAATGTTTTCAGACCGAAGCTCTATAATCAAACACTCTCATCTTATACTAAATTCAACGTTTCAAATTTGAATTTTCCTTAAATTCTTCTCACATTATTTAAAAATAACACAATCATTAACTATTTTCTACATAATTTTTAATAAAAATAATTCTCTCCCAAATTTTTTTTTCTTAATTTAAGTTCCAATCCAAACATAGCCTTAATCACCCAAACATGATTGATTGCTGTTGACTCAACACTGTTAGTCAATTACGCTTCCAACACTAAATAGAGTAAGTTTGACATATATTTACTAATTGGCCCCAACACTATTACCAATTAAACTAAACCCCAATTACAAATACAAAAATACTAAATTGGGTATTAGTCTAACACTACAAACAAAGTAAATGTAGGCTATTTATTATATATTACTATGTCGGTCCGTCTCACTAAATGAGTCGTGAATGATGCGTATTTTAATCTAATAATGTTTTTAATAATATAAATATACTAAATTGCCCCTTCCTTTCTAATTGTGATTTCATGAGACTGATATATATATTTTTTATAAAAATAAAAATGGGATTGAATACTTTTTATTATTACAGAGAACAAACAGAATATAAAAGAAATTTCACGAGGAGTGACAAGTCAATTTTTTATAGTTTACTTGTACTTTTTCATCCTCAACCTTCTTCATCCTCATCTTTAGCTTCTTCCTATAAGAATAGTTTAATTTCTAAGGAATTAAACTGTTGGAATATCACCAATGGAACATCAAAGTTAGTATTAATCTCATTTCTAGAATGGAAAATGTCTATTGCACAGATTATGTGCAAAAAAATATGCACATAAAGTTATTTTTGTGGGCCACTTAAATGCTATTTTACAAAAATATCCTTATTGTATTATATTTCTTTCCTTTCTCCTCTCTCCTCTCTCCTGCAATTAATTTTTCACAAAATCTTCCTCATTTTTTTTTTTTTAAAAATGATCTCAAAATCTTCCTCTATCATTATTTATTCTACAATTTGATTTCCTTCTTCCTACACTAATTATTTATGCTTTTTAGCTTTTTCAGTTTTGACTTTCTCTAATATTTTTTTAGCTTTAGCAATTGCATATGTGAAACCCATTTCACTACAAAACGAATCATCTAATTTATTCATTTTGTTCATGATATAATAATTATAATTTTATTATGAAAAAATGGGATTGGCAAAAAAAAAATTAATGGCAAAAAACACAAAAGGGTAAGTTCTCTTATTTTGTGTTTAGTGAAAAAGAAAGTAAGAAAAAATTATAATAATTATTATTATTAAAAAATGAATAAATTAGAATACTAAATATTAAGTTCAATGGGGTTTAAAATGCTTATTAGTGAAAACGAAAGGGTAATTCTTTTTTTTTAAAAAAAAGCTGTCATAAATAAAAAATACCAAAACTAAATTAATTAAGAAAAAAATTTTAGAAAAAGGAAAAAAAAAAAGAAAAAAGAAAAGAAGAAGAAGTGGGTAGAGAGAAGATAGAGGAGAGAGGAGAAAAAAAAGAGTATAATGCAACAAGGAAATTTTTGTAAAATATTATTTAAGTGACTCACAAAAATTGCTTTATGTGTGCACATATTATATACATTTAACTGGAAGACATATATAGTATATATACACTGAAAAAGAGAACCTTATTCATTCCAGATGATACATTATTTATTTCAACAAAGTTTGCTGACACTGAAAGTTCGAAATTAAGGGAACACACGATCTACAGACAAACAGACAGGACCTACCATTATTAAACGTTATCAAAGCCCTCCAACGACTCACAAAAACAATTAAAGATCACATGATCATCATCTGGACGATTGAACAAAGCAGTCCCACATCATCCTCTTCAACCCATTTTCACATCGTTATTGTTCGGTGCGTTTCTGGTTTTGGAAAACTCCCTGTCATCGACCGATGTGGGAATGGTGATGTTGACTCCATGTTTCGTAGGATGACCGATGATTTCAGCTTTAAGGTTAATGCCACCACCATAAGCCCTGTGTTTTGAACTGTCGAGCAACGATTGCCAGTGCACCAGGTCCCACAATTGAGTTCCTTCGGCGCTCGCGCACCGGAGTAAAGCTTTTCCGATCGCTTCTTGAACGACCGGAATCTGGCAAGACGAGACCATAGCCTTGGCGATGTTAGTACGAAAGCCTGGTGAATTGAAATCGATTTCGCTCCCTGACGGAGTGGACCCCACTTTCGCAGTCAACGCTCGTATCTGGTCATTTAGGTCTTTGATCTGGGATTCAATGGCTTGGATCTGTGAAGACTGTGATCCTGAACCTTCTTCTTTTGATGAGGAAATGTTTGAGCCATGCAGCGGAGAGCTTAGGGTGCCGATTTCCAGTCTTGTAGTCCACGTAGACGAGCCCGAATCGAGCATGGAACCCATTGTGCCACTAGAAATTGTCCAGTAGCAACCACACGAAATATCCCTTCACCTTCACTCCTTGTCTGAATGCAAGGATTCATCAGAAAATTAACGTTGTTTTTAAAAAAACGATGATGATGATTAAATTAGACAATGTACGCACCGTATTGCCTCCAAAAGGTAAGTGAGGTGATCATGGATGTGTGACACCCTCTTGTTATCATAAAATGAGCCCCAAAGCCTCGAGGAATTATCATCATGATCATAAATACCAACAACAATAGAAATTGTACATTAATTTCTCATCAAGAAGTTTAACATAATTGATTAACTATTGGATCAATATTTACCATTTTCAGTGATGTAGATGATTGGATCATTGTAAGTCTCCTTGATATGAAGGAGAAGATCTCTCATCCCTTGGGGAAATGAAATAAGCCATGCAGAAGCACCCTGCAATATTTGGTGTTTAATTAATTATCTGATTAGGAAAATAAATTGGCAATTAAGCTTAATTAATTACTTACCCTATCGTTCCCAATGGGAACCTCTTGCCCATCTTCCGGTTTGCCACTACTACAAAATAGAGCTTTAACGGCTGCGGATTAACTGCGGAAAATAGAAAACCGCAGTAATAAAAGGAATGCAGACTTACGGCGGTCTAAAAATGAACCGCCGTAGAACGGGACTTTCTACGGCGGTTTAAAAATGAACCGCCGTAGAAAGTGGACTTTCTACGGCGGTTGCCCTCCAACCGCCGTAGAAAGTCCCCTTTCTACGGCGGTTTGATTTTCTCCGCCGTAGTATTGACGTATATATTAAAACCTAAATAACAACGTGTATTCCCATATCGCGGCCGAAAGTGTCTGTCTCCAAATTTCTACTACGGTTTTGCACGTTGAACCTAAAGAATCGTCATTTGGAGCTAAAATTTACCACCTAAAGGTTAGAAACTTCTAAAATTTCTCAGTAATTGCTTATGCTTGTACTTTAGATATGTCATCCTATAGCATTTATTTTTATTTATGGTAGATGTGCATGGCTGAAAATTAAAGTTGCATATATTCCATGTATGTGGCGAACCTTAGTATTGTGGAACCCTATTTAGTTATACTATGTAGTTTTTGGTGATGTAATTTGATTTATAGTGTTTGATTTTTAATAGATGATGTTCATATAATTAGCACTACTTAGAGTGTGTATTATTTTTTTATGCATTTTATGTGTTTGACGAAATGCATAAATGAAAAACTTAGAGTTTCTTCTTCATTTGATTATGTCTATTGCGCATGTGTTGTCATTGCATTATTATTTTCATTGAGGTATTATAGTAGTTTTGATTATATATGACTAACATAAGTATTATGACGTGTGCAAGACAAGCATGCAACTTGATACTTTTTACATTGTTTGTTGAATTATTATTTGGTATTTTTAATTATTTCAAAGTGTTAGTTACACATGGATCGAAATATCTTGTTCTGTGGTGATCGGACCTCCGATTCTTATGCGAGAGAAGTTGAGAATTTCATTCAATTCGCTTATAAGAATACAAAGTACGTCCAATGTCCGTGCAAAGCTTGTAAAAATGGGGCGCGGTTTGATAACTCAGATACAATAAGATTCCATTTATATCGGCACGGGTTTGATCCTTCTTATAAACTGTGGATTTGGCATGGTGAAAGTATTAATGGTTTACCTGAGCAAAGAAAATCTCATGCAAAAGGAGATGATGCGATTACTAGAGATCGATTAGATGCCATGATTGAGGATGTGGCCGAGGATTTTGCTGATAAACCGGAAGTTCTTGCTTCCATTTTAGGTGACAATGAGAAGCCTCTATACAAGGGTTGCAGTAAATATACACGATTGTCTAGTGTTTTGAAGTTGTTTAGTTTGAAAGCGGCAAATGGGTGGTCAGATACTAATTTTACAGCCTTATTGAGGGTATTGAAAGATATGCTCCCAGAAGATAATGAACTTCCAGATCGAATTTACGAGGCGAAAAAAATGTTGTGTCCAATGGGTATGGAGTATAAGAAGATCCACGCTTGCCCAAATGATTGTGTCCTCTACAGGAATGAGTATAAGGATTTATTGCGGTGTCCTAAGTGTAAAACTCCCCGATACAAAAACAAGCAGCTGTGTGATGCTGTTGAAGACAGTTCTGATGCGCAAAAGAAGGGGTCGCCGGCTAAGGTTCTGTGGTATCTTCCTATAATACTGAGATTTAAACGGTTGTTCGCTAATGAAAAAGATGCAAAACTATTGACATGGCATTCAGATCGGTGTATTCCCAGTGATGATGACAAGGTGATAATGCATACATCAGACTCAGATCAGTGGAAAAAGATTGATTCAATGTATCCTTCTTTCGGGGGAGAAGCCAGAAATTTGAGGCTTGGTCTGTGTACTGATGGAATGAACCCGTTTGGCAGTCTGAGTAGCACACATAGCTCATGGCCAGTGATGTTGGTTATTTACAATTTGCCGCCTTACTTGTGTATGAAGCGCAAGTACATACTTATGTCTCTAATGATTTCAGGCCCACGGCAACCAGGAAATGACATCGATGTGTATCTTGCTCCTCTTATTGAAGACTTGAAAAAGTTATGGGATGAAGGCGCACCTGTGTTTGATGCCTACCGTGAAGAAATGTTTACATTACGTGCCATGTTGTTCTGTACCATTAATGATTTTCCTGCTTATGGAAACTTGTCTGGGTACTCTGTTAAAGGGCATAAAGCATGTCCAATATGTGAGCAGAGTACAGATTTTTGTCAACTTGCACATGGGAGGAAGACAGTATATCTTGGGCATCGCAGATATCTTCCCGAGACTCATCCGTATCGCCGTATGAAAAGAGCATTCAATGGATTCCAAGAGTTCAGAAAAGCTCCAGAACCCTTGAGCGGGCCAGAGGTGAAAGCTCGTGTGACGGACATCAATGTGGAGTTCGGTAAAACTTCGGAGTCCAGCAATAATGATACAGGTTGTTGGAAGAAAAAATCCATATTTTTTGAACTTCCATACTGGGAGAACTTGGATGTCAGACATTGTCTCGATGTTATGCATATTGAGAAAAATATTGGCGAAAGCCTGTTAGGTACGCTCTTGAACATCCCTGGTAAAACTAAGGATGGTTATAACATTAGACTTGATATGGTTGATATGAACATAAGAGCAAATTTAGCACCGGTAGCTCGAGGACAACGCACATATCTACACCCTGCCTGTCACACTTTGTCCAGAAAAGGGAAAAAACAACTGTGTTCAAGTTTGCGTAGCATCAAAGTTCCATCCGGATATTCTTCAAATGTAAGCAGACTTGTTTCCTTGAAAGATTTAAAACTGGTTGGTTTGAAGTCTCATGATTGCCATGCCTTAATGCAGCAATCGTTGCCTGTAGCTATTCACTCGATATTGCCCAAGCATGTTAAGTCCAGTATAACAAGACTTTGTTTCTTCTTCAATGCTATATGTAGCAAGGTTATCGCGCGCGAAAGACTTGATCAGCTACAAGATGAAATAACTGTTGTCCTTTGTCAATTAGAAATATATTTTCCACCCGCATTCTTTGATATTATAGTGCATTTGGTGATTCATTTGGTTAGAGAGATAAAAATATGCGGGCCTGTTCATTTGCGATGGATGTACCCATTCGAGCGATATATGAAAGTATATAAAGGGTATGTTAAGAATCGTTGTCGTCCTGATGCTAGTATTGTTGAAGGTTATATAGCTGAGGAGGTAATTGAGTTTTGCACTGAGTACTTGGCCGGGACCGCATCCATTGGAATATTTAAGAATCGGCACGATGGGAGGATTACAGGTATGGGCACAAGGGGAGGAAAATTTTTTTTGCCGTCTAATGTTGAATTGATGAAGGCGCATCTCTACATTCTGCGCAATTCTGAAGAAGTTGCGCCCTATGTGACAGACCACATACAGTCAATAAGAACGTCTTATCCTGCTTGGACGGATCAACGTGTGCTCAATGAACATATTCGGACATTTGTCTATTGGTTTGGTAATGCTGTCCTGGGCAAAGACGTTTCAGAGACATTGAAATGGTTGGCATTTAGCCCTGCGGTACGAGCCAGCTATGACCTGCTACTAAGAGACAAGATGAGAAGAGTACGGCACAAAACAGTGGTGTTACATTAATCTCAGAGGCTTTACATGTTTCTAGAGGAAGGATAAAAATCCATTGTATGCAAGCATGGCTTATTACGGGGTGATCGAAGATATTTGGGAGCTTGACTATGTTTGTTTCAAAGTAGCTGTATTTCGCTGCAAATGGGTTGATAACAATAGTGGGGTTCGAACTGATGATCCATTGGGTTTTACCTTGGTCAACCTTAATCGGGAGGGTTTCAAGGAGGAACCATTTATACTTGCATCGCAGGCGAAACAAGTTTTTTATATCACCGATCCTTGCGACGAACATTGGTCTGTTGTTCTTCATGGTAAACAACATCACGGTGTGGAAGGGATTGATACAGAAGAAGGGCTTCATGAGGCTGGCCCTTTCTCTAGTGGGTTACCTGAACCGAGAGCAGATGAGGAAGATAGGGAACTTGATAAATACATACTTCGTGATGACCACAGCGAAGGATTATGGTTCGAGGATCAAGTGTCCCATAAGAGAAAGAGAATAAGTTAAGAATCATTTTCAGGTATATTGTTTGTTTTTATTAAACTTCAATTCCCGTGGGTGTGTATGTGTGTGTGTGTATTTGTATATGTTTCTTTGATTTTAATGAAAAGAGGTGGACATAAATTTATAATATTTATTTTTATCCTTCGTACTGTGGGATTGAAACAGGTCACAACTCGGATGAAACCGCGCAATCAAGGGACAAAATTTCCAGGGACTTCATATGCGGAACTGTTTATAAATGAATATGTTATTGTTTGAAATTGTGTGAAGCTTCTGTGCTGATCTTAAATTGCACTTGTGTTTTGGTAAAAAACAAGCAGAGGAGATTCTGTCTGAAGTGATTTGAAACTGAATTCCGTATTATTCGAAATAGTCGGAATTTTAGTGAAGTATTTAAGTATATGTGCATCGAATTTACAGGGAGTACGTTACATTTATAGGGGAGACTTTGTCAAATTTTTCGGAAAATTGATTTCCTTGTTTTTCATTTATGAATAAATGTTTCTTGTATTATTATTTTTTTCTTCCAAGGAGTAGTACTTTGGTAAAATTTCCAGGGGAATGATCTATACTTAGTTCATTTTGTTTTGATTTTATATTTAACTCTTCATAAATTACTTGTCAGTGGGTTCGGGAAACAGGGGAAATGCAGGGGAAAAAATGGGAGAGGAGAGGAAGAGAATGAGGGAGGAAAAGAAAGTTCAAAAATTTTGAACTTTAAGTAACCGGGTCGTCGGTTCAACGGCGGTTCAACCGCGAACCGCCGTTGAACAACCTTTCCACTGCGGTTCAAGAATGAACTGCCGTTGACAGTGGAACTTCAACGGCGGTTCAACATTGAACCGCCGTTGAAAGTAAACTTGCAACGGCGGTTCACTCGTGAACCACGGTGGATTCATTTTTCAACGGCGGTTCGAGGTTGAACCGCCGATGAAAGGTCTCCTCGTACAAAAATGGAGCCAATTCCCGCGCGGGCATATTTTAATATTAAATTTTTTTTTCCATTTTCAAAAAACTAATCTCACAATTTTGTAAATATAATAATACATACCCTGATTGTGTATAGTTATTAATTATGTACACAATCCCGACTTCTATGAACCATTTCATAATAAAATTTCAAATTTTCCATTGAACCATATATTTGCATTTAAATTTCCCGCGCGTGCTACTACACGTACAATAATTATAGGTCAAATATAGAAATTAATAAATTTCGTAAATTTAATACATGTAAGAGCCAAGAAAGTAATAAGCTTCATTATGTTCCATAAAATATCTACTTTTTCGACAAATGCATTATAGGTACGTATAGTAATATAAAAATTAATTAATATTAGTTAAGTGGCCAAAAAAAATTAAATAGATACTGGATTTCATTAATTTACAAACATATATATATACATATATGTTTATACATACATACATATATATATATATATATATATACATCTTTCGCTTTTCTCCTTTCCCCTCTTGATGCACATCATATATCCAACTCGCTCGATCCTCTATGCTCTCGATATCTTGTAAATTTCCACTACATAAATAAAATATTTTCATTTCAAGAATTGAATACTTTTAGACAACTTTTATAATTAATTCTTATATATATATTTTTTGTACCAAATTCAAAATACATTATATATATATATAATGTATTTTGAATTTGGTACAAAAAATATAAAATCCATGCGTACGTACGTAGCGCGGGAATTGGCTCCAAAAACTATTTTTCTACGGCGGTTCAACTTTGAACCGCCGTAGAAATCAAACTTTCTACGGCGGTTAAAACATGAACCGCCGTAGAAAGTATTTTCTACGGCGGGTTCTCGGTTGAACCGCCGTAGAAAAGTAGTTTTTGGAGCCAATTCCCGCGCTACTCATGAATTTTCTATTTTCATATCATTTTCTAAACCCTAAACCCTAAACCCTAAACCCTACTCTCTATTAAGTTTTTTTTCCCGATTTTCATAAATTAACAATGGTGACTCTTAAGATTGAAATAGATAGTGAAGCGCCACCCTTTTCCTGGATTTTCGCTTTGACATTCTGAATTGGGTCGCAGGATTTGACCTCGAGGATGATGGTCTTCCGGCCCCGTCAGAGTCGACCCAACGTAAACCTCCATTTTTTTTCAAAATACGTACGTTATATATATATATATATATATATATGTAAGACTTAATTATAAAAGTTGTCTTCAAGTCTTCAATTCTTCGCGCGAATGCATGAAAACATTTTATTTATGCAGTGGAAATTTACAAGAGATCGATCGAGAGCAGAGAGGAGAGAGTTGGATGTGCAAGAGGGGAAATGAGAAAAGAGGAAGATGTTTATATATATATATATATATATATATGTGTATGTAAATTAATGAAATAATGTACAGTATCTATTTAATTTTTTTTCCGGCACTTAAATTTTATTAATTAATTTTTATATTACTATACGTACCTAATGCATTTGTGGATTTGATTTTTTTATCCCGTTCGCCAAGTCAAAAAAGTAGGAATTTTAGGGAACATAATGAAGCTTATTACTTTCTTGGCTCTTAAATTTATTAAATTTACGGAAATTATTAATTTTTATCTTTGACCTATAATTATTGTACGTGTAGCAGCACGCGCAGGAAATTTAAATGCAAATATATGGTTCAATTAAAAATTTGAAATTTAATTATGAAATGATTAATAAAAGTCGAGATTGTGTACATAATTAATAAATATACAAATCTGGGTATGTATTATTATATTTACAAAATTGTGGGAATAGTTTTTTGAAAATGGAATAAAAAAAAAATTAATATTAAAATATGCCCGCGCGGGAATTGGCTCCAATTTTTTCCTCTACTTAAACCGAGAAAAAGTGGGGACTATCAACGGCGGTTCAACCGCGAACCGCAGTTGAAAGTAGAATCAACTGCGGTTCACTTGTGAACCGCCGTTGAAAGTACACTTTCAACGGCGGTTCAACCTTGAACCGCAGTTGAAAGTATCGCGGTTGAACCGCAGTTGAAAGATACTTTCAACTGCGGTTCAAGGTTGAACCGCAGTTGATTATTGGTTTCAACGGCGGTTCACGGTTGAACCGCCGTTGAACCGACGCCGGTTATTTATTAAAATTCAAATTTTCACTTTTTTCATTTCCTCCCTCATTCTCTTCCTTTCTTCTCCCTTCTTTTCCCCTTCACTTCCCCTGTTTCCCGAAGCTTCTCTCCCGCGGCCGTTCGTCTTCTTCGCCGCTTCTCCCATCGCCGGCGAGCTCCTCCACCTTCCGATCACCCGTCGGCTGCCCAAGCATTCACCGATTGTTCGGCTGGACCACGCAAGGCCGTTGTTCGGCTCTCTATTTCCACCCTCCCATATAAACTTAAAGCTTGGATTTTTTTGAGTTCACCCAAAAGGTTCCACCTTCTATGCTTTCATTTTAAAACTTTTGTGTATTTAACCTTACATTTTGTAAATGCTTCCCATTGCACTAGGATTTTTTGGGTTGATATTTATGGTTGATTTCGGTTTTAATTCTTGTGATGAAAGCTTGGAAAGTTTTTGGATTTATTGATTGTTTGTAGCATTTGGTTTGGTTTTTGAATTGAGTGTTTTGTCCTACATAAGTTGAGAACCTAGGGTTTTGATTAATGTTTCATTAGGTACCCTTTGAAATTCGGGTTTTTTTTTTTGAAAATGAGAAACTCAAATGATTATTTCGGTTTTGCTTGATTAATTTTAGAACATTGGTGTTTGATTTCGGTTTTTTTGAACATTGGTGTTTGATTTCGGTGTTCGAAATTCGGGTTTTTTTTTTTGAAAATGAGAAACTCAAATGATTATTTCAGTTTTGCTTGTTTAATTTTAGAACATTGGTGTTTGATTTTGGTTTTTATTCGATTTAGTGTTCCTCCTTTAGTGATAATGAGGAAAATGCTTTGTTGTTGATTCCACTTTGTGAAATTTTATTCCTTTAGTAGAAATGAATGATTGTTCTCATTAGTTGTTGGTTGTGAAATGTGAATTACTTTATCAATGGTACCCTTTATAAGTCCACTTTTTTTTGGCCCTCATTTGGTTTAATTTGGATAATGGTAATTGTGTATTTTTAGGAGTGAATTTTGCGAATGTACATTGCCTTTTTTTTTCAACATTACAAGCATTCTTGTATTTGACATTAAAGCTTTTCTTTAATTGCATATATGTTATATTGAGTTCTCTTTCTATGTAATTGAAGTTTAAGGTACTTTCAATGGGCCGAAAAAGAAAAAGAAATACGGAGCATAGTGATGAGGGTAATGGCAATGGAGATGGTTCTTCTACTACATCTAGTAGAGGTAGAGGGCCCACAAATTGCAATGATCTATTGGAAATGCGAAAGAATGGGAAAACTCTTGCCATTTCTTTTAATTCCAAGCTCGAGCCTAAAGTGTATCATGTAAAGTGGATTACCTTTGTGGCATATACGGCCCGGAGCAAAGTGGACATAGTGGAATATGAATCATGGCCCAAAGTTCCCGAGGAGATCAAGAAGAGAGTTTGGATGGAAATACGGGTATTTTCTTTAATTAGAATGCATTGTTTGTTTCTTAATTCTTCCATACAAATGAACTCAAATTCCTCACTAAATTTTTACTCCTAATTTTCACTGTAGGCATTATTTGTTTTCGAGTCAACCGAAGAACTCGAAACAAAGTGGATTTCTTATGTCGATAAACGGTGGAAAGATTGGAAATCCTATTTAGGGAAATATGTACATGGTGCCATGAAGGGTAGGGACCCATGCTTGGAATATAAATTTCTCCCTAGGGAGACATGGATTAAGTTCAAGGCTAGCCGCGAGACAGAAGAATGGCAGGTATATTTTTTTAAAATTGATTTCCTTCTTCTTTTTGGATATTTGAAATTGCTCAGTTTAGGGATAATAATTTTTCATTATATTTCTCTCTAGGCAATTCGTAGAAAAGCGCAAAATAATGCCAATTTAAATGCTTTCTACCATAATTTATCTCGCGGTGGCTACCGACTGCTGAAGCAGCAGTTGCATGACGAGGAGGTGAGTGCATCCGGAAAGAAGCCTTCAGAGGAGGGTCAGTCCGAAGAAGAAGGCGAGGATTCTTATTCAGGGCCAGGCCGTCATCACCTTTGGAGACATGCCCACACGAACAAAAAAGGGGAATACTTCACGCCAGAGGCTGGGCGTGTAGCGATGGAAATTGTAAGTTTTGCACCATACATTTTCTTATGTTTCAATTCTTTTAATATTTAAAGTCTATGTGTATAGATTTTTTATTATAACTGATTATTTATTACTAGATATCTATGATGAAATGCTAATTAATAATTTGGTTGTCATTAAATGTTTATATCGCAATTATAATTATCTAGTTGTCACTGTAAAGTAAATAAATGATTAATTTGTATATATGTGTATTTATTTATATTTTATAATTATGGTTATCAATTTTATATTTAAAATTTATATACATAAATGAATAATCTCTGTATATGTGTATTTATTTATATTTAATTGATCTATTTACATTTACTATATTTGGAAAAATGTGTAGGAAAATCTATGTTCCCGCGAGTCCCAAGGGGAGACCATTGCAGAGGGTAGGAATGACATTCTTGTCATTGCAACGGGAAAGCGCGATCACCCCGGTCGTTATCGCGACCATTCTACCAGGGCACGTATCACAGAGGTTTTCCCACAGAAAACAAAGCCGTCGCTTAAAGAGGAACTTGAATTAACTAAGCGACAGCTTCAGAAAACCACTGCCCAACTAGATGAATGTCAGACATATCTGAAGATGATGGTTGGGTTTATATGTGGTAAGATGGGAACCGATTATGATACAGTAAAAGCCACCGTCATCAATAAAGCCAAAGATGAGAGCTTGGACCCAGAGACCTCCGGAGCGGTCCCTGTATCCCCTGTGAGCCCTGTTTCTCCTCTGATACCTACAAGGTTGCCCGATTTGGAGATGCTACATGTTGCACCTACGGACCCGATCAAAGCCTCTGACGGCGGTGCTTTAGGCGAATACAAGGTAAATAAAATTAATATGTATATTTTCATAGAATACACGTGGTATTTTTAAAACTAAATTAAATTCAGTGCATGTTTTAGGCTTTGAATAATACCTTGGATTGGTTCAAAGTGAATACTTGTTTAGACGGCAACTTTCCTACTTCAATTTTTTTTTTCATTATTACAGTGCTTTGTTAAGTTAGACTTAATAGTTGACTAATGTTCATTCGCTTGCCTATTATCTTAGGACGGGTGTGAATGCCATCTGTTCCTCTCTGAGGATTCGCAAAAGCGGCGTAAGCTTGTGGCAAAAGGAAATATTTATAAGCAAAGCAAGCACCACGGGCGCGAGCTTAGGAAAGGTTGCGCGAGGGTCACAATTAAAATTTCCTATGATGACTGTGCCCCGCTACCATTTCCTGAGGAAGAGGCTGCAACAGTGGGAATGGCCAAGTCCTTTTTCGTGGAATGGCCTAAAGAGTTGATTGAAATTATTCAGCCGGCTCCGGTAACAAAGGTATATTCTTTCATTTATTTGTGTATTACTTAATACAGTTTTGTATATTTAATGTTATTTCAAATGATGTTAGGTGGATAAAAGTGCCCAAAAGAAAAAAGGCCGGATGAATTCTATGGATGACAAGACATCTCCTTCGGCGACGGTTCCGACTGAGGAGTCATCCTCGTGACTCCTCATCGACATCTGATCCATTGCAAGAGTTACAGCTCCGAATGGATAATGATTCAGGCTTCAATGGCTTCTTCTTTCAAATGACAAGAGAAGTCATAGGTTTGGACCAGCCTAATCTGATGGATCAAGGGGATCTCAAAGAGTTATTGACCAGAGAAAGCCAGGTCTCAAACAGTTTGATGCAGTTGTTCACCCAGTGAGTTTCCACTTAATTTTATAACCTATTTCTGATTATTGTTATATATTATGCATTCCATGTGCATAGGCTAACCAATGAAGCCCTTTTTGTAAATTCTTTAGAGCTTTACATGAGTTAGTTGAAAGGAATGGGAGAAAGGGGATAGGTTTCCTCTCGGCTGATTATGTCACACCCGTACTCACTACGCTTGAAGCTAGGGTAAACTACATTGCGCGAATCTTGAAGGATAGGAATAAAGAAATGTATCTGGTGCCTTATCTTCAGGGGTAAGTGACACTGTAAGCGATTCTCTAATATTTAAGAAACACTGATATAAAGATCTGACGTATGTCATTAAATTTTTTGTTTGCAGTGAACATTGGATGCTAATGGCCATTAGACCAGTAGAAAAGGTTGTATACTGGTTTGATTCTTTACAAAATCCACAGAAGGAGGAGGCGGTGGTGCTTATAGACGAGTGAGTTATATATATTAACAACTGTTAGAATGCCTATATATCCATATATTGCTAATTATTTTCGTGCCGCTTTCATTTTTATAGGGTGATGTTTAACTATCAAGCTTTCTTGGGATTGCCCAGAAATGTGCATATGCAACCTGCGTGGATAGTAGTTAAGGTAAATTAAATTGGTTCTTATTAAATTTTTTAATTACATCCGTGGGTCTAGTAGCCTAAGCAATTAGTAGTGTTTAGTTGTTTTAATTAAATCCGTGAGTCTAGTAGCATAAGTTAGTAGTGTTAGCTAATTAATATATTAGTTAGTCACGTTATTTATTGGTGGATTTGATTTATGCATGCAATCCGTGAGTCCAGTACTGTAGGTTAGTTAATATATGCATGCAATTGCCTTTTCGATCAGTAGAAATTAGTGAGTCCTAGTTATTTAATTAATTAGATTAATACAAGTTTAGTTATGAATATTCGTAGAAATTTTTTACTCACCGTTGTGTTGTATACAATTAATTGTATGATCTTCTAACTCGTATATATTAATTCATTAGCATAAAAAGCAAACGAGCAATTGGGAGTGTGGGTACTATGTAATGCACTACATGTACCAAATAGCAATGAAATCATCCACATTTGCACTTGAAAAGGTAAATATATATTTCTCATTACTTACTTAATTGACTGTATTTCATTTTGCTTACTCGGGTACTTTTTAATTTCAAAAAACTCTGTTGCAGCACTTCAAGCTCGACCGCACTCCATTAAGCAATGTGGATATAGATGCAGTGCGAAAAATATGCGCTAGATATATTTTGGAGCATCCGTCGTAGTTGAAGGATACTAATTAAACTTGTTCATATTAGAGTTGTACAAATATTTTTTGGATATGCTGTATTATAAAAGCGATTTCAATTTGTATATTGGTGATATTTGTAATAAATTTCAAGTGTTAGCAGCAGGTTTTGCTTTAAACCAGGTTTTAGCAACAGGTTTTTAATGATTTTCACGCGTTTTGGGGGTAAAAAGTGGCCACTTTCTACTGCGGTTCAACCTTTCAACCGCAGTGTAAATTACACTTTCTACTGCAGTTCATTCACGAACCGCAGTAGAAACTCAGAACTTACTACTGCGGTTAGACGTTGGCGGCAGTAGAAAGTCCGAACTTTCTACTGCGGTTCGTGGCTGAACCGCAGTAGAAAGTTCGGACTTTCTACTGCGGTTCAGCCACGAACCGCAGTAGAAAGTTTGGACTTTCAACGGCGGTCCAACGTCTAACCGCAGTAGAAAGTGCGGACTTTCTACGGCGGTTCGACGTTGAACCGCCGTAGAAAGTCCGCACTTTCTACTGCGGTTCTAACCGCCGTAGAAAGTCCGCTAACTTACTACGGCTGCCAGATAGATGGCGGTTCAAAAATGCTAAACCCCGCCGTTAAAAGCCCTTTATAACCGCCATTAAAGCTCCGTTTTGTAGTAGTGTGCGGGTCTCTACACAAACACACAAATCATATATTAGGAAAATATTATCAGTGAATTAATTAAGAGCTAATTAACATCGATCGTACTAACTAACCATAGTACATAAGTTGTTGATCAATAACATAGTTTCTACCAATAGCCAAGCGTTCCTTCTTGAGTTCTTGATGAGAAACATATCTAGCTGTGTAGTAATTAACACCAATGAAGTCATAACTTCCTTGGATTAATTTCCTGTCTTCGGCAGTCATTTCGGGAAGATGCTCTTTCTTTACAAATTCTCTCATGCTCTTCGGATAATCTCCCTTAACAATTGGTGCCAAGTACCTAAAATTATACATATTTATTATACATATACCAAAAATATTAGTAAAAATAAATATTGGGAGTCAAATTAATACTGTAATTAAGAATGATAGAGTCTGACCATCCAAGAAAGAAATCAACGGCTCGAAGTGCAGCTGCCTTGTCCTTCTCATCGTTAGGATTGCGAGGCTCAAACCACATGGATACCAACGTTATTCCAATTTGCTTCTTTTTCGCACGATCCTACATATATCAAATTAAATTAAGTGCAAGTATTAAAACTAAAAAACTATTGAAAAATATTAAAGAACAAACCTGATATTTCTGTTTAAAGATTTGGACAGCCTTTGCATGAGCGAGAAGCTGGCTATGGGTGACAATATAAGGATAGGAATATTCATCAAGGGTCGTTGCTTCGGAGGCCCAGTCAGTTGTGGGTTGGAAAATCATTATATTGCTCTTCCGCTCTTTTTTCTCAGTCGATGAACGAGAAGGGTGGAACAGAGAACCTTTGTCAGCGTCCTCCTCCACCGCCTTAGGGTCGGCGGTGACTTCGGCCTTCGCCGTGCCTTTCTCGTTTGTAGTTCCGGTCGCAAAAAGATGTTCATGAACTGTGCCCAAACCCGGAGCGTGAACCTTGTCCACGTGGGCAGAATAGGCATAAGTGAATGGTTCGTTCATTGTTATCCAGTGGTCAACGATATCACCGAACTCCTTGAAGCAAATATCAGCATAGTCAGCGAAATCATCCCTGCCAAAGACAAAAACGAATGAAGATTAACTAATTAATAGGGGAATTAAGTGTTGGTTAATTAGATTAGTGTAGTATTTGCTTACGCTACTCTGCGATCTAAGAAACCGTTGTATTCCTTTTGCAGAGCTAGAGGAAGATCCCAATGAAAAAGTGTCACAAAAGGTTCTATGCCTGTACATGAAAATTAAATTGGTCGCTATTGAGAAACCAAATTAAAATTCGTCGCTAATGAGAAGTAGTGGTCATGTGTATTATACCATTATCTCTGAGCCTTTTCATAAGTTTCTTGTAATAGTCTATCCCTTCTTGGTTACGTGACTCTTTTTTTCCATCTGAAAATCCAAAATAACATTAATTTATTGTTAGAATTAAGCACAATAATGAAGGAAATAATTAAGAAAATGCTAAATTAATTAATTCATAAATTACTTGGACAAATTCTAGGCCATGAGATGGAGAATCTGTAAGCATCAAAGCCAGTCTCTTTCATTATTTGCACATCTTCCTCGAATTTTTCGTAATGATTAACAGCATCTTCAGTGTATGGGTGAAATAAATCTGCAATTTGAAAATAAAATTCCATAATTTAATCGTTTTTTCATTTTTAAAAATAAATTTAATTATTGAAGAGTGGAAATAGACCATGAGCTTTAGCAAAAGCATCCATATAGAATCTCCTCTCCCTCCCTTGTCCAGACTTCCTTCAATCTGAAAAGTAATTAATTTCCACACGCACAAAAAATAAATAAATAAATAATGAATAGGATGGCTTATTTACTTTAATAAATATATTCCCAAATCGTGATCATGTCTACCTGGAAGGCAGCAGTTGCTGAACCAAAGACGAAATCTTTAGGAAAATCCGATCGCCGGATGAAAGCCGGAGCTCCGGCGAAGAAATTACTAACAACCGAAGGCTCCATAACTACTAGGACTGAAAATTAATTGCGGGGTGAGTGAATTGGAAGGTTGGGAAGCGTGGGGGTATTTAAAAGCGCGGAACATGAGCATGGGATTCATCGAAAAATGGCAACTGGTGATCATGCAGAGTTGGTGACAGATGAACTCGATCTCAGTTAAAAACGTGTGAGTCGTGTGTGAAGCCATGGATGCGTGAGATCGACACCAGTTGTTAACTTGCATGGAGGCCTTCTGCATGGCGAACAGTAGGCAGCAAGGTGATAATTATCTCTTTGTGAATTGTTGAGTTTTTTGTTTAAATTACATAGTTAACCTCTAGAGTTTTTAAAAATTGTTAACCGGACCTTGTTATTAGAAAAATTATTGATGGATCATCTACATGTATATTAGCTTCCCCAAAAATAGCATTCCATCCCTAAATGTATATGACTGCATAATCCGACCTGATGTAACGGATATACCCAATATTCTCTCTATATATGGGAGACTACATCTTCTGTCTGTTATTGTCGTGTCTATCCTCTCACTATAGAGGATGAGACTCACCTATCACATCATGGGGTCCACTACCCAATTACGAGATATTAAATATGAAATATGAAAAATTATTGTATTCATCCGTTGTATCTTTAAAAATAGTACAGCAAGTCTATCATAAATCAACTATTCATATTAATATTAATTAATGGGCACCCTATATGTACATTATCTTCTCCAAAAATAATATTTCTCCCCTAAATGTATCTGATTGCACAATTCTACGTAGTACAACGGATGTACCGAATAATATCTCATGAAAGATAGGACAATAGTAGGAAGATCTCAAAAGTATTTATGGTATATTTTTTTGAGTTTCTTTATAAGTTTCTTGTAATAGTTGATCCCTTCTTGGTTTTGGAACTCGATCTTTTCAGCTGAAGTTAAAGTCAATACCCAAAATATGCAACGTTTATTATTAGAGAAAGCAATTTAAGATGGTAGGAACCTATAAAACAGTTCCTATTAAGGTAAGGTTGTAACTAGGAAGCCTTTTGAATAACTACATCTTCCTCAACAAATTGAGTGATCATCAAGATGGATCTTTCGAGTAAACATCTATCGTTCTTTTGGTACTTTCTTACATATATGTTTGTTTGCACATGGAATTAGCTTCCCGGACCCAAAATGTTTTTGGGCCAAAAGGGGTACGTATTGTTGGATAATGCATTAACACAGAAGTCGATATTAGTTGAGGTCGGCCTCGGCCTCGGTCACGCACAAATTTGGGATTCTCGATGGATGATACAATTGAGGGGATATACGCTAGGTGGTATAAAAAGCAGAAGGATGATACGTGTTAAAGTTAAAGAATGACATAACACCTTTCAAACTTAGCTCACTTATCTCCCTTCCAACTATAAATACCCAATCCTTCCTCCATTTGAAATGTATTGGATCCTTGATTAGTCAATTGTATTGATATCAATTCTATTTTCACTTTAGCATTGGAATGAAATCTGAGAGTTATTCCCAAAAACAGGATTTCAGAAGTGAAGAACGACGTCATAGGAGCTCGGCGCTAATCAGTGGTTCAACACGTATCACTAAATATTTAGTAAATTATTAAGGGTAAAAGTAAAATTTTAATTTGGGGAGGGGGCAGAGGGTGCTGGACATTTGATGTTGTTGGGGTATCTCCTCAAATTCCTAATACAATTAGTATTGGGTCAGGCTTTTCTAATTCTGAATAGATTAGGAAACTAAGCCCAATAGGGTTTCCCTAGTTTTATTATAAATAGACGTTGTTTGTAATAAACTAGGTGCAGTAGCAGAGAGCAGTAGACAGACCTCATTCTAGATAGAGAGGTGCTAGAGAGAACTGTAAAGGGGAAGGGTAGAATAGAATTGAGGGCAAAGATGTTAGCTCTTCTATTCTGTAAATTCTCTGTTTGTTTGGAACAGTGTGTATTCTTGTGGATTAAACCATGTTAAATTACAGCGTTTTCTTTTCTGTTTTCAATTCTTCTGCAGTGTTCTTGTTGGAATATTTCTTTCAACAAGTGGTTTATAGATCCTGGGGCGGCGTTTTTCCTAACAAGTGGTATCAGAGCTAGGAACCAGGAGAGGAGACAGAAAAGGAAAATTAAAGCTAGAGATAAAAGGAGTTGTGCGTCAAGCTGCCGCATACAAAATTCGACGAGTGCTACAGCCGGCGGGTGAATCAAATTGAATAAGGAAAAGTCTTTGTAAATTTGGTTCGTGGGTTTCGGATTTGGAAGGAAAGAAAAATTCCTGTGAAGTTGGCTTCCACGAACTGCTTTCGCCGCCGACTTGAAGAAAAAACCTTTGGGGTGCATCAAATTAAAGATTAAAGGATTCTAATTTGGTTGTGGGCACCGAATGTCAATTGGATCAAAAATTAAATTTGATCAAGGTTAGGGTTGTCGGGTTGGCGGGTGGTTTAGAAAAAAAAGGATTCCTTGAGGTTGTTTGGGTTGAAGCTTAAGGCTTTGTTTTTTGTGGGTTAATTTAAATTTGGTTAAAGTGATTTAAGGTCTTTTGGATCAATTTTAAAAATATCTGATAAGAAGTTTGAAACTCCACTCATTGATGGAAAGACATATTTTACGATGTGGCAGTGCACTATTCAAGATTTACTGGTGCGGGATCATCTTGATCAAGCACTTGAAGATAAGAAGCCCAAAGGAATGAGTGACAAAAATTGGGATACAACGAAAAAGCAAGCAGTTAGCACGATTCAACTTGCACTTGCTCCAGAAATTAAATACGGTGTTCTGAAGGAGAAGACACCGAAGGGGATCTGGGACAAGTTGACAAGTATTTATGTGTCAAAGTCACTAACGAACAGATTGTGCATGAAGATGGACCTCTACAATTTAAAGATGGATGAAGGAGGAAATTTTCATGATCATGTGAATGTATTTAATAAGCTAATATGCCAACTTCAAAACACGGGAGAGGAAGTCGAAGATGAAAAGTAGGCTTTAATGTTGTTGTCTTCTTTGTCATTATCTTATAAACCAAATGTGCAAAAAATTCAGAAAAACCAAAGCCTAAGGAAGATATATACTATAACTTTAACTTGCTTTAAAAAGTTGTAAAACCATTGAATTCTTCGAATTGATTAGGTTCCAATATCAAATGGAAATTAAATAGTTATCATCTCCAAACACTTATGTATTAATTCTTTTTTTTTCCCCCAAATGTTCGAACCCGTAGCCTCAGGGTTACAAGACATCCCCTTGTTTATATTTGTGAGACCCACTTTAATTTTTATATTCCAAAAAATGCCTTTATTTGGTCATCATTACTTGGTGACTAAATTTTTGTCACCAAAATTAACATTAATGACTAGATACTTTGATAACCAAGTAAATAAGTGACCTCAAATTTGGTTATGAAATGCTAAACATTATTTATCATTGCATTACTTTGGTGTCAAAACTTATGGTGACAAAATTTTATGACCACTTGTCACCAAGCGTCCTGTATCGTGGTGTTAACATATATAGTACTTTTGGTGACCAAAATTGTGACCACAAGCTTGGTCACGAATGGGGGAATGACCAAAGCCAGCCTCTTGATAACATCAATTTAGGTAACAAAACAATAGTGACAAATGTGGACACCATGGCATATGCAAGATACTGAACTTTGGTGACGAAATATTTGGTTACTAGTTTTGGAAACAAAACCCAATTTGGTGACAAAATTTGAATTTTCGTGACCTCTAATTTTGTCACCAATTGACACAATTTGGTGGCTGAAGTAAAATGGGGTCACCAATACCTTTCAATGGCCGAGCTATGGTGACCACGATTTTGGTCAAAAAAGACCATTCCTGATCGTCACTAAAAATCATTTCCCTTGTAGTGACTTGTAAACGTGGGTTTACATTTTTAGGGTGGAAATTGGTTCGATCACTACACCAGAAAAGGTTAAGGGAGGCAGGTCCTAAGAGCATTAGGACACTGTGCACCCGCCTCCAATTGGAGGGCCCGCACCCGCCTCCCTTGTGAGGGGTTATTGGAGGCAGAGGCGGGTGCAACAAGCCTTCCAATAAATTGTTCTTGGAGGCGGGTGTCCGATACACCCGCCTCCAATATTCTCCCAATAAAAAATTTAATTTTCCATTCTTTAATTTATGGTTTCGGTAGGAATCGAACTCGCGCTGACAGAATCACTTGACTGTTGCACATTAAATTTACCACTAGGCTACATATACTCATGTATAAAGTTAAAATCAAAATTATATATTTATACATATATTTTTCTAAAACTTATAGTTTTTATTACCTATAATTTAGTGCTTCTTTTAAAAATTATTTTCAACACTCAAAATTATCCTAGTGAATTATTTTTAAATTTATTTTCAACTTTTAATAGTCCAAAACAAAGAAAATTTTCGAAATAATATTTATTAAAATTTGTAAAAATGCACCCGCCTCCAATAAACACGATATTGGAAGTGGGTGCAAAGCCTTTTTTAGCCTTGAAGGAGATTTAACTAATTGGAGGCTGGTCATATTCAACCCGCCTCCAGTTAGAACTTCGAAGGCGGGTGCAACATGACCCCCCTGCAATTAGTTAGTAATTGGAGGCGGGTCATGTTGCACCCGCCTCCAATTCTGTTGAACCCGCCTCCAATGTTTAACTACTGGAGGCGGCACCCGCCTTCAAAGGCTATGCAGGCCCCTTTGGAGGCGGTGTTAAGTATTTATGTACTAGTGGAGAACCATTTAAAATCGTAGCACAAGTTAATTATGGACTAAATTAAATACACTTTTTTTTAACATAATGAGCGCACTAAAAAAAATTAATGGTCCAACTCAAAGAACATATTAAGGGCATGTTCTTACGTTTAATTTTGAGTTTTGGTTTTGGTTTCAGCAGTAAATTTAATATATTATAATCAGTTTTCATTTTTTTCTATACAACTTTTTACTATTCAGCTATACATTTTTTACATTATAAAACTATTTTTCAAAAATAAAAACTTAAACATTCGTAAAAGAACATGCCCAACCGCTTTATCCCCTTTGTGGGACAACAATCTTGTCCAATAATATTTATTGGAACTTAGCTTGCTACTAAATAAAGATTTCTTGACTAATTAGTTTTTGAGATAATAATTCTGTTGATCTCCAAATCTGGTCTTAAATTGTACTTCCGTTTTTGAACTTTAAATTGTTTCTAACTTTCTGTTGAGTCTCGAAAGTTGTCTTTTCTAACCCCACGTAGTCCATCACTCAGATATCGACCAAAACAATCCAATGCCAGCACACACGTGATAACCAAACCTCAAAAATATTGAAATCTAAGAGATAATACAGTTGGCGGCGTAGTTGCAAGAAAAAATTGATAATGTGAAAACCCCAAGTATAACCAATTAAGTTTTGGTCAAAATTTGAATGGTTAATTACATGGGGGTTGAAAAACCCAAGTTTGGAAACTCAAGAAAAACAATTTCAAATTTAGGAACAAAAGTGTAAATTCGGACACCAACGGGGTTGTATCTCTTAGTTTTTCCTGATCATTAAATCAAATACATTTTCTCTACTCATAATTTAATTTCATGAAACCAAATTATTTCGTTTTTTTTTTTTTTTGGTGATAATTAAACTATTGGAACAACAAGGAACATCAAAGTTATATAAATTTAATTAAGACATGAAGGCATATAATTATAAACACTCAAAACAATAATCTTTATTCATTCAAACTTCAAACTGGTACATACACAATATGTTCAAGGATAGCAGGCGCTAACCTTCAATTTGGTCACACTGAAAGTTTGGAACACACACCAGACAAACAGACAGGAGCGACGATTAACATAATAAAAGTACTCCAACACACAGAATTCAATTAAATCACATCATTATATCAGAACAAATTAAGCCTGCAACATCCGCAGAAAAGAACACAAAACACTGCTCGATTTCACTCTTGAGTCTTCCAACTCTTTTAACGAGAAAGGAAAGATTTGTACCAAGAAGCTGAGAATTTGGGAATTCTTTCTGAGTTAGGATCACCGTAATCAACATAGTTGACACCGAATCGAGAATTGAAACCCACAAGTAACTCAACATTGTCCATGAATGACCACACAAAATGTCCACTCACCTTCACTCCTTTTCTGCACAAATTAAATTAAGATGTTCATCAGAACCGTTAATTAATTTAAAAGAGTCCACTGATATAACCATTTTTAAATCACAAGTTACAACTCAAAACGGACTCTTAATTTACGTACCGGATGGCCTGTTTGATGTAAGCAAGGTGATCATGGAGGAACAATATCCTCTTTTGATCATGAAATGAATCCCAATGTGTATTCGACCCATCATCAAAATCATCAATACCTACAAAATATATATATATAATTAATGGAGAAGAAATTAATAATCTTTTAGGTGACTTATTTACATGCATCTTCCTACCAATAATATTTTATTAATGGATCCAAAAATATATATTTAATTTACCATTTTCAGTTATGCAAATTTCTGGATCACCGTAATTCTCCTTAATGTAGAGCAAAAGATCCAGTAGCCCTTTTGGATATCCATAAACCCACCCAGCGGCACCCTGTATTAAGTTATCAAGAAATAATAATGAATTACAACTGCTACGGACGATCTTCAATAAAGAAAAAAAAAAAGAAATTAAGAAAAAAGTCGCAAATGAAAACTGACCTGAACTTGACCGATGGGTACACCATTCTTCTTCTCTAAAAATATGGATTAAAGGGCCTTTTAATATATTTTCTTGTTAGAATAAATCATTAAAATTACAAGAGCAATATGCATAATAAAATTAATTCAGATAAAAATAAATATTAATTAGTTGATGAGAAATACATATTTTACCGTAAAAGTTGACTCGTCAATCCAAAACATAGTCACCACCGGGCGAGTATGCAAAATCAGTAACATACCGAGCAGTGTAATAATTTAAGGATATGAAATCATATGATCCTTTAACCATCTCTTTCTCTTCTGGAGTGAAACGAGGGAGGTGACCTTTGGTGACGTACTCGCGCATTATTTCTGGATAATCACCTTTAAATAGAGGATCCATGAACCTAACAATTGGCAATGGCATGCATATATAAATTGAGATCGATCCAATATATATGTTAATGTTTTAGTATGAATTTGATCTCAAGTGCGAGTAAATTATTATTCTGACAATAATATTATACATACAAAAACGAAACTTAATTTTGGGAATTCCATTCATTCATTAATCGTGTGAGATTAATTTCTTTTCTTATAAATTGAGGTCACTAATTTCTATATATTTACATACTGACCATCCTAACATGAAATCCAATGCTCGTTGTGCAGCATCTTTATTTTCTTGAGTGTCCTTCAAAGGATAAACCATTGTGCTACAATATTAAGACCAATTTTTCCACCTTGAATTGGCTGAAAATTAGCGCAAAATAGAAATTTGTCAGTAGGTTGTTAAAAGAATCCGAGTTTTAATACTAAAAACAGTATTATGAGCAAAACTCTTACAATAAGACGGGGAGTAGTATATAATTAACTGAAATATATATAGTAATTAAGAACCTGATATTTGTTTTTGTACAGAGTGGCTGCCTAGCATGAGCAAGAATTTGGTAATGTGCAGATAAATATGGCATTTTTTCCAGGGGTGGAAGATCATCATCATCATCATCAGTTGTTTCACACTTTTTTGTGGGGAAAAGTGTTGAAAGAGTCCTTGAAATTTTATCAGCAGATGATTCAAAGGAAGCCCTAAGTGGTGGGCAAAGGGAAGGAAGATCCTCAAAAGGCCAAGTCTGGCCATTTATTATAGCTGTTGCTTTCTCTATGGCTTCATAGTCCTTGTCTGTTTTGAACCCAGGTGGGATTACACCTTGTATGTAACCCCCATAGGAAACAAACCATGGTTCATTCACGGTTACCCAATACTTAACGTATTCGCCAAATTCTTGGAAGCAAAGCTCTGCATAGGCAAAGAAGTCATCCCTGCACCAATCAAATTAATTAAACTTATTTTGCCGCTCACTTGATGACATAATACAAGTGAGTGATGGAATAGACAAATTGGATAGAGAATCTGAAATAATGTAGATAAACATGTATGAATAGGATGAGTATTTTCTTACACAATCTTGGGACTCAAAAAAGTATAGTACTGGTCCTCCAAATCCTGGGGAGGATCGAAGTGCACGAGAGTGGCCATGGCTACTATTCCTGCATCCTTGAGGTTTTTGAGGAGATCCGTATAAAAGTTGATGCCCTCTTCACTCCTTTTTCCATCTGAAAAAATCCAATTCATATATACAATGTCGTGGTAGTCAGTTACTCCATCCGCTTCACAATAAGTATTGATCTGCATGAAAAATTGAGTAAATTGTTCATACTTGGCATCACTCGGGTCCATGATATGGAAAATCTGTATGCATTAAATCCAATTTCCTTCATCAATTTCACGTCTTCCTGCAATTAAAAAAATGGTTAAATGGGTCATGCATGAAATATTATTAAGACTACATGAATATAAATAAATACCTTGTAATGTTCACGATGATTGACTGCATCTTCACCGTATGGTTCAAACAGATCTGCCATTTATTTTGCAACAGAGATAGATATAACATTTTATTTATGGAAACTTCAAAGGTTTTAGCAAATTATAAGGTCGATCTCTCTATCCCGATAGAAGGGTTTAAAAGTAGCTAGAATTGTTTTACGAGTCACAACTAAAATACAATTTCAAACATAACTATTCGATTGGAACAGAGTCCGTATATAATATTCGGCACATATGCACCATTATTCCTTATAGAGTGTGTACTTACTTTGTTTCTTTGCCAAGGTGTCATATATGCTCGGTGTTCTCCCATCTCTTTTGTAACCTCCTTCAATCTGAAAGTTCGTAAAACAAGATTATATATAGTATGAGAAAAATCTGAAAATGCCATTGATTAGTACTTCGAAGTTCATCATCGGAAAAAAGAAAAAAAAACAAAAAAAAACCAAGGTCGATCGATCTCCGACCATTTATACATGTTGTATATGTAATAAGTACCTGGAAAGAAGAGGTGGCAGAACCAAAAAGAAAATCTTCTCCGAAATCTTTGCGGCGGAGGAAACCTGCCGGCACTGAATCAACGAAACTTTGTTGAGGCTTCATTTCGACCGGAGTACAATTAATAATATTTTAATAAAATGTGATTTTCCTTGTGTGATTCAGCTGCTATATTGCCTATCCTATTTATAGGCAACATTTTGAGACAGTTTGAAAACGTAGTACAGATTCTTACCTTGAAATGGACAAAAGTAAACATACTATTTTGAAATGGAAAGCGCACAATATTATTCTTTTGTTCTTGGACCCCTTGATTATAACTTTTTATTATATTTAAAAAAATAAGTGATGATTTTGGGACTCCTTTTATTTATGTCGCCAAAAACATAAATAATAGTTAGGGTTAGGGACAAAGGATGAAATTACGAAATCAAACGACGACCCTGTCATTTTGTGATATTACAAAATACTCCCTTAAACTTAAAGATAACAAAAAGCTCCCTTCAAATGTAGTCCAATTTATATGTCTCACATGGTTCGTTTTGTAATTTTGTAATTTTTTTTTCCACACCGGGTTTATTTTGAAGTATGAATAATTCGAGGTGTGAATGTAATTTTGTAAGACAGCATGGTTGATTTTGTGATTTTATCAAAAGTTCAAGGGTAAATGTGATTCGCCCTAATAAAAAATGTAGATTGCTTCTTCTTCTTTTTTTTTTTTTTTTTACTTAAATGCGAGATTGGCTATCCATTTTATCAATTGCAGAAGAAAAAGAGTAAGAAATAAAAATCAAACCTCATGGTTTATATTTTTTGCCAATTTTGTTGAGTTTTCTATAATCTACCTTGGGTTGTTGCCGCGATGCTTAAAATAAGTTTTCGCTGGCTCATGCTGATTGGGCCCTATATTGTAATTCTCTTCTTCATCCACAAAATTGTTTTTGTCATCAGTTTTCCAATGGTCATAAGTTGTCTCCCCTTCATCTTCTTGGTTGTCAATGAGATCCTTAGATGAGTGCAGCATAGACGAAGAAGCAAATCTTCAAATTAATTTAACATTACAACAAAATATCTTAACATATTTAATAATTTTCTCCTCAATTTTAATAATAAATAAGGAATAACCGAAGTTTCAATATCCTTAGAGATTTTGAAAACTTTGTCCTTGTGAAAATTAAAATCAAATAAGGTCAGAGAAATGGAAAGCGCACAATATTCTTATGTCCTTATAACCTTTGATAAATTTTAACACTCTCTCCATCCTATTAAACGAGCATTTGTTTCTAAAATAAAAATCAAATTAATGAGCCAAAATCTTACAAAAATGGAGAAGACAAATTTTTTGAATTTTTGGATTTTTTTTTTTTCCTGAAGGTCTTTGAATATTTGGATTGATTTATGCTTCAATTACCAAAAATAAAAATACAGTCATTGTATGAAATAATTTTTCCATTTTCATTTGATAGTTGAAGAAATATTACTTATTAATGTACATGAAAATTAAGGGAGTGTCTCATCTCATCTAATTTAACAGATCGAAGTTTTCATTTATCCTATGTATTTGAAAATTTATCCTATTAAATTTTGCAATATTGAACAAGCTTTTGCATTTTTCTTTTAGTAAAGGAGAAGAGTTTTGATGAGACCGGTTTTTTTCATGTAGAAGACAATATTCTGATTCAAAGCTTGGAAGGAACGACCAAAATAAAAGCAAAAGTACCGGTGAAGTATTCAAAAAAAATAATGATAGGCATCTCAATTAATTTATCACAACTTTTGCATAGCAACTCATATGAAATACATTTATTGATCGATTATGTGATATTAATAATTATTTCATAAAAATGTGACCAATGAATGCATGCCACATAAATTACTATGCAAAAGTTGTGATGATCGAATATTTAACATGTCTATCATTACTCTTAAAAAATATATATTAAAGTATCGCTATTATTAGTTAAGATATCCAAAGCATAAAGAATCGATCACTAGATAATAATAAATATTTACTTTTGCTTTTCACTTTGATTTTCTTTTGGTTTTCGATATACCACTTCTTTTCCATAATCAGAACTCGTGTTTCATGTTTTGATGTCTCATGCACAGGTATAGAGTTTTGGAGCAGTAAGTTGGTGTCTCATGCACTTGAATTGCAATCAGATGAGGATGAGCTTAGCACCCAATAGGGCCATACCAAATACAAATCGCTTAGCCCCATTGCGTCCAAATAATTGAGGTTGTTCTTGACAGGGGTATTTCATGCAACTTAAGCTGTGGCGATGGGTCAAATGGTCAAGCTTGAGAGATCCGACTAGACTAGGAGAGTGAGTGTCCTAAATTGTTTTAAAATGTGAGATTGTGAGCATTACTCTCTATAGAGTGTCTGCAAGGAGTCACTTGTTTACATAATCCCTAATCAACATGGTAAATGGTATGTGCTTGAATTGGTTGCTTGCATATAGTTTTATCAGTTTTACTTTTTGTGGTTGCAAGTAAGATCAATTTACCTTTCCGGGCAGCATCTTTTGATTGTTTTTAGTCAAGTAATGTGTTGAGTCGTGTTTCTTTTCTTTTGTTCTCTTTCTTTGTTGTTTGTGTGTTTGAGTCATAGGGTATAGACAACATGCTAAAAACTGTTTTAATTCTTCACTTCACGCTTGAGGACAAGCGTTATTCAAGTGTGAGGGTATTTGATGTGTCTTTGTGTTGCGTATTTACGAGGTTTAAATTGTCAGATCTCATGGGTATATGCAGCTATTTGTGGTGATTATTACAGGTTTTAGGAAGCAAGGGTGAAAGAGAGAAGAGTTGCAAAAAGAGCAGAAACAAGGGCTCATTTGTCCAAATGAACGCATGTGAACACAGCCGCTAGAATATTCCGGACACTGGTGTGACTAAGATGGGCTGAAGATTGAAGATCAAAGTGGGCCGGTTAATAAATGCTAGGCTGAGCCACTGTGGTGGGTTAAAATGCTTTTGTTTTGGGCTTAATTATAATTCACCATGCCCAAATACATTAATTAGAGGCCCAATCCAATCCAAATCCAATCCAATTTGAAGAGTTTAGGCCCTATGTGGTATGATTTCCAAAACATGGTTTTGAGATTTATTTTGATTTTATAATATTAAAATTGTATTGAGAATGTAAAAAGGTATGTTAAAAAATGTAAAAAGGTGTATTGAAAATGATGAAAAATTATTATAAAATTAAAACTTTTCTCAAAACATGGTTTTGAGAATCAAAACAAACAGGGAACTAGAGGTGTTGTGTGGACGTGAAGATTGATTCAAATTGAAGGTGAGCAATATCATAAGTTACCAAATTTGTGCGGATATTGATGCGTAATTTTCTAGGGCTGCGTTCCTTTTCTATTATACCAGACGCCTATGGCTTTATTTTCCTCAATTAGAGTAGTTTATTTCATTTACAAGTTAATTAGTTATTTCCTTTTTCTAGTCTTTTTAGGATATTAGTAGTGGAATTTTCCCTATAAATAGGGAGTAGTATGTACTATAATTTTCATGCCTTCACAGTAGAGAGATTCGGCTCTCTACCTTCTCCCTCGTTAATTAATGTTAATTTCTTTTCTTTATTTTCTTTAATTTAGTTTTATTGTTTTATTTTCTTTTCTAGTTGAAGGGTGATCATGGTTGTTCTTACAATTGTGAGATCTAATCGTTCTTCATATAATGCATGCATGAATTCCCTTTCACTCTGGGTGTATAACTTTTATTACTTGAATTTATATGAGCCTGATCAACTTGTGTAGATTCGGTAGAACCAATTAATCCGTCTCACTACTTCATGTCATTTAGTGGATAGGTTAATTAGTGGTGAAGTTACCTTCAGGTAATGCAGGGTAAAGGGTTACTAATTCTGAACTGGTGACGCGGGTAGGAATAATTAAAATCAAGTTTCCCGAAATCTTAAGGCTGTTAACTAGGTTAATGGGTGTCGATGCCTTACGGCCTGTTCCTTGTTAATTAGAGTAGCAATTATGTCTGTGCGGATTCACGGTAATTGTCGATAAAGTAAGGGGAGATTGGATTATGTCTGTGCGGATTCACGATAACCTATAACTGATTGATTTATGTTTGCATGAATATATTTGCATCAGTGATCAATTGCATGAACTTAACTGAGATTATATTTTCAACTAGGTATTTTTTATGTGTTTTGTTTTATGAGAGGAATAAAGTTACCAGTCCCTGTGGAGACGATCCTGCTTATTACTATACTAGTTTTTAGTAGGTTTTTATAAATGTTTTTGGTAGTTGAAACGACACCTATCATGTTTCATTATTTAAAATTTTAAAAAAAGAAAAAAAAAACAAATACTCTCTCCCGTTAGAAGGGTCAAGTCTGGAGAATGTACAATTTTTTTTATGGAATGCAAGATAAAACACCAAAAATAAGTAATTTATCACTATTTTTTACTAATATCCTAAATTTTCAAGAGTAGATTAATTGTGATCCAATTATAATTTTATTAGTAAAAATTTGAGAAGTAAATAAATTAAAATTTGACTCTTCTAATAAAACAAAAAATATATATATTAAAACTTAACTTTTCAAATGAAACGGAGAGACAGATGTTGATTACAAGTAAATCTCATTTATCCTTGAGATTGGGATGAAGTATAACCTCCGCGTAATTTATTAAAGGGCGTGTGTTACGTTTACCTCTATGAATTTTGGTGAAATTATAGATATTTTTAAATATATGGAGACAATTAAAATGTAAAATATTCTGAATAAATAGAGTTTAAATCGTTAGACCTAAAAATACATAGGAGCAATCAATTGGCTCACGTAAATTTTCCACTTTTTTTTTTATTATTATTTTTCTAAGATGGGATTGAGTGCCCATTTGATTGATGCGTTAAACAGAAAGAGGTCTAATACAAGTGACACTGCAAACATCACGGGAATCGGCGAGCATTGCTTAATTAGCAAGGAAATTTTTGTACCACAAAGCTGAGAGTTTAGGAATTCTTTTTGATCCGTCGTCGTAATCAACATAGATAATTCCAAATCGAGATTTGTAACCTTGACTCAACTCAAGATTGTCCAACAGCGACCAAACAAAGTGTCCCTTAACATTCACTCCTTCCCTGTAATTAAAGTTTAGTTAATTGTTAATTAAACCACAATTTTATATACAAAATGCGAGATCAGATCGGTTTTCTATCTATCCTACTCTTGATTTCTCTATCAATCCTCTTAAAATAGAGGTTGGGATCCACATACTATATCATGGATCCCACTTTTCTATTATGAAAGAAAAAACCGAAACAGAACACGACAAAGTGAACATCTAATATTGAATGAACTATGTACGTACCGCTTGGCCTGTTTGGTGTAGGAAAGGTGATCATGGAGGAATAATATTCTCTTTTGATCGTAATATGAATTCCAATGCGTCCCTGAGTTATCATCCGCATCATCAATGCCTGCAACATAATATATGTATCATCAATGTCAAGTGAATTTGACTCTTCAGGTCAAACAAATTGATCCGGGGGTTAAACGGAATCATGACTTGACTCGTGTATAACTCAACCCACGAGTCGAGTTATAAGGACGGGTCATTTCTTGACCTGACTCGTAGAGTGACGTAACACGTCCATTTGTTACCCTATTCTTACCATTTTCAGTGATGTAAATCTCTGGATTATTGTAATTCTCTTTGATGTAGACCAGAAGATCAAATAGACCTCTTGGATATCCATAAATCCACCCAGCTGCACCCTGCAATACTTATAAAGAAGAGAAAATATTGTTATATATATCATATTTCTTATGTCTCATTAAATGTATAATTTATTATGAGTTGTAAGCTACCATACCTAAAATAAGTAAATTCACATCATATTTTTCATTTATATCTTTACTTTCTAACTAATTATGGAACAAAAAAATTGAAACATAACATAACACTTTATATACTTATAAATTCAAGATTATTTATGGGACTTTGCCTCATGCAAGAGTCAATCTTCACTTATATAACAACAAAAAAAACCATACTTTTCAGCAGATTCAAATGTCGGACGAATTACATTTACTTTCCCTACTTTTGGTGAAATTACGCACAAATACTCTCTCGAATTTTCTACTAATTACAAATTAAGGTCGGGCCTGTGAGTAGTTCAAAATTTCGGCGTTTAACAAATAGGTCGGTAAAATTCACATTAATATTTTTGTTTTTGTCTCAGATGGGATATCTATATTCATGAGAAAATCACCTGCGAAATTACTGTAATTTTCAAAGACACGAGGACCAACGTATTTATAATTTTTCCGAAAATTGTGGTGGTAAGATTAATTCGCCCTAATATGTCTCCAGTAATAGTGTTGCCATTTACAAATCCTAGCTTGTTTATCAAAGACAGTATCGAATTATGAAACTTACAAACACTAACCTTCTCTTCACCAATGAATATGCCGTCCTTCTTCTCTAAAACATCAATGGAAATAAGGCAAATCAAATCATCTTTTTTTCTGAGTGAATCAAATCAAATCAAAAGATGATCGAACAGAAATTAAACTAACCATAAAACCTGACACGCCGATCTAAAATATAATCGCCTCCGGTGGTTTCTTCATGGGTAACGTACCGAGCAGTGTAATAGTTTAAGGCAAGAAAATCATAGGAACCTCTGACCATGTCTTTATCGGCGTCACCAAATTCTGGAAGGAGACCTTGCTTAACGTTCTTATGCATGTTTTCTGGATAAACGCCTTTAAATAAAGGTTCCATGATCCTGACAATTATGGCATATAAGTTTCAGTCAACTAAAAGTTCAAACTTGTTAAGCCTATAGCATCACTTTATAAGAAACACTTTTAGTAAGCCTATGGCATCACTTTAGAAGCAATAACAGAGAAGAAAAATGCTATCTCTAAGAAAGTGTGGCGTATAATGAAAAAGGTGTTGCCTTAATTATGGACATGAGAGTTTAAAAGCATTGTCTTAGAGTTAAGGTATCACTTTAAGAGCCGAAAACAACACTTTTGAGGTGATACTACTGCGGCTAGCCAGACTTGACTACCTTCTAATAAATTCATTGGGGGAAAAAAAAAATTTTAATCTTGAATTAACAGTTTGTGAAGCAAGATTAAAAATGTGGCTGCATAGGATTATTATAGTTACAAAAGCAGTTAATATGCTACATAAAGTACGAATCGAAGTACATATAATTAATTAAAATAGATATATATATATATATATATATATATATATATACTAACCATCCAAGCATGAAATCCATGGCTCGTTTTGAGGCATCTTTATTTTCTTGGGTGTCGTCCATGGGAACAAACCATTGTGCTACCAATCCCAAACCAATTTTTCCTCTTTGAACATGCTAAAAAAAATTAGCACAAGATAGAAATTCGTTAGTTTTTTCGTTTAAATAGTAGGAAATTGATAGGCATATTTACTTTTTTCTTAAATTTTCTTCCTTAATTCCTAAAAATGACACTTTCAAAAAAGTGCTAATAGTGAAACAAAAGTAGGGTAAAAGAGTCCTTTCACACCGTGAAAATCAGAAGCTAAGGCCTATGTAGAATGCATCTCAAAACAATGTTTTGAAATGCATTTCCAATTTTATAATACTTTTTCGTTATTCCCAATAAGCTTTTTTACATTTTCAACACAATTTTTTACATTCCCAATAAGTTTTTAATATTATAAAAATAAAACGCATCTCAAAAACAGGGCCTAAAAAACTACATTTCACACAGGGCCTAAAAAACTACATTTATGTCCAATTATGAGAGTTAACTTTGTAACAGCGCATTCGCATTCTTCGAACAGAACCGGGAGAGTATTAATTAAGGCATACGTGCAAATATATATACTATTTTATACCTTTTTAAATTACGCATGCAATTAGTGGTGATCAATATACAACAAAGAACCTGATATTTTTGTCTGTAGAGTTTCACAGCCTTGGCATGAGCAAGAAGCTGGTGATGTACAACTAAATATGGCCAGTGTTCCTTATCTTCCAGCCTCTTTACAATCCGAGCAGCAGATGATGGTGGTGGTGATTTAAGAGAAAATCGAATCGGCGGGCCAATGGAAGAATGCTCATGTCGTCGTGAGAGATGTCCGGCGACATCCGAGCAGCAGTAATATTGTTCTTGGTTGTCACAAATCCCGGTGGGAGTTCGCCGGTCAGATAACCGGCATAGGCAAAGTACCATGGTTCATTAATTGTTATCCAATATTTCACCTTATCACCAAATTCTTTGAAGCAAATCTCAGCATAGTCACGGAAATCATCTCTGACATTACCAATCAATTACAAACAATAGAGTGAATTGTCAAAGTAACTGAAGTGTCAACCGCAAAGGAATAATATTATTAGATACTTAAAATTATAAACGCTAAGCCCGAACCATATGATGATATTTTTCAATAATTAATAATGTCATATTATATTACTTACATAATTTGAGGATTTAAGAAGCCGCCATACATGTCCTCCAATGCTTGGGGAGGATCAAAGTGCAGCAGAGTCACCATTGGTTCTATACCTGTTGATACGAAAAGAAACGAAAATGTGAGTACATTAATTTAAATAGGAAAAAGTAATGTTTCTGAAAATTAAGACATAAATATATTTTTTTACATAATATATAAATAAAGCTCAAAATTAAGACAAAATGGTACCTTCGTCCGTGAGATTGATCAAGAGGTCCTTATAAAAGTCTATTCCTTTCTGATTTCTGCTTTCTTTCTTTCCAGCTGAAGAGTCAATGGGAACACAGTTGTTATTACCAAACGAGTAAATTAAGGAACACTAGCATATTGCAAACGTTGCAATCCCCCATTAGATCATTAATTATGTTCTCTTCGAAAAACTATTCTATACGACGTTACATAAAAATGAGTAATCTTTATCTTGCTACACTTTTTCAAGATATTTACATTTATATATCGTTGAATTAATACTTGCTGATAACAAAATTTACTGTGAAATGCATAGAAATTAAAATCCCCCATTTTCTTCTTCAAAACGAAGAGAGATGTTCGTGGAGTAATTAATTTTCTGACAATATTTCGAATGGTTTATTATTTATGAAAAAAAGAGATTATTTGAATTACTTGGCAAAATTCTGGACCATGAGATGGAAAATCTGTAAGCACCAAATCCAATATCCTTCATCAGTTTCACATCTTCCTGCAAAATATACATGCATATAATTTTATATGAGTCACACAATAGTTACATAGATAACTTCTTCAATATAATATATATATATATACACATATACCTTGTAATGTTGACGATGATTGACTGCATCTTCACCATATGGAACAAACAGATCTGCCGATGCATCAATATATATGTTAATTTTTCCTTTTTTGGTATTAATTATTTATAGACCCATATCTATAATTGGATAACACACTCACATACTCTCAAACGTATGTTAGGCTCCAAAAGTAGGCCAGTATTTTTTCTGTCTAATTATTATATTCGACAAAATATAAGTCACAATAACGTAAATTTGTTTTGTCATATTATTATTTTGTTGGTATCTTCCTTCGACACTCTGACCACATTTGGCATTTATATAAGGTAATAGTTTAACCCCAATAAAAAATAAATAAATAGTTTAACAATGAATATGACGTATGATATATATATATATATATACCAAGTTTCTTAGCGTAGGTATCAAATATGCTTGGGCCTCTCCCATCTCTGTGAAGACCACCTTCAATCTACAATTGAATTATTAAAAAGTTTAGGGAAAAAAAAAAAAAAAAAAACGAGACAGGGAGGGAGAATAGTGAAAGGTCATATCTATAAATATAAATTGACAATTTTATTGGATAAATTTGACTAAAACTTAATGGGCCAAGTCCTAGATATTACGACCAATAAATCGTAGCAAAAGTATCTAAATCCAGCCCAACAGAAGGTAGTAGGTGGTGATCCTATGCCTAGATAGGCCCACTAGTACCATATCAAAAGTACTTTCCGTGGATTTTATTTCAAAATTTTTTACTCCTCCTACTCTTATTAATATAATCACGTGTAATCACAATTACGTATTAAGTAAGGATCTAAATGGAATAAATAGTATCAAAATAGTTATTTTAAATATTGTACTTTGATATTCATAATAAGTTGAATAGATATTTCTAATGGAAAGGAGAAAGTATCTTACTAGTACTTGATAAAGAGTAAAATAACTAACTTTAGTTAATATAAAAATATTTCTTATAAGTAAGTATATAAAAGTTTTTCTAAAAAATAAAAATTAATAACTAAAACTGTTTGAGTAAAATATTTTAAAAATAAAACGATTTCGTTTGAACACCTAATATTAGTGTCTCTCTTGTGCTACGTGGACTATCATACCATTCTACCATTGTACTAATTTGAATGCATGACATGTGTAAATCCATCACCCCTCCACTTCCAAATTCATGCCCTCTACCAACTCCTTCGAGAGGATTTGGCTGAGAGAATACGCAGTAATGAAAACATAGAATCTCATACCTTTAAAGAGTGTAGGTTTGGAATTAAAATCGAAAGTAAGTATTCTTGAAGTGTTAGGTCAAAAATAGCTATTTATACTCATCGATTTGAGTTCACATTATAATCGATGATTATTGTATTATCATGATCTTGTATTGTGTAAAACAAGATACACATTATAATTGATTTAGACAAAATAAAAATAATAATAATAAAAGCCTCCCCTCCCCTCACCCCAACACCACCTTCTCCGGCAGCGCCTCAACCATGCCCACCTTATCACTACCTTCACAGCCATCATTTTTAATATGTATTCAAATGCATTTTATACATAAAGCTATTATAGTATCGAAATTGATAACTTAATTAGCTATCAAAAGTATATGAAAGGAAAAAAAAAAAAAAACAAAAAACTACTCATGTCAATTAACATTGGGAGAGAGATACCTGGAAAGCAGCGGTTGATGAACCAAACATAAAATCGGAGCCAAACTCTTGCCGGCGGAGGAAACCTGCTGGCGCCGGGACTGTAGAGAACTCCATGATCGATTTTCTTTTAGTTTTTTTTTTTAATCTCACCGATTTCTAATTAATACACTTGAACTAGATTATTGTGAATCCTAGCTATTTATAGACAGCCAATTTTGAGGCGAAATGGCATTTTGCGGCATTTTTAAATAATTTTATTCTTGATGACGTCAGCTAGCTATTCCTATTATAAGATTTTAATAATTTGCAAATTGCAAACACGTACGGAGATTCAATTAATTTAATTCCCACAATAATTGAAAAGCCGAAATATTGTGGGAAGTAAGGAATGATTTAATTCCATAGATTAGTTCAAATACAAATGCTCGAAGCCCACAATGTTTGAAAAGTTATATATAATGTGTAGAAAAGGGAAACTTTTTCCATGAATTCCCAAGTTCATAGTTTGCGACTTTGTGCGTCATTAAGATTGTTTGCCGGTAAATAAATAACTATTAATAAAGCGTGGTTCGCCGGTGAGGGTATTCGTGTCCGACTTGCTCCGATTCGTCATCTTTGATACATGTATGATTGGGGTTGTCCTCCAATTAAACTCCGATGCCAAAGTTCGCATTTAAACATAGAGATAATTTAGTGAGGCTGGAGAGAAATTCAATAAAAGAGAGTACCCTATCATGGAGAAGAGTATATCATTTTATAGAAGTATGTCGCTCAGACCAATGCTTCAGGTTGGGCCAACGAGCAAAACGGGCATATGTTATATATCTTAAGTACATATGGTTTTACTAGGAATAATATACTGCAATAAAATAAAGGCTTAATCACTAATTGCCCCCCTCCCCACCCCCCCCCCCACCCCACCCCCCAGCGTATATTGGCCTTCTTACTGGTTCTCCCATGTTTTTAAAACTAACTCATTGTCCCTCTTTTGACTAATTCAAATGTAATAGTTGTTAAAATGACAAAACTACCCCTCCTTTCTCCTTCCTCCCCCTTCTCTCCTTCCTCCACCGAAAATTCTCTCCCCCATATTCCATTTTACAGAAATCCATTCAGCATTTGCAACTAAATCTCATTGAATAATCATTCACACTCAAAACACAATGAATCAAATAATATGTAAAGAAAATCCATTTAGCAATTTTTTTTTTTTTTAAGAATCCAAAACTCACCAACTCAAAATTAGAATGAAACCCATTTTTTTTTTTTTTTTAAATGAAACCCCAGCTGCTGGGTTTCATATATATGAAACCGACCCAGCATGAAACCCGGCCGCTGGAGGTGGTAAAATGGGGATGGGGGAAGAAGAGGGGCGGCGGGGTAGGGAGAAAAGAGGAGCGGCGGCGGCGGGGAAGAAGATAGGAAAAAGGGAAAAAAAAAAAAACTTTCGGGAAAGATGGGAGAGGAAGAAGAAGACTCATGGGGACAATTTAGTCTTTTCAATAATAATTTTAGTGACTTAGTCAAAAGGGGAGGCAAAGGGTTAGTTTTAAAAATAAGGAGGCAACCAGTAAGGAGGCCAAAACACGGGGGGTGCAATTAGTGATTAAGTCTAAAATAAATAGATAAATAAATAAAATAAAGAGAGAGAAGGCAATTGGCGCATAATCCTTCAAAATTGTAACAATTGACGCACATTAGCTCAGAAACTATAGACGGCCGTCCATATTAATTTGCTTGTTTTGCTAATAGTACTATAATTATTTACATATTTTTGTAAATTACCAAAATTCCCTTAAAAAGTTTATCTAAATTGTATTCCAATATCCAATGTTTTGTTAAATTACATGTTAACCCATGAAATTTTAACAAACTACAGTGTTTTTCTTTTCTTTTTTTTTATTTGTGTTTTGGTTCAATGATGTGTTCATTTTTATATATTATTGACATAATTGACTTATAAAGCTAATTTTTTTTTATTGGAGTAGAAATCTTCATCCATAAATTTAAAATTTTTTTTATTAAATTTTTTCTTATTATTTTATTTGAATTTCCTTTTAATTCTAATTTTAAGATATTGGAGAATTCAACCATTAAAAAAATACTTATTTATAGCATTAAATTTAAACTTTATATAATTTTACTTAAGTTCGTAAAATGAATTTTTTTTATAGATATTTTATATTTTTTTAACTAAACCTCTATTAATAATGAGTGAGCTGCCCAAAATGTCACTTTACTTTGCTACTATGGCTGCTTTGGTAACTAAACCTTTTTTATTTCCTAGAAATATCATCATACTTTTAAAAATGTGTCAAAAATGTCACATTTGGGGGTTTGACTCTTAGTCTTGACTGAAACAGGGGTATTCTTGTCATTAGCTAACAGTAGGGACGAAATAAAAAATAAAACTAACAGCAGGGGCTTTTGGAGAAAAAAACTATGCATCTACTCCGATGAACAGTTCCCGGAACTGTTCATCTTCTCATGAAACCGGTACTGTTCATCGTTTTTTTTTTTTTTGGCCTCCTTCTTCTCCTTCTTTTTCCGTTGAAGACCCAAATAAATCGGGTCTTCATTTTGGCTCGATTTGGGTCTTATTCTTCTTCTTCCGATGAAGACCCACAGAGGAGGAGGAAGAAGAAGAAGAAAAGGAAACACCCCCCGATGAACAGTTCATCGGTTCATCAGAGTAAATGCACAGTAATTTTTTTCCAAAAGCCCCTGCTGTTAGTTTTATTTTTTATTTAGTCCCTACTGTTAGCTAATAACAAAAATACTCCAAAATGTGATATTTTTGGCATATTTTTAAAAATATGATGACATTTTTGAGAAATAAAAAAGTTTAGTTACCAAAATGAACATAATAACAAAGTAAAGTGATATTTTGGACAGTTCACTCATTAATAATGGACTCATCCGCGCTTTGCGGGGACTCACGAACAGGTGGATTCCACCCCAAAAGAAAACAAAACTACTTTTACAAAGTCCAGAGATCTAGCTAATGGTCAAACATCAAGATAATATTAAGAAATATGATCCAAATTATATGTATACACACGTGGTACTTTATAATTTGGATCATATTTCTTAATATTATCTTGATGTTTATATATATATCCAAATTAACTATAAAGGAGTGAAGCACTTTTTTGAAGTGTGCACCGACAAAATGCATTCATCTATGAATTCTTTAATTTGAAGGCACTACTTGTGAACCATGTTAAGATATTGATTAAATGAAAATAGACACATTATTTAAACTTAGCAATGAAATTACTGTTTGGTTAAGGGATAATTCGTTCATTAAATTTGACTGATCAATAGTTTCTTAATTAACAAGACGGTAGTTTTATCTATCTCACATCTAATATTATATATATGAATTGGGAGTTGGAGGGGTGTAAAGACCTTTAAATCCCCTGCATACGCCCACGGGTGGAGCCAAGGGAGAGGTGGGGTGGTTCTCGAACCCCTCCAACCATTTCTTACATCTTTATTACTAGTGCAAACTTTTTTATTAATTTTTTTTATAATTAATGTTTTTAACTATAGAAAAGAAAGTTTTATATATATTAGACTCCTTCAAAAATTATAAAACATTATTTCTGAATTTGCCACTGCATACCCCTGGCTACCCTAATCATTTAATTAATAATTAAACGTAGTGCACCTGCAAAAAAAGTAGTGTACTCGTCCTTTTTTTATAATCCTAGTGCAGAACACGTAGTTGCGATTGACTTACTTTTGAAATTTGGAATCACTAATCCATCCAAGAATTAATAACCTATTACTTAAGGCTCTGTTCTCTTGTAGTTTGTGTAGGAGAAATTTTGTTGGAGGAAAGTTTTTTGTTAGAAATTTTTTGGAGAGAAATTTTTTTTTGGAAAATTGTGTAGGTGAGAGATTAAAAAGTGTAATGATTGTGTTATTTTTTGAATTTATGTGAGTAGGTATTTAGAGAGAATTTTAAAATTTTAATTTTAAATTGTTAAAAAAGTGAAGTTTCTTTGTGTAAAGTTTTGAGAAAAAAAAAGTGATGATTCTTGAAAAATTGACACAAGAGAACAGAGCCTAAGGCTGTAGTATATGTAGAAAAGGGAAACTTTTATCTTTCTCAATGAAAAGAAATAACTATTAATGAAGCGTGATTTGCTGGTGAGAGTATTGTGTCGAACTTGCTCCGATTTGTCATCTTTGATACCTCTATAATTGGGGGTTGTTTCCCAATAAAATTCCGATGTCAAAGTTAGTGTTTAGATATAGATATAATTTAGTGAGACTGGAAAGAAATTTAGTAAAAGAGAGTACCATATTATGGAGGAGTATACCATTTTATAGAGGTAGGAGTACGTCGCTTAGACCAATCGTCCTTCATGTCACCCGATATGGTGAAGCATGAGATATCTATCTTTTGTCCTGGTATAGTTGATCCTCCGACACTGAACCAATTTGAGCCGGATCGTAAGTCTAGCTAGTAATTGGCATCGGATTGAACCAAAGAGCAATCAAACCATGCACACTAGTTATATATTTACTAGGAATAATATACTAAAATAAAATAAATAGATGAATAAATAAAACAAAGAGAGGGAAAAGGCAATTGGCGATAATCCTTCAAAATTGTAACAGTTGGCGCACATTAGCTCAGAAACTATAGACGGTCGTCCGCGTTAATATGCTTGGTTTTCCTAGCTAATAGCACTATAATTATTTATTTATTTTTGTAAATTACCAAAATTCCCTTAAAAAGTTTATCTAAATAGTACTCCAATATCCATTGTTTTGTTAAATTACATGTTAACCCATGAAATTTTAACAAACTATATCTAGATCCCTATAGGGAGTACAATGTGATATATCTTCACATAGCATTCTCTTGACTAGACTTTAGCCTAAAATGACATCTAGATCCCTATAATTTGCATTAAAGGAACTCGGTTCATTGGTCCTATAAAGGGACCAGCTGCAATTTATTGAAACTTTAGAGATGAGTTTTAATTTAACCCAAACTTTAAGGAGCACAGTATAATTTGTCCTGAAAATTTTAGAAATTGTCATGGATAGAGGAACGGAAGGCTACCCACTTCTTGTCACTCTATAAGCTTGAATACACATGTAATTCCATAAATGGGAAATGAAGAGAATTAATTACAAAATAAACCATCTGGGTTTCAAAGAATATACACTTCTTGATGTGCCATATCCAGACAGAATTGTTACTGTTGTGCACGGCCCCACTTTTATGAGTGAAAAGGACATAATAAATGAAGTGAATTTTGAGTAAAAATGTGTGTTCTTACTTTTATGAGTTGTCAAAGATTGTCTTGTTTTCAATCAAAATGTGGTCCTTGGGTACTCGTACTGGTGGATTTTCAGGAAATCGGACTAATATTTTTACACATCCCAGAATTTTCAATCAACATTAATTTAAAGTGCAAGTGGGGACCTTCAAGATATTCTCGAAATAAACAACTCATAAAAGAAAAATACAAATTAAACAAGCACCACAAAGTCTCAACATCATCAGACAAACATGATAATTAAGCTCTGGTGGAATTCCACACAACATCACCAAGCATTAATTTATTGCACACAAATTAAACTTCCAAGAGCTCGATCAAGGTGTGAATCCATCACTTAATTCTTCTTCCCTTGGCAAGTTTTATTTCTCACTGAGGAAATGCTTGAGCCATGCTGCGGAGAGCTTAGGATGCCTATTCCCGCCGTTCTTGTAATCCACGTAGACCAGCCCGAACCGAGCATGGAAGCCGTTATTCCACTCGAAATTGTCCAGCAGCGACCACACGAAATATCCCTTCACCTTCGCTCCTTGCCTGCAAGGACAAAATTATCAATTTTACAGCCAAATATTTTTCAGATAATTATTAACATTTACTTTTATAATTTGTTGAAGAATGATTATTACTTCATTGCCTCCAGAAGGTACGTGAGGTGATCGTGGATGTGTGTCACCCTCTTTTGATCGAAAAAGGAGCTCCACAGCCTTGAGCTATCATCATCGTGATCATCGATGCCTGCAATAATGACACATTACTTTCTCAGTCTCTTATAAAAAGATACTTTTATAATAATATTTTGATATAAAGGGTATAGACATTTACCATTTTCAGTGATGTAGATGACAGGATCATTATAATTGTTTTTTATGTAAAGCATCAGATCCTTCATCCCTTTGGGATATGAAATAAGCCAGGCTGAAGCTCCCTGCAAAATTAATGACAAGAGTACCAAATTAAACATATAATTAATTAGCTCGATCGGGAACAAAATTTATTTAAATTGTGCTTAATTGCTCACCTTGTCGGTTCCAATGGGAACATCTGCCCCAGTGGTCGATTTGCGGGTCTCTGCAAAAGAAAAAAAAAAACACAAATCAATAATCTTCATGGTTAATTTAACCTTAAAACACTTGAAATAAGATAATGATTTGTAGTAATTAATTACCATAATACGCGAGGTGTTGGTCTGTGACATAGTTTCTGCCAATCTTCAAGTGTTTCTGTTTAGGTTCTTGATGAGCCACAAAGCGAGCAGTGTAGTAATTAACACCAATGAAGTCATAGCTTCCCTGGATTAACTTCCTGTCTGCAGCGCTCATTTCAGGAAGATGTTCTTTCTTCACAAACTCCCTCATGCTCTTCGGATAATCTCCCTTCACCAACGGATCCAGGTACCTAAACATTTACACAGGAAATTTGTTTGAAGAAATTAACCAATTTTCTTAAATTAATGAAACATTGGGTACGTACAGAAAAATGGATAAATTGATACTGACCAACCAATAAAGAAATCAAGGGCCCTGAGGGCAGCAGCCTTATCCTTTTCATCATCAGGATTGCGGGGCTCAAACCACATGGACACTAACGTTATTCCAATTTGCTTCTTTTTCCAAAGATTGTCACGCCTCTAGATAAATAAATTAAAATTAAAATCATTGATCTTTAACAAAGCTAGCTAGAAATGAGTACTATTTCATGAGTTCCAAACCTGATATTTGTTTCTGAACACTTCCACAGCCTTAGCGTGAGCGAGGAGCTGGTTATGGGTGACAACGTAGGGATACGAAAATTCATCAAGGAACTGAGCTTCGGAAGCCCAATCAGTGACGGGTTTGAAAACCATTATCTTCTTCCTCTGTGTCTTCTCGTGAATCGTCGAGCGAGAAGGATGGAGAATAGAGCCTCCGTCATCGTCATCCTCCTCGTCCTCTTCTTCAGCTGCCTTTTCAGCAGCAGGAGCGTCGGCCTTGGCAGTCCCTTTGTCATCATTTGTGCCGGGGTTGAAAAGTTGTTCATGGACTGTGCCTAAGCCGGGCGCGTGAGCATTGATAACGTGCGCCGAATAGGCAAAAGTGAACGGTTCGTTCATTGTAATCCAGTGGTCAACGTATTCACCGAACTCCTGGAAGCAAACATCCGCATAGACAGCGAAATCATCCCTGCAAGAAACAAAATGGAAAACTGATTAGGCCAATATTCAGAGATTTAGTGACGAATCTTGCTCTTTAGTGACAAAATCCTCCAAAATTCGTCACTGAAGCTCCATTTTCGTGTATTAATGTTCTTACGCTACTCTGCGATCCAAGAATCCGTTGTATTCCTCTTGCAAAGCTAGAGGAAGATCCCAGTGGAAGAGTGTCACATATGGTTCTATCCCTGAAAATATATACACACATTATTATTTATTAATATTGTAAAGAAATATATATATATATATATAAGCATAGTAAATATTTGAAAAGAAGGAAATATATAGTTGACTGTATTTACCATTATCTCTGAGTCTCTTCATAAGCTTCTTGTAATAGTTAATACCATCTTGGTTTCGGGACTGTATCTTTCCAGCTGAAAATCCAAATTAAATAACCTCTATTTCATTTTTACAAAAACCAAGTTGAGAAGGTAAAAATTAAAACTGTTAAAGCAAAGGTTAATATATAGTAATAATTTAATTACTTGGCAAAATTCTGGGCCAGGAGATAGAGAATCTGTAAGCATCAAACCCGATCTCCTTCATCAGTTGCACGTCCTCCTGTAATTTTTTTAATTTGTTCGTAAATTAATTAATGAACTACGCAGTCACGTATTAATAAGTCACGCTATTATGAATATATATACCTCGAATCTTTCGTAGTGATTGACAGCATCCTCAGTGTATGGTTTAAATAACTCTGCCATTTTTTGCAATAAAATTTAGTAAACAAATATTTTGTACGTGTTAGATTAATTCTTTTCATCAATTAAAGAATTTAAATTTATTAATGTTCTTGAAGAGTGGAAAAAGACCATGTTCTTTAGCAAAGGGATCCCAGATGGAATCTCCTCTCCCGCCCTCGTCTAGACCACCTTCTATCTGCATAAATGCATGCCAAATCAGAGATGCATTAATATTTATGGATAACTAAATGTTATTTGCATGGATTCGTGACCAATGAAATGTACCTGGAAGGCAGCTGTGGCAGCTCCAAAGACGAAATCTTTGGGGAAATCGGAGCGCCGGATGAACGCCGGAGCTCCGGAGAAGAAGTTAACAAAAGGCTCCATGATGATAACTGACTTTTGTGTTGCAAAATGAACTAAAAGAGTGAGCTGTGTGATTTTGCTAGCTTTGGATGCCTGCACCATTTATTAGCACCCACGGAAGGGTGTTCTTGGAAATACTTGGAAATTGAAGGGCATCTCTTTTTTGCAATCATTGTCCGCTAGCCAATGTGAAAAACGTGTCCGTGACAATAATGCAGATATGTGATTTTCATTTATTTGGAAAACGTGGTGGGGCCGGCAAGTATTTTTTGTTTGGTTTCAAAAGGAATTAATTAAATTGATGAGTTTAATTAACACCTCTTTTAAACTAAACTAGATACAAATCACACGTCAAGGAATCAATGGTACGTAGCCTTCATGTATATCCCATGTTCGGTTAGAAGAGTACATTTTGAAATTGTATTTTATAATTTATAAATAATTGTATCATTAATCTCTTATAGCAGAACGAAAAGAGTATAATGATATATGAAAAATGAGAGAGAGTTACTGTTGCTTGGTAAGAATATTGTATTGCATGTACTGGAAGTCGTGTCGTGAGAGTAGTTGCTTGGCAAAAAAATGATGTTAGACCTAGAGGATGTAAGTGTGCTTGGCAAAAATATCATGTTGATGGGCATGAAGGATGGACAAATATAATGGTTGAGTAGGTTTTTTTTTTTTCCTCTTTTGGTATAAAATATCATAATCTGATGACAAAATGTATTTAACGGTTGGACGAGGTACGTACGTATCGAGTTTAGTATTTGATCTATTGTGATTAGTTTTTGAAAATAAGCATATCGAGTCTAGCTTTTATTGTATCGCGTATCAAATTTGACATTTTATTTCTTAAGTGCAACTGCTCATGTATTGTGCAGTGGGGAAATTGAATTCCAAAAATTGAGGGGCCTGTGGTCATAAAACTTTTTGTATGAGCCACAAATATATATATATATATATATATTTGCATTAAAATATAAATACTTACTAGTAAAAAAGAAATTTGGCAGTGGTCTCCAAGAAGTTCCGCCATTAAATTATTGTGGTTACGAGTTTAACTATTGTCATATTGCATCTCACATGTAAAGTTTAACTATTGCTACATCGCATCCTACACGTAGCATCTTACCTATGGTATATTGGTTTAGTACACAATTTTTTAACTCATTTATTTCAATTAAAAAAAATTTATATACAGTTAGAGCTATACTTTATGACTTATAAACAAGCCTAATTAATTACTTTTTTTTTTTTTTAACGAAACAGAGGTAGTATTTTTAGCCAGTCATTAATTATCCAAAACGACTAAAATCTAAGTAGTTAATGGAGAACAAGTTGGCAAACTAGTCTTCGACTCTTTGGTAATTCATTCATGCTTTATTAATTCGGAATTGATATTTGCAGCGACGGTTTCGATATTTGCAGCGACATTTTTGCGTGAAAAGACCAAAATACCCTTGGGGTAAAAAAAATTAAAATTTTCCAATCTGTTGGAATAATTTTTTAAAAAAAATAAAAATCCAGAACCATCGTCAGTCGCCGGCGATGGTTCTGCCCCCCCCCCCCCCCCCCCCCCTAAAACTTCACATTTTTGATATTTGCAGCGACCACTGGGCGGATCTTTGCCAATCCGGTAAAAAATTAAAATTTTCGACAAAAATACTAACAAATTCAGACATAAACAACTAAAATAATCAAACCAACTATCTAAAACAATACCGCAAAACATTTTAACTTTCGCCACTAACATTTTTTCGATCCGAGTCGTCTCGATTTTTATCCGATTTTGTGATTACACCCGAAAAAAAATTTGAACTTTTAAGGGGGGGTAACCATCGCCGGTCGCCGGCGATGGTTGTGAGAAAAACCATTGCCGGGAGCCGGCGATGGTTTTCCAGAACCATCGCCGTCGCCCGGCGATGGTTTTACACAAAACCATCGCCGGCGCCCGGCGATGGTTCTGGATTTTTTTTTTTTTAATTATTCCATGGACATTGGAAAATTTTAATTTTTTTAATTTTTTTTTACCCCAAGGGTATTTCGGTCTTTTCACAAAAAAATGTCGTTGTAAATATCGAAACCGTCGCTGCAAATATCATGCCCCTATTAACTTCTCAGGGAAAGTGATCGTTGTCAGTTCAGTACTACGAATGGAGATAACTTTGACAAACATAGGCTTCTGTTAGAAATCAGCTATTGATCGAGTATTGACCAGAAAATAATAGGTTAAGTTACAAAATTTCCCATTGAGCCTTGTCTAAATTATTTCGGAATTTTATTATTTGCAATAACATTTTCCAATGAAAAGTTTAAAATACCCCTCACACTAAAAAAAAAAAAAAAAAAAAGGCAAAAGTTTATAAATAGGCCTGTAAAGAAAAAAGAAGCAGAAGCAAAATCATTCATTTTACTGCAAAGGTGAGGAAGCAGAGCTGTGTGGAGAAGAAGGAATCACAAAATTGGCTAAATCGGATAAAAGTCGAGACGAATTGGATCGGCAAAAGGTGAGTGCCTAAACTTAATATTTGTTTCGTTATTGTTTTAATTGTTGTTTTGATTAATTTGATTGTAATATGTCTGGATTTGTTATCATTTTGCCCGAAATTGTTATTTTTTTCCCGAATCTGCGCAGATCCGGCCGTTTTTTCGCCGGAACTGTAAAATTTAGGCCGAGGAGAAGGTTTCCTCGGCCCGGATGGTGACCGGAGGTATTCCAGAGGGAAATACCACCGGGGCGGTATTTCCCTTCCGGACACCGCCGTTCCCAGGCGGTGTTTTTCACCAAAATACCGCCCGAAAATGGGCAATATTCTGGAAAAATACCGTACCGGCGGTATTTTGGGCCGGTAATACCGCCGGCGACCGGCGCTATATTTGGGCAAAATACCGCCCAAGCGGTATTTTTTCAGAAAATAACGCCGGTCGCTTGCGGTACTACCAGCCAAAAATACCGCCGAGCGATCGCGGTATTTTTCCAAAAATACCGCGGTCGCCCAGCGGTATTTCCGATATGAATACCGCCGGCGACCGGCGGTATTTCCTCCAGGAATACCACCGGCGAACGGCGGTATTCTTGGGAAAAAACCGCCGGCTGGCAAGGGATATTTTCCGGCGATCGGAGGGATTGTTGGCGGTTTTTGCCCGAAAGGGGCGAGTTTTGAGCCAATATTTTAAATTTTCTTTAACTTTAATTGTGTTCTTGTTCTTTATATGTTATCAATTAATTTAGTATTGATAAATGCGTGTTTATATTATTGCAGATGGCAGAGGCATTTAGAAAATTAAAATTAACCAAAAGCAAAAAGGATAACTATTTGTAATTGGTTGCAAAAAACACTAAGGTGACACAGTCCTCCTCTGAGGAAGTAGGTGATCGAATACCTCCCACTGCATCCGAGCGCCAGAGAAGGGTGGTAGGAAGAGCGCATGGCTCTTCTCGCTTTTCAAATGCGACGAGGGAAAGTAACATTGATTACGGCGAAACAGAATTTGTCCCGCCATACATTGGAAATGCGGAGGAGGAGGAAGCTAGGGAAAATGTTACAGATACGGCAAAAAACGGCAGAATAATCGCAAATCAGGGACAAAAATTCCGCCTACATGGGGTTTTTTTCCGAAAATGAAGGGGTATACAGAGATTTTTTTTAAACAAACTAATTTCAAGTAAAAAATATATATATACAGTGTTTACTTACAGTGTAATATGGATCGTCCTCGAGTAAACCGGCCATATTTGAATAAACGTGTCAGGGATAAATGAATTACTGTATATAAAATTGTTGGTGTAAATGGAAAACAAATCCACAATATCCTAGGCAAGCTTTGCTTTTATAAGTGAAAAATGAAGAAATTTTTTTTTAACCAAAAAGGGCAAATTAGACTTTTCATAAAAAATATTAGTGTCAATAGTAAAATGATTACTGTAAATAGTATGCCCAATTATTTAGTCTTTCTCCGTCTTATATACAGAGTTCGGTTTTAAGTTATAATTTGTTATTCAAAAATACTTGTATCACTCGACTATTTTAATTGGACGGAGGGAGTAGTAATTTTTTTAATACCATCAGAATTTGCTTGAAGTGTTAGAATATGTTTTATAATTTAGACAAACTTTAGGATCCGTTAAATAATTTAGGGTGAAGTGCATTTTTTGTCACATAATTTTGACAATGTGCAAAAATAATCCTGCAAGTTTGAAAATTTGATTTTTAGTCATGTAAGTTTTAAAAATGTGCAAAAATAGCCACCCTATTAACTTCCACCCTATTAACTTCCACCGTGAAGTACCTAACGGAGACTTTTATCGGGGAAAAATAGTCAATTCACAACTATTTTGCACTGCTTATCTTCTTCTTCCCCCCCCCCCCCCCCCCCCCAACACCCATTTTTTTTTTTTTTTTCTTTGTTCTCCATGAAGGAATAGCCAGGAACGAACCATGGACTTTCTGTCGGAACATTTTTCCGACGAATCCAAAACAGGGACCAGCAACAACAGCCGACGGCCCGACGGTGAAGCAGCCCAGAAAAACAACCCTGTTCCCAAGCATTTCGTGCAAGTTAATGATGGCTTCTTCTTCTTCCTTGCTGAAATTTCCCAAACAGAGAATGCAGAAACAAATTAACCACAAATTGAAACTTTCCCAAACAAATTAAACTATGTTCTTCACTTTCACTTCTCTAAAAAGCTACCATCTATAATCTAATCTACCACCACCGACCACCCTCTCCCCGCCGCCCATTCAAACTGATTTTAAAAACAGTTTAGTCCAGGAGCTACCAAGCAAGAGTTTTGAAACAATTAAACAAACTCAGCCATCCTAGAAAAATTCACCAAAACAATTCCTGAAATAGTTGGATCTAGCAGCCGAAGATAAAAAAAAAAAATTTAAAAAAAAAAAAACAGAAGGGAGAAGGAAGAATTAAGAAGATGATGAACAGTGGAAAATGTGGAGTTAACGGTGGAGTTAACATAGTGACTAATTTTGCACCTTTTTAGAAATTACATGACTAAGAATCATCTTCTCAAAGTTATGTGATCATTTTTACAATTTTGCTAAAGTTATGTGACCAAAAATGCACTTCACCCAATAATTTAAACAAATATTGGCAAAGAGTTAATGTAATTTACTGAAATAATAATACGCATAAAAAAACATGTAGCCAAAGCATGTGACATTTCGATGACACACATATCGAGTGTATCACAATTATGTTGTGAAAATAACATTTCAAGTTTAGTCTTTATTGTGTCACGGATTGAATTTACTTTGAAAAAATTTGATCGAATATAGCTTTCTAGTATTCCAAAATTACCTCTGAGTACCAAAGCATATATATCGTGAATCCATTTTAACATATTATGTATCATGTATTGAGTACTTTAGTCGCTTGTGTATTGAGTTTAATTGTTAATGTATGGAACTCATGAGTTTAATTGGTGAAAAATGCGTATCAAATTAGTTTATGATGTATCCTGCATTGAATTTAGTCTCTTTGGTGTATCTAGTTCAACCTCTGATATAATCCCACCAACTTTAAAATTTGTGGCTAAGGATTAGGAGGAATCGCAACCACCGGATTTCATGGTGGTTTCCGTATGATTTCTTCACGTCAATTTCCTTTTATTGTAAGCGAAAAGAAAGTAAAGTTCGTTCAAATATCATGATCTACTTGCATCTTACTTCCAGTGTGTGTATATGTATATATATATGTACATATATATATATATATATATATATATATTCTCTCCGTAATATTACAGTATTATAAGTGTGTTCTCATAATAAAATGGACTAAGTATTGTTTTTTCAATTCGGTCAACTGATTTCGAAAACCTCTTCGGCCGGTTTCAAACTAATTTCATGCTTGACTGTTTGATGAGCTCGATATTCAATGTTTCAATAACTGAACTCGATACACAATACTTGTTGATTTAACATATATAATTGCAAATTTCGGAAGCTAAACTCGGTATTTCATCATTTAAAATAGTACGTCACATTTCAATACCTAATTTAAGGACATTACATAAATGTTATGCCTCATAGACTAAAATTCACTCGTGGTTGGGCCTCTAGATGCGTCATTATACAAATTTTTGTGTAATTGTTATAATATGACTATTTAATCAGAAGTATATCATTTTTATTTATTTTATAAGGGCAGTTTTTATTCTTTAGACATACATTAAGCCACACTTTAATTCTCACTAGAAGTCATTGAAAATTCTTAAACCGCTCACTAAAACATAGGATTACTTTGAGCTCTCTATAGATCATAATTTTCATATATGTCACCAATATGCCCTCTAAATAAACAGAACTGACAAATATAAGAATCAAACTCCTTACTTTTGAGTGCTGAGACATTGACTCGTTCCTAATCACTTTCAATTAAGATAGAGAAAATATTATCGAAAAATATGAATCACTTGTTACTCATTTATACTTTCTTAATAAGTGAGGTAGTCTTGCTATGTATGACTAGTATAAAATTTACTCATATAAAAATATTACTCACTCTGTTCCCTTAAAAGAATTCACTTTATTACAATAAAACAGTACAATAAAATAAATTCTTCTAATAAAACAGAGGGAGTAATTTGTTATCGTTTGATTAAATTTCTCTGGCAAACATCAATATATAGCTAAAATTTTCTATGCCAATTATGTGACACAACGACTTAATTACCTATTGTCTCACTTATACGTTAAAAAATAACATTTAAAGATAAATAATTGTTTTGGAATATACAAAATAGATTGTACAAAGAATGTGGATTGAACATGTGACATGGTTATGTATATATATATAAGAGGCATACTAAACGCAGTAACCGTTTTACTATTCGCAATAACATTCTCCTATGAAAAGACAAAAATACCCCTGGTCAAAAAGAAAAAAACCGGGTACTGTTAAAATATTCCCTCGTGACTCATTTTGTGAAAGTATAACTTTTTTTTTTTTTTTTACATGACTGTTAAAATATAATTAGTATTTATATTATTACTTTTTAATTCTGTGTTTAAGTGTAATTACACATAATTATAGTACCAGAAACATGTATAGACGAGTTGAACTATCCGGCCGTGCGCGCATCGGTATTAAAATAAAATGCATCGCTTGTATCGTATATCGAGTTTAATTTTTTATGTTTCGGTTTTAACTGATGATGTATTCTCGTTATAAATTTACTCTATTATGTAACGCTTATTAAATTTGACATATGGTGTATCTTGTATTGAATTTAGGGGCTGCTTGGTTTGGGGTTTTGGGACTATGGAATGGGAATGGAATGGGTATGGAAATGAAAGTTGTTGTTTGGTTAGATTGGGGTATGGGTTTGATTCCCTCCTTTGAGGGAATCCTCCATATCCTAGCATATTGGGGGGTATGGGTTTGATTTCCTCCTTTTGTGTGTATTTTTTATTTTTTAAAAATTTTAAGTGCTAAAATTCATCATTATAATATATTTTAACACAAATAGTTTATAATATATCAAAATTTAAATGTAAAAAAAAATAAAAATAAATTTTAATCCTAAAAAGTTTATTTGTGAACCAAACACCATCTATCATTCCCTCTACTATCATTCCCTCTACTATCATTCCCCACTATTATCATTCCATTCCCCTCTACGAACCAAGCGGCTTAGTATTTGATGTATCGCTTTACCGGCTGATATATTGCAACAGTCAAAGTTTTAGAAATAAGAGTACTGTGTTTAATAGGAAGTGCTTTGGCAATTACATTTTCCTATGAACCATCTAGCAAGATATTCATGATCATATAGGATTCTGTTATTGAAAGTTTAGTAAAAAATTATTAATTTGAATTAGATATTTATAATTATTTTAGTAAGATATGAAAATTTTTAAAAAATTGATTATTTTATTAAGGCTAAAAGATGTTTAGAATTTTCCTCTATTTGGACCGACTGGTATAAAACTAATAATTTATTTATTACTATATTGTCGGAAACTCCATTTTGTATCGTGTGAGACCATACAAAAATAAGACAAAAAATTGTATATAACTTGTCAAACGATTTAACGCGCGGTTTTTTTAAGGACATGGGTATCAATTTTTAGGCTAAAAAATATTGCCTGCTCTATAAATTAAAAAATATTCCGTCCAATATCATTAATTAATAATCGTTGAAAATATCTAAATTTGTGTTAAATAAAATGAACTCATAGATATTGTTGCTTGTAGGCGTTTTATTTGTTTAAATTTATCAAAAAGCACTATTTAATTTAAAATTTAAAATTTTAATTAAATAATATCTGTTTAAATTATTACTCGTAATTTATAGAAGTTTAATTTACATCGATAAATTATAATCACTTTTGAACATCTTCAATATTATTTTTAATACATTATAGTAATACTTGAACCAATAATTTAATCCCCAATAACTTGATGGTACCATTACCATATATAACGAAAGAGTGGATATAGATGTTCCTACCCCACGGAAAGATCGTGTGAGAAAGATAAAAGAGAAAAAAAAAGAGGTTGGTATTTTTTGGTCTTTTAATTCTTTAATATTAAAATTTGAACTGCATTAATAACAATGAAAAGGACAAAAATCATTGGGAAAAGCCTCCATGATATGACGAACCAACTAATTAACTATGTTACAAAAGCTATTTAAAGCGATGCAGAGATAAATGATTAAGGGTACCATCAACGTGAAGCTCGTGTTACTTTTTTTTTCGTCCATTTAAACTAGTCTAATAATACAATTATTTTTAATTCGCGCTTGACTCTTTATATATAATGGAAACAGATTGAGTATATCATACATAATGGAGATTGATTTGTGATGATTTCCCTTTTTCAATTTCGGGCCATCACCCATGCTACCAATAAAATTAATTGAATGCCGATAAATTTTTGATTTTTAATATGTCGAATTTTTTATGTAACTTCATCACTATCTATAGTATTATTTAGAGTTTTAATATTTTGGAGACTATGTCTATCACGTGTCTATTGATGTTGGGTTAGTTTTAATCAAAATTTGGATGATGGGTTACATGAATAACCCAATTTGGGGAATAACGAGAAATAATTTCCAGTTCGATGACGAAAGTGTAATATGAGGTCAAAATTTTTGAGAATCAACGAAAGTATTAAATTATTTTAAAAATATTAAAAGTATATAAGAAATGTGAATAGTTATATGTGTAGAGAATATATATATATATATATAAGATGTATTAAAAACAGTGAAAATTTATTATAAAATATATATAAAAAAATAAATTTGAAACTTTCAAGTACCAATCAATCTTATCTTCAGCTTAATTAATAGAGGAAGAAGGGTCCACACACTATGAAGAGAGAATCAATCATCACTTATTAATATTGCAAAAATAGTTGGCATTAGGTGATGAGTCAATTTGGGGGTTGATATTTTACGCAAAACATGACCTTGGCATTAGGTGATGAGACAATCTCAAGGTTGATATTCTAGGCAAAACATGACCTATAATGTGTATCTCGTGTCGCCTGTGGAAGAACAAGTAAAGATAGATAAACATAAATCTTAAGGACATTTTTATTATTCAAAACAAAATTAAAGATACAAAAGATTAATAATATAGTTCTTAAAAATATTACTCTCTAAATCTCATATAAAAAAGTTTTGTTCCGAATTGTAACTCATAAATAATCGTATTACTAATTTTTTCTAATGAGACATAGAAAATATGAGATAATAGTAATTTTACAAATTCTCAATAGATCTTTCATAAATTATATATAGGTTCTCTAAAACAATATTCTTCTTTGGTCCCGATTCAATATCTAGTATAAATATATAGTCTGTCCAATATCATCAGTTAATAATCCTTAAAAATATCTAAATTTCTGTTAACTTAAATAAAATGAACTCATAGATGTTGCTTGTAGGCGTTTTATTTGTTTAAATTTATGTTTGTGGAAATCGAAAAGCACTATTTAAATTAAAAATTTTAATTTTTAAACTAAATAATATCTCCCTAAATTATTAATTTGTAGAGGTTTAATTTACATATATAATTTACGTGGATAAATTATAATCACTTCTGAACATCTCCAATATTATTTTTAATACATTATAATAATACTCCAAACAATAATTTAATCCCCGACAACTTTATGGTACCATATATAAGTAAAACGAAAGAGTGGATATTATATATAATTAATGTTACTACCCAACGAAAACAACGTGGGAGACAAGTTGGGACCGCATGAAAATTTCACCGACGTTCACACCGCCACGTTTTTAAAAATGTTAAATGAAACTCACGAAATCAAACAGCTGTCACCATAAATATTACTTCTTCCGTCTCACTCAAAAAGTTCACTTTAAAATGTGTACAATTTATTATGGGTTGTGAGATACAACACCTAAAATAAGTAATTTACCACTATATTTTTCATTTATATCCTTACTTTAAAAGTAAGGATTAATTGTAAACCACATATTGTTATATTTATTAGTAAGGGTATGTAATGTAAATAAATTCAAAGTGAACTCTTTAAGCGAGACAGAGGGAGTATTTATTTATGATTAAATAAGACTACACACCAGAATCAAAATGTTTTCAGATCGAAGCTCTATAATCAAACACTCTCATCTGATACTAAATTCAATGTTTCAAATTTGAATTTTTCTCAAATTCTTCTCACATTATTTAAAAATAACACAATCATTAACTATTTTCTACATAACTTTTAATAAAAATAATTCTCTCCCAAATTTTCTTTTCTTAATTTAAGTTCCAATCCAAACATAGCCTTAATCACCCAAACATGATTGATTGCTGTTGACTCAACACTGTTAGTCAATTACGCTTCCAACACTATAAATAGAGTAAGTTTGACATATATTTACTAATTGGCCCCAACACTATTACCAATTAAACTAAACCCCAATTACAAATACAAAAATATTAAATTGGGTATTAGTCTAACACTACAAACAAAGTAAATGTAGGCTTTATATTATATATTACTATGTCGATCCGTCTCACTAAATGAGTCGTAATGATGCATATTTTAATCTAATAATGTTTTTAATAATATAAATATATTAAATTGCCCCTTCCTTTCTAATTGTGATTTCATGAGACTGATATATATATTTTTTATAAAAATAAAAATGGGATTGAATACTTTTTATTATTACAGAAAACAAAGAGAATATAAAAGAAATTTCACCAGGAGTGACAAATCAATATTTTATAGTTTACTCGTACTTTTTCATCCTCAACCTTCTTCATCCTCATCTTTAGCTTCTTCCTATAAGAATAGTTTAATTTCTAAGGAATTAAACTGTTGGAATATCACCAATGGAAGATCAAAGTTAGTATTAATCTCATTTCTAGAATGGAAAATGTCTATTGCACATATTATGTGCAGAAAAATATGCACATAAAGTTATTTTTGTTAGCCACTTAAATGCTATTTTACAAAAATATCCTTATTATATTATATTTTTTTCCTTTCTCCTCTCTCCTCTCTCTTGCAATTAATTTTTCACAAAATCTTCCTCATATATATATTTTTTTTAAATGATCTCAAAATCTTCCTCTATCATTATTTGTTCTACAATTTGATTTCCTTCTTCCTACACTAATTATTTATGCTTTTTAATTTTTTCAGTTTTGACTTTCTCTAATATTTTTTTAGCTTTAGCAATTGCATATGTGAAACCCATTTCACTACAAAACGAATTATCTAATTTTTTCTCTTAGTTTTAGATTCTAATTTATTCATTTTGTTCATGATATAATAATTATAATTTTATTATGAAAAAATGGGATTGGCAAAAAAAAATTAATGGCAAAAAAACACAAAAGGGTAAGTTCTCTTATTTTGTGTTTAGTGAAAAAGAAAGTAAGAGAAAAATTATAATAATAATTATTATTAAAAAATGAATAGATTAGAATACTAAATATTAAGTTCAATGGGGTTTAAAATGCTTATTAGTGAAAATGAAAGGGTAATTCTTTTTTTTAAAAAAAGCTGTCATAAATAAAAAATACCAAAACTAAATTAATTAAAGAAAAAAATTATAGAAAAAGGAAAAAAAAAAAAAGAAAAAAGAAGAAGAAGAAGAAGTGGGTAGAGAGAAGATAGAGGAGAGAGGAGAAAAAAAAGAGTCTAATGCAACAAGGAAATTTTTGTAAAATATTATTTAAGTGACTCACAAAAATCGCTTTATGTATGCACATATTATGTGCATTTAACAGCATCCTTCTAGAATTTAGTTTAGACTTGAAGACATATATAGTATATATAGACACTGAAAAAGAGAACCTTATTCATTCCAGATGATACATTATTTATTGAGGCATACTAAACGCAGTAACTGTTTTACTATTCGCAGTAATATTTCCCTGTGAAAAGACAAAAATGTCCCTGGCCAAAAAGAAGAAAATCGGGTACTGTTCACCAGTGCGTGAACAGTACCCGGTTAAAAAAAATTGAAGAAATACCGCCGACCGCCGGCGGTATTTTCCGGCAAAAATACCGCCGGTCGCCGGCGGGTATTTTCCGGCCAAAATACCGCCAGTCGCCGGCGGTATTTTTGGCGACCCGGAAATACCGCCGGCGGTATTTTCCCCCGAAAATACCCCCGGCAACCGGTGGTATTTTAGCCGGAAAATATCGCCAGCGGTCGGCGGTATTTTTCCGGAATTCCGGCCTGGAAGACAGTCTCCCCGGCCGAAATGTTGCAGAAACAGAAAAAAACGTCCGGATAATCGCAGATCCGGGAAAAAAAATTCCCCCCGAATGGGTTTTTTTCCCGAAAATTACAATGAAGGGGTATATAGATAATTTATGCAAACTAATTTAAAGTAAAAAAATAAATATAGTGGTTACTTATAGTGTAATATGGATCGTACTCGGGTAATTCGGGCTTTTTACAGGGGAATGTTACTGCGTTTAGTAAAATGGTTCGTTCATTGTTATCCAGTGGTCAACGATATCACCGAACTCCTTGAAGCAAATATCTGCATAGTCAGCGAAATCATCCCTGCCAAAGACAAAAATGAATGAAGATTAACTAATTAATAGGGGAATTAAGTGTTGGTTAATTAGATTAGTGTAGTATTTGCTTACGCTACTCTGCGATCTAAGAAACCGTTGTATTCCTCTTGCAGAGCTAGAGGAAGATCCCAATGAAAAAGTGTCACAAAAGGTTCTATGCCTGTACATGAAAATTAAATTGGTCGCTATTGAGAAACCAAATTAAAATTCGTCGCTAATGAGAAGTAGTGGTCGTGTGTATTATACCATTATCTCTGAGTCTTTTCATAAGTTTCTTGTAATAGTCTATCCCTTCTTGGTTACGTGACTCTTTTTTTCCATCTGAAAATCCAAAATAACATTAATTTATTGTTAGAATTAAGCACAATAATGAAGGAAATAATTAAGAAAATGCTAAATTAATTAATTCATAAATTACTTGGACAAATTCTGGACCATGAGATGGAGAATCTGTAAGCATCAAAGCCAGTCTCTTTCATTATTTGCACATCTTCCTCGAATTTTTCGTAATGATTAACAGCATCTTCAGTGTATGGGTGAAATAAATCTGCAATTTGAAAATAAAATTCCATAATTTAATCGTTTTTTCATTTTTAAAAATAAATTTAATTATTGAAGAGTGGAAATAGACCATGAGCTTTAGCAAAAGCATCCCATATAGAATCTCCTCTCCCTCCCTTGTCCAGACTTCCTTCAATCTGAAAAGTAATTAATTTCCACACGCACAAAAAATAAATAAATAAATAATGAATAGGATGGCTTATTTACTTTAATAAATATATTCCCAAATCGTGATCATGTCTACCTGGAAGGCAGCAGTTGCTGAACCAAAGACGAAATCTTTAGGAAAATCCGATCGCCGGATGAAAGCCGGAGCTCCGGCGAAGAAATTACTAACAACCGAAGGCTCCATAACTACTAGGACTGAAAATTAATTGCGGGGTGAGTGAATTGGAAGGTTGGGAAGCGTGGGGGTATTTAAAAGCGCGGAACATGAGCATGGGATTCATCGAAAAATGGCAACTGGCGATCATGCAGAGTTGGTGACAGATGAACTCGATCTCAGTTAAAAACGTGTGAGTCGTGTGTGAAGCCATGGATGCGTGAGATCGACACCAGTTGTTAACTTGCATGGAGGCCTTCTGCATGGCGAACAGTTGGCAGCAAGGTGATAATTATCTCTTTGTGAATTGTTGAGTTTTTTGTTTAAATTACATAGTTGACCTCTAGAGTTTTTAAAAATTGTTAACCGGACCTTGTTATTAGAAAAATTATTGATGGATCATCTATAGGGGTGATATCGAGCCGAGCCGAGCCCGAACACACCTATGTTCGAGCTCGGCTCGGCTTCATTATCTTGGGCTCGAGCTCGAGTCGAGCCTGGAAATGGAGCTCGAGCTCGAGCTCGTATAAGATTTATGAGCTCGAGCTCGAACTCGGTAGGCAGAATCTCCACTTGCCAAAATAAATTTGGCTTGTGGAGATTCGAACCCAGGTCCTCTGGGTTCTCCATGCAGTGTCTTACCACTGCACCAAATTTAGTTTCATGTTAATATGTATGAATGATAAATTATATATGTATTTTATCTTTTGTAAAAATTGTTTTTCCTTATCGAGCTGTTCACGAACGTAATCGAGCCGAGCTCCCTTTTGTTCATTTATTGTTCGTTTATTAATCGAGCCTAAAATTTTGTTCGTGTTCGTTTATTAATAAATAAACGATCTCGAACCGAGCTTTTAACGAGCCGATCCCGAGCTTGTTCGTGAACGTTCGTGTTCGTTCTTAGCCCTAATCATCTACATGTATCTTAGCTTCCCCAAAAATAGCATTCTATCCCTAAATGTATATGGCTGCATAATCCGACGTGATGTAACGGATATACCCAATATTCTCTCTATATATGGGAGACTACATCTTCTGTCTGTTATTGTCATGTCTATCCTCTCACTATAGAGGATGGGACTCACCTATCACATCATGGGGTCCACTCCCCAATTACGAGATATTAAATATGAAATATGAAAAATTATTGTATTCATCCGTTGTATCTTTAAAAATAGTACAACAAGTCTATCATAAATCAACTATTCATATTAATATTAATTAATGGGCACCCTATATGTACATTATCTTCTCCAAAAATAATATTTCCCCCCTAAATGTATCTGATTGCACAATTCTACGTAGTACAACGGATGTACCGAATAATATCTCATGAAAGATAGGCCAATAGTAGGAAGATCTCAAAAGTATTTATGGTATATTTTTTTGAGTTTCTTTATAAGTTTCTTGTAATAGTTGATCCCTTCTTGGGTTTGGAACTCGATCTTTTCAGCTGAAGTTAAAGTCAATACCCAAAATATGCAACGTTTATTATTAGAGAAAGCAATTTAAGATGGTAGGAACCTATAAAACAGTTCCTATTAAGGTAAGGTTGTAACTAGGAAGCCTTTTGAATAATTACATCTTCCTCAACAAATTGAGTGATCATCAAGATGGATCTTTCGAGTAAACATCTATCGTTCTTTTGGTACTTTCTTACATATATGTTTGTTTGCACATGGAATTAGCTTCCCGGACCCAAAATTTTTTTGGGCCAAAAGGGGTACGTATTGTTGGATAATGCATTAACACAGAAGTCGATATTAGTTGAGGTCGGCCTCGGCCTCGGTCACGCACAAATTTGGGATTCTCGATGGATGATACAATTGAGGGGATATACGCTAGGTGGTATAAAAAGCAGAAGGATGATACGTGTTAAAGTTAAAGAATGACATAACACCTTTCAAACTTAGCTCACTTATCTCCCTTCCAACTATAAATACCCAATCCTTCCTCCATTTGAAATGTATTGGATCCTTGATTAGTCAATTATATTGATATCAATTCTATTTTCACTTTAGCATTGGAATGAAATCTGAGAGTTATTCCCAAAAAAAGGATTTCAGAAGTGAAGAAAACGACGTCATAGGAGCTCGGCGCTAATCAGTGTTCAACACGTATCACTAAATATTTAGTAAATTATTAAGGGTAAAAGTAAAATTTTAATTTGGGGAGGGGGCAGAGGGTGCTGGACATTTGATGTTGTTGGGGTATCTCCTCAAATTCCTAATACAATTAGTATTGGGTCAGACTTTTCTAATTCTGAATAGATTAGGAAACTAAGCCCAATAGGGTTTCCCTAGTTTTATTATAAATAGACGTTGTTTGTAATAAACTAGGTGCAGTAGCAGAGAGCAGTAGACAGACCTCATTCTAGATAGAGAGGTGCTAGAGAGAACTGTAAAGGGGAAGGGTAGAATAGAATTGAGGGCAAAGATGTTAACTCTTCTATTCTGTAAATTCTCTGTTTGTTTGGAACAGTGTGTATTCTTGTGGATTAAACTATGTTAAATTACAGTGTTTTCTTTTCTGTTTTCAATTCTTCTGCAGTGTTCTTGTTGGAATATTTCTTTCAACAAGTGGTTTAAAGATCCTGGGGCGGCGTTTTTCCTAACAAGTGGTATCAGAGCTAGGAACCAGGAGAGGAGACAGAAAAGGAAAATTAAAGCTAGAGATAAAAGGAGTTGTGCGTCAAGCTGCCGCATACAAAATTCGACGAGTGCTACAGCCGGCGGGTGAATCAAATTGAATAAGGAAAAGTCTTTGTAAATTTGGTTCGTGGGTTTCGGATTTGGAAGGAAAGAAAAATTCCTGTGAAGTTGGCTTCCACAAACTGCTTTCGCCGCCGACTTGAAGAAAAAACCTTTGGGGTGCATCAAATTAAAGATTAAAGGATTCTAATTTGGTTGTGGGCACCGAATGTCAATTGGATCAAAAATTAAATTTGATCAAGGTTAGGGTTGTCGGGTTGGCGGGTGGTTTAGAAAAAAAAGGATTCCTTGAGGTTGTTTGGGTTGAAGCTTAAGGCTTTGTTTTTTGTGGGTTAATTTAAATTTGGCTAAAGTGATTTAAGGTCTTTTGGATCAATTTTAAAAATATCTAATAAGAAGTTTGAAACTTCACTCTTTGATGGAAAGACAGATTTTACGATGTGGCAGTGCACTATTCAAGATTTACTGGTGCGGGATCATCTTGATCAAGCACTTGAAGATAAGAAGCCCAAAGGGATGAGTGACAAAAATTGGGATACAACGAAAAAGCAAGCAGTTAACACGATTCAACTTGCACTTGCTCCAGAAATTAAATACGGTGTTCTGAAGGAAAAGACATCGAAGGGGATTTGGGACAAGTTGACAAGTATTTATGTGTCAAAGTCACTAACGAACAGATTGTGCATGAAGATGGACCTCTACATTTTAAAGATGGATGAAGGAGGAAATTTTCATGATCATGTGAATGTATTTAATAAGCTAATATGCCAACTTCAAAACACGGGAGAGGAAGTCAAAGATGAAAAGTAGGCTTTAATGTTGTTGTCTTCTTTGTCATTATCTTATAAACCAAATGTGCAAACAATTCAGAAAAACCAAAGCCTAAGGAAGATATATACTATAACTTTAACTTGCTTTAAAAAGTTGTAAAACCATTGAATTCTTCGAATTGATTAGGTTCCAATATCAAATGGAAATTAAATAGTTATCATCTCCAAACACTTATGTATTAATTTTATTTTTTTTTCCCAAATGTTCGAACCCGTAGCCTCAGGGTTACAAGACATCCCCTTGTTTATATTTGTGAGACCCACTTTAATTTTTATATTCCAAAAAATGCCTTTATTTGGTCATCATTACTTGGTGACTAAATTTTTGTCACCAAAATTAACATTAATGACTAGATACTTTGATAACCAAGTAAATAAGTGACCTCAAATTTGGTTATGAAATGCTAAACATTATTTATCATTGCATTACTTTGGTGTCAAAACTTATGGTGACAAAATTTTATGACCACTTGTCACCAAGCGTCCTGTATCGTGGTGTTAACATATATAGTACTTTTGGTGACCAAAATTGTGACCACAAGCTTGGTCACGAATGGGGGAATGACCAAAGCCAGCCTCTTGATAACATCAATTTAGGTAACAAAACAATAGTGACAAATGTGGACACCATGGCATATGCAAGATACTGAACTTTGGTGACGAAATATTTGGTTACTAGTTTTGGAAACAAAACCCAATTTGGTGACAGAATTTGAATTTTCGTGACCTCTAATTTTGTCACCAATTGACACAATTTGGTGGCTGAAGTAAAATGGGGTCACCAATACCTTTCAATGGCCGAGCTATGGTGACCACGATTTTGGTCAAAAAAGACCATTCCTGATCGTCACTAAAAATCATTTCCCTTGTAGTGACTTGTAAACGTGGGTTTACATTTTTAGGGTGGAAATTGGTTCGATCACTACACCAGAAAAGGTTAAGGGAGGCAGGTCCTAAGAGCATTAGGACACTGTGCACCCGCCTCCAGTGCGGGCGCCTCCAATTGGAGGGCCCGCACCCGCCTGCCTTGTGAGGGGTTATTGGAGGCGGGTGCAACAAGCCTTCCAATAAATTGTCGAACACCGCCTCCAATATTCTCCCAATAAAAAATTTAATTTTCCATTCTTTAATTTATGGTTTCGGTAGGAATCGAACTCGCACTGACAGAATCACTTGACTGTTGCACATTAAATTTACCACTAGGCTACATATACTCATGTATAAAGTTAAAATCAAAATTATATATTTATACATATATTTTTCTAAAACTTATAGTTTTTATTACCTATAATTTAGTGCTTCTTTTAAAAATCATTTTCAACACTCAAAATTATCCTAGTGAATTATTTTTAAATTTATTTTCAACTTTTAATAGTCCAAAACAAAGAAAATTTTCGAAATAATATTTATTAAAATTTGTAAAAATGCACCCGCCTCCAATAAACACGATATTGGAAGTGGGTGCAAAGCCTTTTTTAGCCTTGAAGGAGATTTAACTAATTGGAGGGTGGTCATATTCAACCCGCCTCCAGTTAGAACTTCGAAGGCGGGTGCAACATGACCCCCCTGCAATTAGTTAGTAATTGGAGGCGGGTCAACAAAGTTCTAATTGGAGGCGGGTTCAACATGACCCGCCTCCATTGTTTAACTATTGGAGGCGGCACCCGCCTTCAAAGGCTATGCAGGCCCCTTTGGAGGCGGCCGGTGTTAAGTATTTCTGTACTAGTGGAGAACCATTTAAAATCGTAGCACAAGTTAATTATGGACTAAATTAAATACACTTTTTTTTTTAACATAATGAGCGCACCAAAAAAAATTAATGGTCCAACTCAAAGAACATATTAAGGGCATGTTCTTACGTTAAGTTTGAGTTTTGGTTTTGGTTTCAGCAGTAAATTTAATATATTATAATCAGTTTGCATCTTTTCCTATACAACTTTTTACTATTCAGCTATACATTTTTTACATTATAAAACTATTTTTCAAAAATCAAAACTTAAACATTCGGTAAAGAACATGCCCTTACTTTATTTTGTGGTACAAAATATGTGAGTTCGTAAAAGAGTGCTCAAGTTTTTCGCCCCAACCGCTTTATCCCCTTTGTGGGACAACAATCTTGTCCAATAATATTTATTGGAACTTAGCTTGCTACTAAAATAAAGATTTCTTGACTAATTAGTTTTTGAGATAATAATTCTGTTGATCTCCAAATCTGGTCTTAAATTGTACTTCCGTTTTTGAACTTTAAATTGTTTCTAACTTTATGTTGAGTCTCGAAAGTTGTCTTTTCTAACCCCATGTAGTCCATCACTCAGATATCGACCAAAACAATCCAATGCCAGCACACACGTGATAACCAAACCTCAAAAATATTGAAATCTAAGAGAATAATACAGTTGGCGGCGGGCGTAGTTGCAAGAAAAAATTGATAATTTGAAAACCCCAAGTATAACCAATTAAGTTTTGGTCAAAATTTGAATGGTTAATTACATGGGGGTTGAAAAACCCAAGTTTGAAAACTCAAGAAAAATAATTTCAAATTTAGGAACAAAAGTGTAAATTCGGACACCAACGGGGTTGTATCTCTTAGTTTTTCCTGATCATTAAATCAAATACATTTTCTCTACTCATAATTTAATTTCATGAAACCAAATTATTTCGTTTTTTTTTTTTTGGTGATAATTAAACTATTGGAACAACAAGGAACATCAAAGTTATATAAATTTAATTAAGACATGAAGGCATATAATTATAAACACTCAAAACAATAATCTTTATTCATTCAAACTTCAAAGTGGTACATACACAATATGTTCAAGGATAGCAGGCGGTAACCTTCAATTTGGTCACACTGAAAGTTTGGAACACACACCAGACAAACAGACAGGAGCGACGATTAACATAATAAAAGTACTCCAACACACAGAATTCAATTAAATCACATCATTATATCAGAACAAATTAAGCCTGCAACATCCGCAGAAAAGAACACAAAACACTGCTCGATTTCACTCTTGAGTCTTCCAACTCTTTTAACGAGAAAGGAAAGATTTGTACCAAGAAGCTGAGAATTTGGGAATTCTTTCTGAGTTAGCATCACCGTAATCAACATAGTTGACACCGAATCGAGAATTGAAACCCACAAGTAACTCAACATTGTCCATGAATGACCACACAAAATGTCCACTCACCTTCACTCCTTTTCTGCACAAATTAAATTAAGATGTTCATCAGAACCGTTAATTAATTTAAAAGAGTCCACTGATATAACCGTTTTTAAATCACAAGTTACAACTCGAAAACGGACTCTTAATTTACGTACCGGATGGCCTGTTTGATGTAAGCAAGGTGATCATGGAGGAACAATATCCTCTTTTGATCATGAAATGAATCCCAATGTGTATTCGACCCATCATCAAAATCATCAATACCTACAAAATATATATATAATTGATGGAGAAGAAATTAATAATCTTTTAGGTGACTATTTACATGCATCTTCTTACCAATAATATTTTATTAATGGATCCAAAAATATATATTTAATTTACCATTTTCAGTTATGCAAATTTCTGGATCACCGTAATTCTCCTTAATGTAGAGCAAAAGATCCAGTAGCCCTTTTGGATATCCATAAACCCACCCAGCGGCACCCTGTCTTAAGTTATCAAGAAATAATGATGAATTACAACTGCTACGGACGATCTTCAATAAAGAAAAAAAAAAGAAATTAAGAAAAAAGTCGCAAATGAAAACTGACCTGAACTTGACCGATGGGTACACCATTCTTCTTCTCTAAAAATATGGATTAAAGGGCCTTTTAATATATTTTCTTGTTAGAATAAATCATTAAAATTACAAGAGCAATATGCATAATAAAATTAATTCAGATAAAAATAAATATTAATTAGTTGATGAGAAATACATATTTTACCGTAAAAGTTGACTCGTCGATCCAAAACATAGTCACCACCGGGTGAGTAAGCAAAATCAGTAACATACCGAGCAGTGTAATAATTTAAGGATATGAAATCATATGATCCTTTAACCATCTCTTTCTCTTCTGGAGTGAAACGAGGGAGGTGACCTTTGGTGACGTACTCGCGCATAATTTCTGGATAATCACCTTTAAATAGAGGATCCATGAACCTAACAATTGGCAATGGCATGCATATATAAATTGAGATCGATCCAATATATATGTTAATGTTTTAGTATGAATTTGATCTCAAGTGCGAGTGAATTATTATTCTGACAATAATATTATACATACAAAAACAGAAACTTAATTTTGGGAATTCCATTCATTCATTAATCGTGTGAGATTAATTTCTTTTCTATAAATTGAGGTCACTAATTTCTATATATTTACATACTGACCATCCTAACATGAAATCCAATGCTCGTTGTGCAGCATCTTTATTTTGTTGAGTGTCCTTCAAAGGAATAAACCATTGTGCTACAATATTAAGACCAATTTTTCCACCTTGAATTGGCTGAAAATTAGCGCAAAATAGAAATTTGTCAGTAGGTTTGTTAAAAGAATCCGAGTTTTAATACTAAAAACAGTATTATGAGCAAAACTCTTACAATAAGACGGGGAGTAGTATATAATTAACTGAAATATATATAGTAATTAAGAACCTGATATTTGTTTTTGTACAGAGTGGCTGCCTTTGCATGAGCAAGAATTTGGTAATGTGCAGATAAATATGGCATTTTTTCCAGGGGTGGAAGATCATCATCATCATCATCAGTTGTTTCACACTTTTTTGTGGGGAAAAGTGTTGAAAGAGTCCTTGAAATTTTATCAGCAGATGATTCAAAGGAAGCCCTAAGTGGTGGGCAAAGGGAAGGAAGATCCTCAAAAGGCCAAGTCTGGCCATTTATTATAGCTGTTGCTTTCTCTATGGCTTCATAGTCCTTGTCTGTTTTGAAACCTTGTATGTAACCCCCATAGGAAACAAACCATGGTTCATTCACGGTTACCCAATACTTAACGTATTCGCCAAATTCTTGGAAGCAAAGCTCTGCATAGGCAAAGAAGTCATCCCTGCACCAACCAAATTAATTAAACTTATTTTGGCGCTCACTTGATGACATAATACAAGTGAGTGACGGAATAGACAAATTGGATAGAGAATCTGAAATAACGTAGATAAACATGTATGAATAGGATGAGTATTTTCTTACACAATCTTGGGACTCAAAAAAGTATAGTACTGGTCCTCCAAATCCTGGGGAGGATCGAAGTGCACGAGAGTGGCCATGGCTACTATTCCTGCATCCTTGAGGTTTTTGAGGAGATCCGTATAAAAGTTGATGCCCTCTTCACTCCTTTTTCCATCTGAAAAAATCCAATTCATATATACAATGTCGTGGTAGTCAGTTACTCCATCCGCTTCACAATAAGTATTGATCTGCATGAAAAATTGAGTAAATTGTTCATACTTGGCATCACTCGAGTCCATGATATGGAAAATCTGTATGCATTAAATCCAATTTCCTTCATCAATTTGACGTCTTCCTGCAATTAAAAAAATGGTTAAATGGGTCATGCATGAAATATTATTAAGACTACATGAATATAAATAAATACCTTGTAATGTTCACGATGATTGACTGCATCTTCACCGTATGGTTCAAACAGATCTGCCATTTATTTTGCAACAGAGATAGATATAACAGAGATAGACATTTTATTTATGGAAACTTCAAAGGTTTTAGCAAATTATAAGGTCGATCTCTCTATCCCAATAGAAGGGTTTAAAAGTAGCTAGAATTGTTTTACGAGTCACAACTAAAATACAATTTCAAACATAACTATTCGATTGGAACGTATATAATATTCGGCACATGTGCACCATTATTCCTTATAGAGTGTGTACTTACTTTGTTTCTTTGCCAAGGTGTCATATATGCTCGGTGTTCTCCCATCTCTTTTGTAACCTCCTTCAATCTGAAAGTTCGTAAAACAAGATTATATATAGTATGAGAAAAATCTGAAAATGCCATTGATTAGTACTTCGAAGTTCATCATCGGAAAAAGAAAAAAAAAAAAAAAAAAAACCAAGGTCGATCGATCTCCGACCATTTATACATGTTGTATGTGTAATAAGTGCCTGGAAAGAAGAGGTGGCAGAACCAAAAAGAAAATCTTCTCCGAAATCTTTGCGGCGGAGGAAACCTGCCGGCACTGAATCAACGAAACTTTGTTGAGGGTTCATTTCGACCGGAGTACAATTAATAATATTTTAATAAAATGTGATTTTCCTTGTGTGATTCAGCTGCTATATTGCCTATCCTATTTATAGGCAACATTTTGAGACAGTTTGAAAACGTAGTACAGATTCTTACCTTGAAATGGACAAAAGTAAACATACTATTTTGAAATGGAAAGCGCACAATATTATTCTTTTGTTCTTGGACCCCTTGATTATAACTTTTCATTATATTTAACAAAATAAGTGATGATTTTGGGACTCCTTTTATTTATGTCGCCAAAAGCATAAATAATAGTTAGGGTTAGGGACAAAGGATGAAATTACGAAATCAAACGACGACCCTGTCATTTTGTGATATTACAAAATACTCCCTTAAACTTAAAGATAACAAAAAGCTCCCTTCAAGTGTAGTCCAATTTATATGTCTCACATGGTTCGTTTTGTAATTTTGTAATTTTTTTTTTTTCACACCGGGTTTATTTTGAAGTATGAATAATTCGAGGTGTGAATGTAATTTTGTTAGACAGCATGGTTGATTTTGTGATTTTATCAAAAGTTCAAGGGTAAATGTGATTCGCCCTAATAAAAAATGTAGATTGCTTCTTCTTCTTCTTTTTTTTTTTTTAATTAAATGCGAGATTGGCTATCCATTTTATCAATTGCAGAAGAAAAACAGTAAGAAATAAAAATCAAACCTCATGGTTTATATTTTTTGCCAATTTTGTTGAGTTTTCTATAATCTACCTTGGGTTGTTGCCGCGATGCTTAAAATAAGTTTTCGCTGGCTCATGCTGATTGGCCCCTATATTGTAATTCTCTTCTTCATCCACAAAATTGTTTTTGTCATCAGTTTTCCAATGGCCATAAGTTGTCTCCCCTTCATCTTCTTGGTTGTCAATGAGATCCTTAGATGAGTGCGGCACAGACGAAGAAGCAAATCTTCAAATTAATTTAACATTACAACAAAATATCTTAACATATTTAATAATTTTCTCCTCAATTTTAATAATAAATAAGGAATAACCGAAGTTTCAATATCCTTAGAGATTTTGAAAACTTTGTCCTTGTGAAAATTAAAATCAAATAAGGTCAGAGAAATGGAAAGCGCACAATATTCTTATGTCCTTATAACCTTTGATAAATTTTAACACTCTCTCCATCCTATTAAACGAGCATTTGTTTCTAAAATAAAAATCAAATTAATGAGCCAAAATCTTACAAAAATGGAGAAGACAATTTTTTTGAATTTTCGGATTCTTTTTTTTTTTTTCCCGAAGGTCTTTGAATATTTGGATTGATTTATGCTTCAATTACCAAAAATAAAAATACATGAAAATTAAGGGAGTGTCTCATCTCATCTAATTTAACAGATTGAAGTTTTCATTTATCCTATGTATTTGAAAATTTATCCTATTAAATTTTGCAATATTCTGATTCAAAGCTTGGAAGGAACGACCAAAATAAAAGCAAAAGTACCGGTGAAGTATTCAAAAAAAGTAATGATAGGCATCTCAACTAATTTATCACAACTTTTGCATAGCAACTCATATGGAATACATTTATTGATCGATTATATGATATTAATAATTATTTCATAAAAATGTGACCAATGAATGCATGCCACATAAGTTACTATGCAAAAGTTGTGATGAATATTTGAGATGTCTATCATTAATCTTAAAAAAATATATTAAAGTATGGCTATTATTAGTTAAGATATCCAAAGCATAAAGAATCGATCACTAGATAATAATAAATATTTACTTTTGCTTTTCACTTTGATTTTCTTTTGGTTTTCGATATACCACTTCTTTTCCATAATCAGAACTCGTGTTTCATGTTTCATTATTTAAAATTTTAAAAAAAGAAAAAGAAAAAGAAAACAAATACTCTCTCCCGTTAGAAGGGTCAAGTTTGGAGAATGTATAATTTTTTTATGAAATGCAAGATAAAACACCTAAAATAAGTAATTTGTCACTATTTTTTTACTAATGTCCTAAATTTTCAAGAGTAGATTAATTGTGATCGAATTATAATTTTATTAGTAAAAATTTGAGAAGTAAATAAATTAAAATTTGACTCTTCTAATAAAACAAAAAATATATATATTAAAACTTAACTTTTCAAATGTAACAAATGAAACGGAGAGATAGAGGTTGATTGCAAGTAAATCTCATTTATCCTTGAGATCGGGATGAAGTATAACCTCCGCGTAATTTATTAAAGGGCGTGTGTTACGTTTACCTCTATGAATTTTGGTGAAATTATAGATATTTTTAAATATATGGAGACAATTAAAATGTAAAATATTCTGATCGGGATGAAGCAATCAATTGGCTCACGTAAATTTTCCACTTATTTTTTCTTTTATTATTATTTTTCTAAGATGGGATTGAGTACCCATTTTATTGATGCATTAAACAGAGAAAAAAATCAAAAGAAGGTCTAATACAAGTGACAGTGCAAACATCACGGGAATCGGCGAGCATTGCTTAATTAGCAAGGAAATTTTTGTACCACAAAGCTGAGAGTTTAGGAATTCTTTTTGATCCGTCGTCGTAATCAACATAGATGATTCCAAATCGAGATTTGTAGCCTTGACTCAACTCAAGATTGTCCAACAGCGACCAAACAAAGTGTCCCTTAACATTCACTCCTTCCCTGTAATTAAACCTTAGTTAATTGTTAATTAAACAACAATTTTATATACAAAATGCGAGATCAGATCGGTTTTCTATCTACCATACTCTTAATTTCTCTATCAATCCTCTTAAAATAGAGGTTGGGACCTACATACTATATCATGGATCTCACTTTTCTATTATGAAAGAAAAAACCGAAATAGAACACGACAAAGTGAACATCTAATATTGAATGAACTATGTACGTACCGCTTGGCCTGTTTGGTGTAGGAAAGGTGATCATGGAGGAATAATATTCTCTTTTGATCGTAATATGAATTCCAATGCGTCCCTGAGTTATCATCCGCATCATCAATGCCTGCAACATAATATATGTATCATCAATGTCAAGTGAATTTGACTCTTCAGGTCAAACAAATTGATCCGGGGGTTAAACGGAATCATGACTTGACTCGTGTATGACTCAACCCACGAGTCGAGTTATAAGGACGGGTCATTTCTTGACCTGACTCGTAGAGTGACGTAACACGTCCATTTGTTACCCTATTCTTACCATTTTCAGTGATGTAAATCTCTGGATTATTGTAATTCTCTTTGATGTAGACCAGAAGATCAAATAGACCTCTTGGATATCCATAAATCCACCCAGCTGCACCCTGCAATACGTATAAAGAAGAGAAAATATTGTTATATATATCATATTTCTTATGTCTCATTAAATGTACAATTTATTATGAGTTGTAAGCTACCATACCTAAAATAAGTAAATTCAATCATATTTTTCATTTATATCTTTACTTTCTAACTAATTATGGAACAAAAAAATTGAAACATAACATAACACTTTATATAAAAAGGATAGAGGGAGTATATACTTATAAATTCAAGATTATTGATGGGACTTTGCCTCATGCAAGAGTCAATCTTCGCTTATATAACAACAAAAAAACCATACTTTTCCGCAGATTCAAATGTCGGACGAATTACATTTACTTTCCCTACTTTTGGTGAAATTACGCACAAATACTCTCTCGAATTTTCTACTAATTACAAATTAAGGTCGGGCCCGTGAGTAGTTCAAAATTTCGGCGTATAACAAATAGGTTGGTAAAATTCACATTAATATTTTTGTCTCAGATGGGATATCTATATTCATGAGAAAATCACCTGCGAAATAACTGGAATTTTCAAAGACACGAGGACCAACGTATTTATAATTTTTCAGAAAATTGGGGAGGTAAGATTAATTCGCCCTAATATGCCTCCACTAATAGTGTTGCCAGTTAGAAATCCTAGCTTGTTTATCAAAGACAGTATCGAATTATGAAACTTATAAACACTAACCTTCTCTTCACCAATGAATATGCCGTCCTTCTTCTCTAAAACATCAATGGAAATAAGGCAAATCAAATCATCTTTTTTTCTGAGTGAATCAAATCAAATCAAAAGATGATCGAACAGAAATTAAACTAACCATAAAACCTGACACGCCGATCTAAAATATAATCGCCTCCGGTGGTTTCTTCATGGGTAACGTACCGAGCAGTGTAATAGTTTAAGGCAAGAAAATCATAGGAACCTCTGACCATGTCTTTATCGGCGTCACCAAATTCTGGAAGGAGACCTTTCTTAACGTTCTTATGCATGTTTTCTGGATAAACGCCTTTAAATAAAGGTTCCATGATCCTGACAATTATGGCATATAAGTTTCAGTCAACTAAAAGTTCAAACTTGTTAAGCCTATAGCATCACTTTATAAGAAACACTTTTAGTAAGCCTATAGCATCACTTTAGAAGCAATAAGAGAGAAGAAAAATGCTATCTCTAAGAAAGTGTGGCGTATAATGAAAAAGGTGTTGCCTTAATTATGGACACGAGAGTTTAAAAGCGTTGTATTAGACTTAAGGTATCACTTTAAGAGCCGAAAACAACACTTTTGAGGTGATACTACTGCGGCTAGCCAGACTTGACTACCTTCTAATAAATTCATTGGGGAAAAAAAAATTAAAATCTTGAATTAACAGTTTGTGAAGCAAGATTAAAAATGTGGCTGCATAGGATTATTATAGTTACAAAAGCAGTTAATATACTACATAAAGTACGAATCGAAGTACATATAATTAATTAAAATAGATATATATATATATATATATATAAATACTAACCATCCAAGCATGAAATCCATGGCTCGTTTTGAGGCATCTTTATTTTCTTGGGTGTCGTCCATTGGAACAAACCATTGTGCTACCAATCCCAAACCAATTTTTCCTCTTTGAACATGCTAAAAAAAATTAGCACAAGATAGAAATTCGTTAGTTTTTTCGTTTAAATAGTAGGAAATTGATAGGCATATTTACTTTTTTCTTTTCTTCCTTAATTCCCAAAAATGACACTTTCAAAAAAGTGCTAATAGTGAAACAAAAGTAAGGGTAAAAGTGTCCTTTCACGGTGAAAATCAGAAGCTAAAAAGCTACACTTTATGTCCAATTATGAGAGTTAACTTTGTAACAGCGCATTCTTCGAACAGAATCGAGAAAGTATTAATTAAGGCATGCGTGCAAATATATATACTATTTTATACCTTTTTAAAATTATGCATGAAATTAGTGGTGATCAACAAAGAACCTGATATTTTTGTCTGTAGAGTTTCACAGCCTTGGCATGAGCAAGAAGCTGGTGATGTACAACTAAATATGGCCAGTGTTCCTTATCTTCCAGCCTCTTTACAATCCGAGCAGCAGATGATGGTGGTGGTGATTTAAGCGAAAATCGAATCGGCGGGCCAATGGAAGAATGCTCATGATCGTCGTGAGAGATGTCCGGCGACATCCGAGCAGCAGTAATATTGTTCTTGGTTGTCACAAATCCCGGTGGGAGTTCGCCGGTCAGAAAACCGGCATAGGCAAAGTACCATGGTTCATTAATTGTTATCCAATATTTCACCTTATCACCAAATTCTTTGAAGCAAATCTCAGCATAGTCACGGAAATCATCTCTGACATTACCAATCAATTAATTACAAACAATAGAGTGAATTTGTCAAAGTAACTGATGTGTCAACCGCAAAGGAATAATATTATTAGATACTTAAAATTATAAACGCTAAGCCCGAACCATATGATGATATTTTTCAATAATTAATAATGTCATATTATATTACTTACATAATTTGAGGATTTAAGAAGCCGCCATACATGTCCTCCAATGCTTGGGGAGGATCAAAGTGCAGCAGAGTCACCATTGGTTCTATACCTGTTTATACGAAAAGAAACGAAAATGTGAGTACATTAATTTAAATAGGAAAAAGTAATGTTTCTGAAAATTAAGACATAAATATATTTTTTACATAATATATAAATAAAGCTCAAAATTAAGACAAAATGGTACCTTCGTCCGTGAGATTGATCAAGAGGTCCTTATAAAAGTCTATTCCTTTCTGATTTCTGCTTTCTTTCTTTCCAGCTGAAGAGTCAATGGGAACACAGTTGTTATTACCAAACGAGTAAATTAAGGAACACTAGCATATTGCAAACGTTGCAATCCCCCATTAGATCATTAATTATGTTCTCTTCGAAAAACTATTCTATACGACTTTACATAAAAATGAGTAATCTTTATCTTGCTACACTTTTTCAAGATATTTACACTTATATATCGTTGAATTAATACTTGCTGATAACAAAATTTACTGTGAAATGCATAGAAATTAAAATCCCCCATTTTCTTCTTCACAAAACGAAGAGAGATGCTCGTGGAGTAATTAATTTTCTGACAATATTTCGAATGTTTTATTATTTATGAAAAAAAGAGATTATTTGAATTACTTGGCAAAATTCTAGACCATGAGATGGAAAATCTATAAGCACAAAATCCAATATCCTTCATCAGTTTCACATCTTCCTGCAAAATATACATGCATATAATTTTATATGAGTCACACAATAGTTACATATATAACTTCTTCAATATATATATATATATATATATATACCTTGTAATGTTGACGATGATTGACTGCATCTTCACCATATGGAACAAACAGATCTGCCGATGCATCAATATATATGTTAATTTTTCCTTTTTTGGTATTAATTATTTATAGACCCATATCTATAATTGGATAACACACTCACATACTATCAAACGTATGTTAGGCTCCAAAAGTAGGCCAGTATTTTTTCTGTCTAATTATTATATTCGACAAAATATAAGTCACAATAACGTATGCATATATATATATTTACCAAGTTTCTTAGCGTAGGTATCAAATATGCTTGGGCCTCTCCCATCTCTGTGAAGACCACCTTCAATCTACAATTGAATTATTAGAAAGTTTAGGGGGGGGAAAAAAAAAAAAACAAGAGAGACAGGGAGAATAGTGAAAGGTCATATCTCTAAATATAATTTGACAATTTTATTGGATAAATTTGACTAAAACTTAATGGGCCAAGTCCTAGATATTACGACCAATAAATCGTACCAAAAGTATCTAAATCCAGCCCAACAGAGGGTAGTAGGTGGTGATCCTATGCCTAGACAGGCCCACTAGTACCATATTAAAAAAACTTTCCGTGGACTCCACTTTCAAAATTTTTTACTCCTCCTACTCTTATTAATATAATCACGTGTAATCACAATTACGTATTAAGTAAGGATATAAATGGAATAAATAGTATCAAAATAGTTATTTCAAGTGTTGTACTTTGATATTCATAATAAGTTGTACATAGTCAAAATAGATATTTCTAATGGAAAGGAGAAAGGATCTTACTAGTACTTGATAAAGAGTAAAATAACTAACTTTAGTTAATATAAAAATATTTCTTATAAGTAAGTATATAAAAGCTTTTCTAAAAAATAAAAATTAATAACTAAAACTGTTTGAGTAAAATATTTTTAAAATAAAACGATTTCGTTTGAACACCTAATATTAGTGTCTCTCTTGTGCTACGTGGACTATCATACCATTCTACCATTGTACTAATTTGCATGCATGACCTGTGTAAATCCATCACCCTTCCACTTCCAAATTCATGCCCTCTACCAACTCCTTCCAAAGGATTTGGCTGAGAAAAAACGCAGTAATAAAAACATAGGATCTCATACCTTTAAAGAGTGTAGGTTTGGAATTAAAATCGAAAGTAAGCATTCCTAAAGTGTTAGGTCAAAAATAGCTATTTATACTCATCGATTTGAGTTCACATTATAATCGATGATTATTGTATTATCATAATCTTGTATTGTGTGAAACACGATACATATTATAATTGATTTAGACAAAACAAAAATAATAATAATAAAAGCCTCCCCTCCCCTCACCCCAACACCACCTTCTCCGGCAGCGCCTCAACCATGCCCACCTTATCACTACCTTCACAGCCATCATTTTTAATATGTATTCAAATGCATTTTATACATAAAGCTATTATAGTATCGAAATTGATAACTTAATTAGCTATCAAAAGTATATGAAAGGGAAAAAAAAAACAAAAAACTACTCATGTCAATTAACATTGGTAGACAGATACCTGGAAAGCAGCGGTTGATGAACCAAACATAAAATCGGAGCCAAACTCTTGCCGGCGGAGGAAACCTGCTGGCACCGGGACTGTAGAGAACTCCATGATCGATTTTCTTTTCGTTTTTTTTTTTTTGATCTCACCGATTTCTAATTAATACACTTGAACTAGATTATTGTGAATCCTAACTATTTATAGACTGCCAATTTTGAGGCGAAATGGCACTTGCGGCATTTTTAAATAATTTTATTCTTGATGACGTCAGCTAGCTATTCCTATTATAAGATTTTAATAATTTGCAAATTGCAAACACGTACGGAGATTCAATTAATTTAATTCCCACAGTAATTGAAAAGCCGAAATATTGTGGGAATTAAGGAATGATTTAATTCCATAGATTAGTTCAAATACAAATGCTCGAAGCCCACAATGTTTGAAAAGTTATATATAATGTGTAGAAAAGGGAAACTTTTTCCATGAATTCCCAAGTTCATAGTTTGCGACTTTGTGCGTCATTAAGATTGTTTGCCGGTAAATAAATAACTATTAATAAAGCGTGGTTCGCCGGTGAGGGTATTCGTGTCCGACTTGCTCCGATTCGTCATCTTTGATACATGTATGATTGGGGTTGTCCTCCAATTAAACTCCGATGCCAAAGTTCGCATTTAAACATAGAGATAATTTAGTGAGGCTGGAGAGAAATTCAATAAAAGAGAGTACCCTATCATGGAGAAGAGTATATCATTTTATAGAAGTATGTCGCTCAGACCAATGCTTCAGGTTGGGCCAACGAGCAAAACGGGCATATGTTATATATCTTAAGTACATATGGTTTTACTAGGAATAATATACTGCAATAAAATAAAGGCTTAATCACTAATTGCCCCCCTCCCCCCCCCCCCCCCCCACCCCACCCCCCAGCGTATATTGGCCTTCTTACTGGTTCTCCCATGTTTTTAAAACTAACTCATTGTCCCTCTTTTGACTAATTCAAATGTAATAGTTGTTAAAATGACAAAACTACCCCTCCTTTCTCCTTCCTCCCCCTTCTCTCCTTCCTCCACCGAAAATTCTCTCCCCCATATTCCATTTTACAGAAATCCATTCAGCATTTGCAACTAAATCTCATTGAATAATCATTCACACTCAAAACACAATGAATCAAATAATATGTAAAGAAAATCCATTTAGCAATTTTATTTTTTTTTTAAGAATCCAAAACTCACCAACTCAAAATTAGAATGAAACCCATGTTTTTTTTTTTTTTTTAAATGAAACCCCAGCTGCTGGGTTTCATATATATGAAACCGACCCAGCATGAAACCCGGCCGCTGGAGGTGGTAAAATGGGGATGGGGGAAGAAGAGGGGCGGCGGGGTAGGGAGAAAAGAGGAGCGGCGGCGGCGGGGAAGAAGATAGGAAAAAAAAAAAAAAAAAACTTTCGGGAAAGATGGGAGAGGAAGAAGAAGACTCATGGGGACAATTTAGTCTTTTCAATAATAATTTTAGTGACTTAGTCAAAAGGGGAGGCAAAGGGTTAGTTTTAAAAATAAGGAGGCAACCAGTAAGGAGGCCAAAACACGGGGGGTGCAATTAGTGATTAAGTCTAAAATAAATAGATAAATAAATAAAATAAAGAGAGAGAAGGCAATTGGCGCATAATCCTTCAAAATTGTAACAATTGGCGCACATTAGCTCAGAAACTATAGACGGCCGTCCATATTAATTTGCTTGTTTTGCTAATAGTACTATAATTATTTACATATTTTTGTAAATCACCAAAATTCCCTTAAAAAGTTTATCTAAATTGTATTCCAATATCCAATGTTTTGTTAAATTACATGTTAACCCATGAAATTTTAACAAACTACAGTGTTTTTCTTTTCTTTTTTTTTATTTGTGTTTTGGTTCAATGATGTGTTCATTTTTATATATTATTGACATAATTGACTTATAAAGCTAATTTTTTTTTATTGGAGTAGAAATCTTCATCCATAATTTTAAATTTTTTTTATTAAATTTTTTCTTATTATTTTATTTGAATTTCCTTTTAATTATAATTTTAAGATATTGGAGAATTCAACCATTAAAAAATACTTCTTTATAGCATTAAATTTAAACTTTATATAATTTTACTTAAGTTCGTAAAATGAATTTTTTTTATAGATATTTTATATTTTTTTAACTAAACCTCTATTAATAATGAGTGAGCTGTCCAAAATGTCACTTTACTTTGTTTCTATGTCCGCTTTGGTAACTAAACCTTTTTTATTTTCTAGAAATATCACCATACTTTTAAAAATGTGTCAAAAATGTCACATACTTTTTAAAATGTGTCAAAAATGTCACATTTGGGGGTTTGACTCTTAGTCTTGACTGAAATAGGGGTATTCCTGTCATTAGCTAACAGTAGGGATGAAATAAAAAAATAAAACTAACAGCAGAGGCTTTTGGAGAAAAAAAACTATGCATCTACTCCGATGAACAGTTCCCGGAACTGTTTATCTTCTCATGAATCCGGTACTGTTCATCGTTTTTTTTTTTTTTTTTTTTTGCCTCCTTCTTCTTCTTCTTCTTCTTCCTCCTCCTCCTCTTCTTCTTCTTCTTCTTTTTCCGATGAACACCCAAATAAATTGGGTCTTCATTTTGGCTCGATTTGGGTCTTCTTCTTCTTCTTCTTCCGATGAAGACCCACGGAGGAGGAGGAAGAAGAAGAAGAAAAGGAAACACCCCCCGATGAACAGTTCATCGGTTCATCAGAGTAAATGCACAGTAATTTTTTCCCAAAAGCCCCTGCTGTTAGTTTTATTTTTTATTTAGTCCCTACTGTTAGCTAATAACAAAAATACTCCAAAATGTGATATTTTTTGCACATTTTTAAAAGTATAGTGACATTTTTAAGAAATAAAAAAGTTTAATTACCAAAATAGACATAATAACAAAGTAAAATGACATTTTAGACAATTCACTCATTAATAATAGACTCATCCGCGCTTTGCGGGGACTCACGAACAGGTGGATTCTATCCCAAAAGAAGAACAGAACTACTTTTACAAAGTCCAGAGATCTAGCTAATGGTCAAACATCAAGATAATATTAAGAAATTATCTAATTTGGATCATATTTCTTAATATTATCTTGATGTTTATATATATATATATATATATATCCAAATTAACTATAAAGGAGTGAAGTACTTTTTCGAAGTGTGCACCGACAAAATGCATTCATCTATGAATTCTTTAATTTGAAGGCACTACTTGTGAACCATGTTAAGATATTTATTAAATGAAAATAGACACATTATTTAAACTTAGCAATGAAATTACTGTTTGGTTAAGGGATAATTCGTTCATTAAATTTGACTGTTCAATAGTTTCTTAATTAACAAGACGGTAGTTTTCTCTATCTCACATCTAATGTTATATATATGAATTGGGAGTTGGAGGGGTGTAAAGACCTTTAAATCCCCTGCATACGCGCACGGGTGGTTCTCGAATCCCTCCAACCATTTCTTACATCTTTATTACTAGTGCATATTTTCCTATTAATTTTTTTTATAATTAATGTTTTTAACTATAGAAAAGAAAGTTTATATATATATATATATATATATATACTAGACTCCTTCAAAAATTATAAAACATTGTTTCTGCACTTTGCCACTGCACACCCTGGCTACCCTAATCATTTAATTAATAATTAAACGTATTGCACCTGCAAAAAAAGTAGTGTACTCGTCCTTTTTTTATAACCCTAGTGCAGAACACGTAGTTGCGATTGACTTACTTTTGAAATTTGGAATAACTAATCCATCAAGAATTAATAAACTATTAATTAAGGCTGTAGTATATGTAGAAAATGGAAACTTTTATCTTTCTCAATGAAAAGAAATAACTATTAATGAAGCGTGATTTGTTGTTGAGAGTATTGTGTCAAACTTGCTCCGATTCGTTATCTTTGATACCTTTATAATTGGGGGGTTGTTCCCCAATAAAACTCCGATGTCAAAATTAGTATTTAGACATAGATATAATTTAGTAAGACTGGAAAGAAATCTAGCTAGTAAAAGAGAGTACCCTATTATGGAGGAGTATACCATTTTATAGAGGTAGGAGTACGTTGCTTAGATTAATCGTCTTTCATGTCACCCGATAAGGTGAAGCATGAGATCTCTATCTTTTGTCCTGGTATAGTTGATCCTCCGACAGTGAACCAACTTTAGTCGGATCATAAGTCTATCTAGTAATTCGGCATCGGATTGGACCAAAGAGCAATTAAACCATGCACACTAGTTATATATTTACTAGGAATAATATACTAAAATAAAATAAATAGATGAATAAATAAAATAAAGAGAGGGAAAAGGCAATTGGCGGTAATCCTTCAAAATTGTAACAGTTGGCGCACATTAGCTCAGAAATTATAGACGGTCGTCCGCGTTAATATGCTTGGTTTTCCTAGCTAATAGCACTATAATTATTTATTTATTTTTGTAAATTATCAAAATTCCCTTAAAAAGTTTATCTAAATAGTACTCCAATATCCATTGTTTTGTTAAATTACATGTTAACCCATGAAATTTTAACAAACTATATCTAGATCCCTATAGGGAGTACAATGTGATATATCTTCACATAGCATTCTCTTGACTAGACTTTAGCCTAAAATGACATCTAGATCCCTATAATTTGCATTAAAGGAACTCGGTTCATTGGTCCTATAAAGGGACCAGCTGTAATTTGTTGAAACTTTAGAGATGAGTTTTAATTTAACCCAAACTTTAAGGAGCAAAGTATAATTTGTGCTGAAAATTTTAAAAATTATAAATGGGAAATGAAGAGAATTAATTACAAAATAAACCATCTGGTTTCACTACTACAAAATAGAGCTTTAACGGCTGCAGATTAAGGGCGAAAAATAGAAAACCGCAGTTATAAAAGAAATATGGACTTTCTACGGCGGTCTAAAAATGAACCGCCGTAGAACGGGACTTTCTACGGCGGTTATAAAATAAACCGCCTTTCTACGGCGGTTGGGACGAACCGCAGTAGAAAGGAGACTTTCGACGGCGGTTGGAAGGCAACCGCCGTAAAAAGTGGACTTTCTACGGTCGTTGCCTTCCAACCGCCGTAGAAAGCCCCTTCCTACGGTGGTTCGTCCCAACCGCCGTAGAAAGTCCCTTTCTACGGCGGTTTAACAATTAACCGCCGTAGAAGGTCCTTTCTACGGCGGTTTAATTATAACCGCCGTTGTATTGACGTATTTAACCCTAAATAACAACGTGTATCTCCATATCGCGGCCGAAAGTGTTCTCCAAATTTCAACTTCGGTTTTGCACGTTTGATGTAAAGAATCGTCATTTGGAGCTAAAATTTACCTCCTTAAGGTTAGTGATCTGCACATTTTAGGTGTTTTATTTTAGGACTTGTTATGGCAGTTCTCACGGGTTTTTGCCCAAGGTTTTAATGTTTATTTGCAGTTTTAGAGATCGGGCCTAAGAAGAAAAAAGTGTGCAAAAAAGTGAAAGAATTGGAACAGACGAGTCACGCCTAAAAAGCCCACATGATTTGTGGGCTGCACCAAAATATTGGCCTGCAAATTGGACTCCATGGCTGCACCCGAAATCAGCTTCAAGTAATTCAATTCCAAGTGGATTTTGATCCAACATCAAAGTCAGCAAGTGGGCCTTCATGCAATTGAAGTCCAATCCAATTTGATCCAACGCAGGGGCTGATGCCAATTAATTGATCTCAATTGGAATTCAATTCAATTGGAATTGATTCCAATCAGGTGGATCAAGCCGAATTAAGTGGGCCTGCGCAGAAGGATGCGGAGAAAGAAAAAAAAGGGGAAGCAATGAAGTTTTGAGCAATTTACCAATCCAAGAAGGAATTAAAGAGAGAAGTTGGGAGTTACCAAAAAGTGAAAAGATTCCATGTGTTTAATTAACTCTCTTTCCAAGTAGAACAAGGTTTCCTTATTCAATTAGGAGATCGGTTAATTGCTGAGTTGTATCCCTATATATATGGGATTATTCCTGCACTTTTGATATTATTAGATAGCTTTTCTTAGATATAGCTTAATTTTGAGTAGACAGCCTGGGAGAATCACGCAGGAACAAGTTTTGAGACAACTTTTATATAGAAGTTTATTAGATAAATTTTAGAGAGAATAGTTTTTTAGTTTTGCAAAGAATTTTCGCACAGGATACAGTTTCTCGCTATCTAGTTTTCCTCTGTTTCTCCTCTGTTCTGTTCTGTTTTATTCTGTTTCGATCGCAACTTTGGATTTTCCCGACGGGCAGTCTACCGTTTGGCCAAACCGCCGGTTACCAGATCGCGAATTCTCAATTTCCAGTACAGTATTCTTTATTCTCGTTTAATGTCTTATTTTATAATTATGTGTTTTTCGTGTTTTATCATGAGTAGCTAATTTATTAGTTCTGGTATTATGTAAGAAGCCATAATCCATGCATGTATGAAACCCAGAAATTAATCTAAGGTCTAATTAAATTATGTTTCTAAATTGCCTGTGTTTATATGTCTAATTACTAAGATTTTATTAAGCCTGATCAACTTAGTTTAATCTGGTAGAGTCAGTGAGTGGCACAACTACCGGCCGAGTAGTACAGGATTAATTGGGTAATAATTTCTAATGCATCGTCAGTAGGAATTATTAGTTTTGGGTTCTTCTAGTTTTTAATGCTTCTATTTGTTAATTAATAAGGTTTGCGGGGACTCGCGGTCTGTTAGTTAACGTAGTTAGGGAATAATTCCTTTGCGGGGACTCGCGGGGGATTATCGAGAATCTATGGAAGAATTGGAATTATTTGCGGGGACTCGCGGTAATACTATAACTGAAACGGCATAAATAATTAGACAAGTTAAGAGGTTTATGATTGCATGCATGAGATTAAGGTGGATTTACATAATACCGGAATTTTCTCTCATTAATTGATAATTGTTTAAATCTTTTATTTAATTATTAGTTTAATTATTATTTTGCTAATTTTATGTGACAACTCTAAGGTCTCTTAAGAGACACAAATGTGACTACTAGTCATAGTTTTGTTTTATTTGCATGTTAAATTGGAATTAGAATTAAATTGCCGTCTCTGTGGATCGACCCTGTCTACTACTGTGCTATATTTTCTTAGCATATTAATTGCAGGTTTTAAGCAGTATTTTTACTGTATTTGGTAGACCCACGACAAGTCCTATCAAATTGGCGCCGTTGCCGGGGACGGTTTCAATTTTTATTCTTTTTCCTTTTTAATGTGCACTGGTGTTTTCTTGTGTTGTGTATGACCAGATCTTCAGGTGCTGAATTACTTAGTGATCCAGAGATCGAGAAGACCTGCAAACGCTTAGCCAAGGAGACACAATTAAGAAAACTCGCAGAAACAGAATCTGTCAGTCGACCGTTTGCCCAAACGGCTGGTAACTCCGAAACAGATTTTTCACATTCTGACTCTGAATCAGAACCAATGGGTGACAGAGAGCGCGTAGAGGGCCCAGAAGAAGAGCCCACGCTGAAGGACTTGTGCAGCCATGATGCAGATGATAGAGCGTCAGCAGTAATCACTCCAACATTGCCCAACGGATTTCCATTGAAGAACGGTTGGCTGAATGGCATCCCAAAATTTCATGGGGGTGCTCGGGATGATCCACACAACTTTCTCTCGGAGTATGTGAAGAATTGCAAGGTGGGGCGCCTACCCACAGGGGCCACCCTCGATCAGCTAAAATTGGTGGCCTTCCCATATGTCCTGACGGGCCCAGCAAACAGGTGGTTTTCATCATTGCCACCAAACTCTATCACCACCTGGAAGCAGATGAAAGAGATATTCTTGAAGAAGTACTTTCCTCCGACAAAAACCAATTTGGTTATGAAGGAGATCAGCAGCATTCAACAAGAAGTTGATGAATCCCTTAGCAATTACTGGATGAGGTTTAATGAGTTTGTGGAGAGCTGCCCAAATCATAAGTATTCAGAGGCTCAACTATTGCAATATTTCTACCATGGGATGTGCACCAATGATCGAAATCACATGGATTCATCTAGCAATGGGGCATTCCAGAATAATACAGTAGCCAAGGCTAGGAAGATGATTGAAGACACTATCGAGTCAAGAAGTCAGTTTGGGGAACCCTCCCGTTTGGCCAAACGGTAGGCTGAAGTTCGGTTTATTGATGATTCAGGGGAGGAGAAATTAAATCAGTTGACTTCCAATATGGAGAAATTAACTGCACTGGTGGCGAAACTGGCAACCTCGAACAGTAGCAACAAAGAGGAAATGGTGTGTGCATGCTGTGGCAATCCGGGGCACTTTGCGCAGAACTGCAATCTTGCACATGAAGAAACAATTGCTCAAGCTAACGCTGCAGGGAATTGGCACAATAATTCTAATGGGAATTGGCAGCGGAATGCACCCAGGAGGGACCCATACTCAAACACATACAATCCAGGATGGAAGGACAATCCAGCATTTGGTTGGAAAAATCCAGAAGAAGGAGTTCAAGTTCCCTTTCCCTCAGAAGTAAATCAGCAAGTTCCAGGTCAGATTGTAGGGAGTTCCAACCAACAAGCTTCACATCCAAATATGGGGAGCAATAACCGGAGTAATGGACCAATGTACAGGCCTCCGAATCAGAGGAATTTTTTCAATCCAAATCAGAACAATCCAAGAGGAGGCAGACCAATAGAGGAAGCCATGGCAGAGCTATTTGCACAACAGAAGGAGCAGCGAACAGCCATAGATGGGATTGCCAGAGTATTATCTCAGTTATCCGCTTCGATGCAAGAACTAAGAGGGAACCAAGGTCATTTACCCTCTCAAGTGCAGGTTTCGCGTGTGGAAAATATAAGTGCAATAAGTCTGAAAATAAAGGAACGAGAGCCAGCTGTGCAAAAATTAGCACCTGCAGGGGAAGATTTGCCCAAACCAACCATAGTCACTGAACCAGAGTTGGAAAATTCAGTATCTAGATTGCAGAATCAAGGGGCAACTTATAGGCCACCCCAACAGATTTATTTTCAGAATCAGAATGCTAATCAACAACAAAAGGGTGGCAAATCAGTAGAGGATGTGATTGGCGAACTTGTTGGACAACAGAAAGAACAAAGGACCAGTATTGACTGCTTAGCCAACATGATGTCACAGTTAGCCATTTCTCTCAAGGAGATAAAAGGTGACTATGGTAAACTGCTCGCTCAAGTCCAGGTTTTGCCCGGGGAGAATGTAAGTACAATAAAAATAGCAGAAGTACTGGAACCAGCTGTGCAAAAATCGCAGTCAGCAGGGGGCCGTTTTCCCAAACCGACGGGTGATCCAGAAGCTGAAAAATCAGAGCAACCTGAACCAGAGGAGCCAATCATTATCAAATCTAAATCTGAACCTGAGAAGAGCCCTGCCCCAATTACAGTGAGCAAGGATGTGTATAAACCTATGCCGCCATTCCCAAATAGCTTACGGCCCAAGGCAAGGAAAATAACAGAGGACCCGATTGACTACTTGGAGGTTTTCGAAAAGATGGAGGTCAACCTTCCATTCCTAAAGGCAATTAAGCTTCCTCCAGTTGGAAAGTTTCTGAAGGAATTCATGGCAGGGAAGCCAAGAGGGGCGAGCAAGGTGGTGTTAGGAGAGAATGTCTCGGCAGTAATTCAGAAAAAGCTCCCTCCCAAATGCAAGGATCCAGGTATGTTCTCTTTACCTTGCATCATTGGAAATAAGAAAATAAAGCATGCTATGTGTGACCTTGGTGCTGTCATTAATGTTATACCGTTGTCAATTTATGAGACTTTATCTGGTGTTAAGTTGGTGGATACAAAGATAATAATACAACTAGCAGATAGATCATGTGTGCACCCTGAAGGTGTACTTGAGAATGTTTTGGTGCGTGTGAATTCCTTTGTTTATCCTGCTGACTTTTATGTTATTAAGATGCATAATGATCCTGCCAAAGAATCTGCTGGTGTATTGTTGGGTCGCTCATTTTTAAAAACTTCTAAGGCAGTGATTGATGTGTATAATGGCTCTATCCGTTTGGATCATTGTGGTCAAAAACATACTTTTAGTATCGATAATACCATGAATAATCTAGAAGAAGTTATGAATGTGAATAATATTGAGTTGAATAACCCTCTTGTCCAAGAATCTCTTGAGACTAATTTTTTGCAGGACAAGGAGGAGAAGATTCTCCCTCAGGGATTGATTAATTCCAAGAGCCAAAATAGGAGTCAAGGAAAAGTCCTAACACTTGACTTGGAGGAACCTCCAGGTTATCAGAAGGACCGAAATCCTACAAGAGGGTGTGTCAAAGCCAAGGTGCGAAAAAGAAACAATGCAAAGACATGGCTTAGCACCCCCATAAAAGTTGATAAAGTGAAGCTACTGGGCGAGGGGTGTGATTGCCCAAATGGAGTAGTGCGAGTGCAAGACATGCAGTATTTCAAAGATTCTGGCCATATCCGAACAGTGGAACAAGTTTCACTGCGGAACTGTCCTAATCATTAACAAGAGCTGAAGTTGCGTCTGGCCAAGACGTTAAAGAAAAGCGCTACTAGGAGGCAACCTAGTTTCTTTGTATTTTATTTTATTTTAATTTACTGCTCAAAAAAAAAAAAAAAAAAACCTTATTTGCTTATTTTTATGTATTTAATTTTTTTAATTTTATTTATTTCTTTTCGTCTTTTCACAATTTAATTTTTTTTTCTTACAGGGAATGGAGGAGCAATTTTGAGGCCAGGAGGGCTCAGTACAAATTTTGGGGCCACAATCACACATTGAGGAAGTCCAAGGGCCAATGGTGCAATTTTCTGCACTTCCAGCATTGATTCGGTAATTTTAGGGGTACAAATATGCAGCTTTACAAAGTTCAGGGACTGGAGCTGCAATTCTTCGGACTAAGAGCCACAAGTGACAAATTAAAGGGTCCAATTGCATAATCATGAAACTCCAGGGACCTAATTGCAACATGTTAAGCATTTCACCAATTCACCATCTCCAGTACCCATTCCTGAATGCAATTACCCGCCCCAAATCCAACCCAATTACCCGCCCCAAACCCAACCCAATTACCCACCCACCCACCTAACCTAATTAACCCAATTTGATCTGCAACATACCCACGAATTCCTTCTTCTTCTTTGCTCTGTTTTCAGCCACCGCCCCACTAATTTTTTTTCTGCTCCACCCACCTTCCTCCGCAGCATTTGCAGCCTCCTCAGTAGGCTCTCAGGTAAGTTTTTCTGTTTCTCTTTGTATTGTGGGCTGTTTTGTGTTTTAATTTTGTGTATGTTTGTTTTTCTTTGTCTTTGTTTAGCCCTGCATTTTTGTTCTTTTCTTTGCGCTTGAGGACAAGCTTTCTTTAAGTGTGGGGATGTTTGCAGGGCTGATTAATGTTTTTCTGAATTGTTGTTGAGTATCTCTTGTGTTTCATTGTGTTTGCTTGGGGACAAGCAATTGTCTAAGTGTGGGGATGTAGGGGCATTTGCCCTAAAATTTTTTGATTTTTGTCCTGTTTGTGAGACAAGTGTCGCTGCCTTTAATCTGATTTGGATCTGAAATATGCATCATAGATGAAGTGTGACATGAAGTATGCATGTTGTAGTTTTGAAAAATTAATCTGAGAAGTCCTGAATTAGTTAAATCTGGAAATATGCATGTTTTCCCTTTTCTTAAGCCATTGTACTGAGCCTAAATGCTGAATTGTTCGGGGAGAATCATTTGCTTGCCTGTCAGACTGTCAAGATGGTATGAATAGTATATGGCAGGATGATGGGGAACCTTCTTAGGATTAACCACTTTTGGCTTGCTTTCTTAGCCTACCTTGTTATATCTCTAGAAGCCAAGTTGAAACCTTGTATACAACATTTTTTTCTAGTCAGTAAATAAGCCAAGGCCAATTTTTGTGATAAATCCTTTCTACCTCCCAGTGTGTTGAGTTGCTGAATTCTGAATGAAGTCAAGTGGTGCAATGTTTAAACAATATGTGTGGATTATTTGATAATGTATATGTGTGCCCAATGTTAAAAAGCTCATGGAAAGCATGAAAAAGAAAGAATAAAAATAAAGCGGAAAAAGAGATAAAGAATGAAAAAGTTGTTGATGTTTTGAAATTCTATAATGTGCTGAAATTGTGATATATGATGAGCTGGGTAGAAATTTAATGTGCTAAATTTGTGAGCCATAGTCCGCACAAAGTGCAAAAATGCTGAATGAACAGGCGCCAGTTTGCCCAAACAAAAGGGGGCTGTGAAGGATTTTGAAGAAAGGTACAGCAACTAAAGTTTAATTTTTGAGAACACACTGGGTTTGAATTTTTTTACAGGTAGCCTAGAACCCTTATGATCTGTCCAAAGGTTCGAACCCAAGCCTTACGTTGCATCCCTTAATTAGAAGCTTGTTTCTTAACTGCTGTGTATCTATTCCTTCTATACTGTGGCGATGGTCGACTATCAAGCATGTATGATTCTGGCTAGATTAGGATTTATTTTTATCCTGATTTTTTTCTGAAAAATGTGAGATTGTGTGCATTACTGACCAAAGAGTGCTGCTTTGGGAATTATTGCATGTTTTTGGATTTAGCTAATGGAAGGACTATTTTGTGAAGTAAATAGAACACATGCATATGAATTGAAGTGCTGATTTTGTGGTGTGAAGTAAGTTCTAGAAAAGAGAAAAGGCAGATTTGTGAGTCTTGTTTTGAGTCTTATTTTCGAGTCAGTCCAAAGAGTCTTGTGTTTTGTTTTGTTTTGTGTCTGTGTTGTCTCTATCTGAAGCAATTAAAGTATAAGTGCATTTGCTGAATTTATGGTATGCTCTAGTTCTTCACTTCACGCTTGAGGGCAAGCGTCATTCAAGTGTGGGGATATTTGATCTGCACATTTTAGGTGTTTTATTTTAGGACTTGTTATGGCAGTTCTCACTGGTTTTTGCCCAAGGTTTTAATGTTTATTTGCAGTTTTAGAGATCGGGCCTAAGAAGAAAAAAGTGTGCAAAAAAGTGAAAGAATTGGAACAGACGAGTCACGCCTAAAAAGCCCACATGATTTGTGGGCTGCACCAAAATATTGGCCTGCAAATTGGACTCCATGGCTGCACCCGAAATCAGCTTCAAGTAATTCAATTCCAAGTGGATTTTGATCCAACATCAAAGTCAGCAAGTGGGCCTTCATGCAATTGAAGTCCAATCCAATTTGATCCAACGCAGGGGCTGATGCCAATTAATTGATCTCAATTGGAATTCAATTCAATTGGAATTGATTCCAATCAGGTGGATAAAGCCGAATTAAGTGGGCCTGCGCAGAAGGATGCGGAGAAAGAAAAAAAAGGGGAAGCAATGAAGTTTTGAGCAATTTACCAATCCAAGAAGGAATTAAAGAGAGAAGTTGGGAGTTACCAAAAAGTGAAAAGATTCCATGTGTTTAATTAACTCTCTTTCCAAGTAGAACAAGGTTTCCTTATTCAATTAGGAGATCGGTTAATTGCTGAGTTGTATCCCTATATATATGGGATTATTCCTGCACTTTTGATATTATTAGATAGCTTTTCTTAGATATAGCTTAATTTTGAGTAGACAGCCTGGGAGAATCACGCAGGAACAAGTTTTGAGACAACTTTTATATAGAAGTTTATTAGATAAATTTTAGAGAGAATAGTTTTTTAGTTTTGCAAAGAATTTTCGCACAGGATACAGTTTCTCGCTATCTAGTTTTCCTCTGTTTCTCCTCTGTTCTGTTCTGTTTTATTCTGTTTCGATCGCAACTTTGGATTTTCCCGACGGGCAGTCTACCGTTTGGCCAAACCGCCGGTTACCAGATCGCGAATTCTCAATTTCCAGTACAGTATTCTTTATTCTCGTTTAATGTCTTATTTTATAATTATGTGTTTTTCGTGTTTTATCATGAGTAGCTAATTTATTAGTTCTGGTATTATGTAAGAAGCCATAATCCATGCATGTATGAAACCCAGAAATTAATCTAAGGTCTAATTAAATTATGTTTCTAAATTGCCTGTGTTTATATGTCTAATTACTAAGATTTTATTAAGCCTGATCAACTTAGTTTAATCTGGTAGAGTCAGTGAGTGGCACAACTACCGGCCGAGTAGTACAGGATTAATTGGGTAATAATTTCTAATGCATCGTCAGTAGGAATTATTAGTTTTGGGTTCTTCTAGTTTTTAATGCTTCTATTTGTTAATTAATAAGGTTTGCGGGGACTCGCGGTCTGTTAGTTAACGTAGTTAGGGAATAATTCCTTTGCGGGGACTCGCGGGGGATTATCGAGAATCTATGGAAGAATTGGAATTATTTGCGGGGACTCGCGGTAATACTATAACTGAAACGGCATAAATAATTAGACAAGTTAAGAGGTTTATGATTGCATGCATGAGATTAAGGTGGATTTACATAATACCGGAATTTTCTCTCATTAATTGATAATTGTTTAAATCTTTTATTTAATTATTAGTTTAATTATTATTTTGCTAATTTTATGTGACAACTCTAAGGTCTCTTAAGAGACACAAATGTGACTACTAGTCATAGTTTTGTTTTATTTGCATGTTAAATTGGAATTAGAATTAAATTGCCGTCTCTGTGGATCGACCCTGTCTACTACTGTGCTATATTTTCTTAGCATATTAATTGCAGGTTTTAAGCAGTATTTTTACTGTATTTGGTAGACCCACGACAAGTCCTATCAGTTAGAAACTTCTAAAATTTCTTAGTAATTGCTTATGCTTGTACTTTAGATATGTCATCCTATAGAATTTATTTTTATTTATGGTAGAGGGCTGAAAATTAAAGTTGCATATATTCCATGTATATGGTGAACTTTAGTATTGTGGAACCCTATTTAGTTATACTATGTAGTTTCTTGGTGATGTGATTTGATTTATAGTGTTTGATTTTTAATGAATGATGTTCATATAATTAGCACTACTTAGAGTGTGTATTATTTTTTTATGCATTTCAGGTGTTTGACGAAATGCATAAATGAAAAACTTATGGGTTCTTCTTCATTTGATTATGTCTATTGCGCATGTGTTGTTTATGCATTATTTTTTTCATCGAGGTATTATAGTAGTTTTGATTATATGAGTAACATTAGTATGACATGTGCTAAGACAAGCATGCAACTTGATACTTTGTCCATTGTTTATTGAATTATTATTTGGTTTTTAATTATTTCAAGGTGTTAGTTTACACATGGATCAAAATATCTTGTTGTATGGTGATCGGACCTCCGATTCTTATGCGAAAGAAGTTGAGAATTTCATTGAATTCGCTTATAAGAATACAAAGTACGTCCATTGTCCGTGTAAATCTTGTAAAAATGGTGCGCGGTTTGATAACTCAGATACAATAAGATTCCATTTATATCGGAACGAATTTGATCCTTCTTATAAACTGTGGATTTGGCATGGTGAAAGTATTGATGGTTTACCTGAGCAAAGAAAATCTCATGCAAAAGGAGATGATGCGATTACTAGAGATTGATTAGATGACATGATTGAGGATGTGGCCGAGGATTTTGCTGATAAACCGGAAGTTCTTGCTTCCATTTTGGGTGACAATGAGAAGCCTCTATACAAGGGTTGCACTAAATATACACGCTTGTATAGTGTTTTGAAGTTGTTTAATTTGAAAGCGGCAAATGGGTGATCAGATACTAGTTTTACAGCCTTATTGAGGGTATTGAAAGATATGCTACTAGAAGAAAATGAACTTCCAGATCGAATTTACGAGGCAAAAAAAATATTGTGTCCAATGGGTATGGAGTATAAGAAGATCCACGCTTGCCCAAACGATTGCGTCCTCTACAGGAATGAGTGTAAGGATTTATTGCTTTGTCCTAAGTGTAAAACTTCACGATACAAAAACAAGCAGCTGTGTGATGAGGTTGAAGACAGTTCTGATTGCCAAAAGAAGGGGTCGCCGGCTAAGGTTCTGTAGTATCTTCCTATAATACCGAGATTTAAACGGTTGTTCGCTAATGCAAAACTAATGACATGGCATTCAGATCGGTGTATTCCCAGTGATGATGACAAGGTGATAATGCATACATCAAACTCAGATCAGTGGAAAAAAATTGACTCAATGTATCCTTCTTTTGGGGGAGAAGCCAGAAATTTGAGGCTTGGTTTGTGTACTGATAGAATGAACCCGTTTGGCAGTCTGAGTAGCACACATACCTCATGGCCGGTGATGTTGGTTATTTACAATTTGCCACCTTACTTGTGTATGAAGTGCAAGTACATACTTATGTCTCTAATGATTTCAGGCCCACGGCAACCAGGAAATGACATCGATGTGTATCTTGCTCCTCTTATTGAAGACTTGAAAAAGTTATGGGATGAAGGCGCACCTGTGTTTGATGCATACCATGAAGAAATGTTCACATTGCGTGCCATGTTGTTCTGTACCATTAATGATTTTCCTGCTTATGAAACCTGTCTGGGTACTCTGTTAAAGGGCATAAAGCATGTCCAATATGTGAGCAGACTACATATTTTTGTTAGCTTGCACATGGGAGGAAGACAATATACCTTGGGCATCGCAGATTTCTTCTCGAGACTCATCCGTATCGCCGTCAGAAAAGAGCATTCAATGGATTTCAAGAGTTCAGAAAAGCTCCAGAACCCTTGAGCGGGTCAGAGGTGAAAGCTCGTGTGACGGACATTAATGTGGAGTTTGGTAAAACTTCGGAGTCCAGCAATAATGATACAGGTTGTTGGAAGAAAAAATCCATATTTTTTGAACTTTCATACTGGGAGAACTTGGATGTCAGACATTGTCTCAACGTTATGCATATTGAGAAAAATATTTGTGAAAGCCTGTTAGGTACGCTCTTGAACATCCCTGGTAAAACTAAGGATGGTTATAACGTGAGACTTGATATGGTTGATATGAACATAAGAGCAAATTTAGCACCGGTAGCTCAAGGACAACGCACATATCTACCCCCTACCTGCCACACTTTGTCCAGAAAAGAGAAAAAACAACTGTGTTCAAGTTTTCGTAGCATCAAAGTTCCATTCGGATATTCTTCAAATGTAAGCAGACTTGTTTCCTTGAAAGATTTAAAACTGGTTGGTTTGAAGTCTCATGATTGCCATGCCTTAATGCAACAATTGTTGCCTGTAGCTATTCGATCAATATTGCCCAAGCATGTTAAGTCCATTCTAACAAGACTTTGTTTCTTCTTCAATGCTATATGTAGCAAGGTTATCGCCTGCGAAAGACTTGATCAGCTACAAGATGAAATAACTGTTGTCCTTTGTCAATTAGAAATGTATTTTCCACCCGCCTTCTTTGATATTATGGTGCATTTGGTGATTCATTTGGTTAGAGAGACAAAAATCTGCGGGCATGTTCATTTGCGATGGATGTACCCATTCGAGCGATATATGAAAGTATTTAAGGGGTATGTTAAGAATCGTTATCGTCCTGATGCTAATATTGTTGAAGGTTATATATCTGAGGAGGTAATTGAGTTTTGCACTGAGTACTTGGCAGATACTGCATCCATTGGAATATCTAAGAATCAGCACGATGGGAGGATTACAGGTATGGGCACAAGGGGAGGAAAAATGTTTTTGCCATCTAATGTTGAATTGATGAAGGCGCATCTGTACATACTGCGCAATTCTGAAGAAGTTGCGCCCTATGTGACAGACCATATCCGTTCAATAAGAACGTCTTATCCTGCTTGGACGGATTAACGTGTGCTCAATGAACATATTCGGACATTTGTCTATTGGTTTGGTAATGCTGTCATGGGCAAAGACGTTTCGGAGACATTGAAATGCTTGGCTTTTAGGCCCAACCCTGCGGTACGAGCATTTTCATGCTATGACATAAATGGATATTCATTTGCTACTAAGAGAGAAGATGAGAAGAGTACGGCACAAAACTGTGGTGTTACATTAATCTCAGAGGCTTTACATGTTTCTAGCAGGAAGGATAAAAATCCATTGTATGCAAACATGGCTTATTACGGGGTGATCGAAGATATTTAGGAGCTTGACTATGTTTGTTTCAAAGTAGCTGTATTTGGCTGCAAATGGGTTGATAACAATAGTGGGGTTCGAACTGATGATCCATTGGGTTTTACCTTGGTGAACCTTAATCGGGAGGGTTTCAAGGGGGAACCATTTATACTTGCATCGCAGGCAAAACAAGTTTTTTATATCACCGATCCTTGCGACGAACATTGGTCTGTTGTTCTTCATGGTAAACAACATCACGGAGTGGAAGGGATTGATACAGAAGAAAGGCTTTATGAGGCTGGCCCTTTCTCTAGTGGGTTACCCGAATCGAGAGTAGATGAAGAAGATAGGGAACTTGATAAATACATATTTCGTGATGACCACAGCGAAGGATTATGATTCGAGGAGCAAGTGCCCCATAAGAGAAAGAGAATAAGTTAAGAATCATTTTCAGGTATATTGTTTGTTTTTATTATTATTTTTTTTTGTGGGTGTGTATGTTGTGTGTGTGCATTTGTATATGTTTTTTTGATTTTAATGAAAAGAGGTGGACATAAATTTATAACAATATTTATTTTTATCCTTCGTACTGTCTGATTGAAACAGGTCACAACTTGGATGAAGCTGCGCAATCAAGGGACAAAATTTCCAGGGACTTCATATAGCGAACTATTTATAAATGAACATGTTATTGTTGGAAATTGTGTGAAGCTTCTGTGTTGATGTTATGATGCACTTGTGTTTTGGTCAAAAACAAGCAGGGGAGATTTTGTCTGAATTGATTTGAAACTGAATTCCGTATTATTCGAAATAGTTGGAATTTTAGTGAAGTATTTAAGTATGTGCATATCTTTGACAGGGAGTATGTTACATTTATAGGGGAGACTTTGTCAAATTTTCTGGCAAATTGATTTCTTTGTTTTTCATTTATGAATATTGGATATGCAATTTCATAACGATCACCGGTTCAAGTAAATAAAATACATTATATTTTGATTCACACTCAATTGAATGTATTTATGAAAATGGGAAAAAAACTTAATAGGGAGTAGGGTTTAGGGTTTAGAAAATGATATAAAAATAGAAAATTCATGCGTAGCGCGGGAATTGGTGCATATCATTGTAGGAGAAATTATTTTATGTCATATCTTCAGTTTAATTTAACTCTATTTATTTCATTTATGCATTTACTTTCAATACAGATTATAAAAATGATTTTGAGGTCAACTTCTAACTATTGTCACGGAGAGAATACTAGTTTAAAACGTATTTTGAAAAAAATGGAGGTTTACGTGAAAACTCTGACGGGGAAGACCATCATCCTCGAGGTCGAATCCTGCGACCCAATTGAGAATGTCAAGGCGAAAATCCAGGAAAAGGGTGGCGCTTCACTCTCTATTTCAATCTTAAGCGTCACCGCGGTTAATTTATGAAAATGGGAAAAAATATTTAATAGGGAGTAGGGTTTAGGGTTTAAAAAATGATATAAAAATAGAAAATTCATGCGTAGCACGGGAATTGGCTCCAAAAAGAACCGCAGTAGAAAGTATTTTCTACGGCGGTTCAAGCGGTTCTCGGTTGAACCGCAGTAGAAAAGTAATTTTTGGAGCCAATTCCCGCGCTACGCATGAATTTTCTATTTTTATATCATTTTCTAAACCCTAAACCCTAAATCCTAAACCCTACTCCCTAAACCCTGAACCCTACTCCCTATTAAGTTTTTTTTCCCATTTTCATAAATTAACCGCGGTGACGCTTAAGATTGAAATAGAGAGTGAAGCGCCACCCTTTTCCTGGATTTTCGCCTTGACATTCTCAATTGGGTCGCAGGATTCGACCTCGAGGATGATGGTCTTCCCCGTCAGAGTTTTCACGTAAACCTCCATTTTTTTCAAAATACGTTATATAAATATATATATATATATATATAAGACTTAATTATAAAAGTTGTCTTCAAGTCTTCAATTCTTCGAATGAAAACATTTTATATATGTAGTGGAAATTTACAAAAGATCGAGAGCAGAGAGGAGAGAGTTGGATGATGTGCAAGAGGGGAAAGGAGAAAAGAGGAAGATGTTTATATATGTATATATATATGTTTATATATATATGTATATAATAAGGTAATGAAAACCAGTAACTATTTAATTTTTTTTCGGCCACTTAACAAATATTAATTTTTATATTACTATACGTACCTGATGCATTTGTGGATTTGATTATTTTATCCCGTTCGCCCAAGTCGAAAAAGTAGAAATTTTAGGGAAGATAATGAAGTTTATTACTTTATCGACTCTTACATGTACATTTACGAAATTTATTAATTTTTATCTTTGACCTATAATTATTGTGTAGTAGCATGGGAAATTTAAATGCAAATGGTACAAAAGGGGAAAGGAGAAAATAGGAAGATGTTTATATATATATATATATATATGTATGTATGTAAGGTAATGAAATCCAGTAAGTATTTAATTTTTTATTCGGCCACTTAACCAATATTAGTTTTTATATTACTATACGTACCTAATGCATTTGTGGATTTGATTATTTTATCTCGTTCGCCCAAGTCGAAAAAGTAGAAATTTTAGGGAATATAATGAAGCTTATTACTTTATCGACTCTTACATGTAAATTTACGAAATTTATTAATTTTTATATTTGACATATAATTATTGTGTAATAGCACGGAAAATTTAAATGCAAATATATGGTTCAATGGAAAATTTGAAATTTAATTATGAAATTGTTCATAAAAGTCGAGATTGTGTACATAATTAATAAATATACACAATCTGGATATGTAATATTATATTTACAAAATTGTGGGCTTAGTTTTTAGAAAATGGAAAAAAAAATTTAATATTAAAATATGCCCGCGCGGGAATTGGCTCCAATTTTTTCCCCTATGCTAAACCGAGAAAAACGAGACCATTCAACGGCGGTTCAACCGCGAACCGCCGTTGAAACAAGAATCTACTGCGGTTCACGAGTGAACCGCCATTGAAAGTATACTTTTGAACCGCCGTTGAAAGTATACTTTCAACGGGTGAACCGCAGTAGAAAGTTGGTTCAACGGCGGTTCGCGGTTGAACCGCCGTTGAACCAACAAGCTGGTCTAAGTTCAAATAAAATTTGAACTTAGACATTTTCCTTTCATTTTCCCTCATTCTCTTCCCCTTCTTCTCCCCTTTTTTCCCCTGCTTCTCCCTTGTTTCCCCCTCCCTTCAACCGCGGCTGTTTGGTCTATTCTCCTCCTCTCCCGTCGCCGGCGCAACCGAGGCCCCTTCGCGCCATTTTCCCGCTCGACCGTTGGCTGCAGCACGGCCCAATCATCGCGGCTGGACCATCGCAGCGCACGGGTGTGTGTGGGTTGCCTTCCAACCGGCCAACATTTGAAATTTCCCCCCTCCAATAGTTCAGGCTTGGTTGTAGGAGTGCACACAAAAGGTTATCCAACTTCTATGCTTCTATTTTAAAACTTTTCCAATGTTACCTTACATTTTGTAAATGCTTCCCATTGCACTAGGGTTTTTTGGGTTGATATAATGTTGATTTCGGTTTTATCCTTGTGATGAATGATTGGAATGCTTTTGGATTTATTGATTGTTTGTTGCATTGGTTTAGTTGTTGAATTTCGTGTTTTGTCATACATAAGTTGAGAACCTAGGGTTTTGATTGGGATTTCAATTAGGTACCCTTTCAATTTGGGTTTAGTGTATGAATATGAGAAACTCAAATGTTTATTTCGGTTTTGCTTGATTAATTTTAGAATATTGGTGTTTGATTTCGGTTCTTATTCGATTTAGTGTTCCTCCTTTAGTGATAATGAGGAAAATGCTTTGTTGTTGATTCCACTTTGTGAAATTTAATCTTTATATGGTTCTTTCTTTAGGGATCCCTTGTTTCAATGTCTTCAAAGCCCCTTATATGTTGAAAGTAAAGAAATCTTTGCATGAATGTGAAGCATTTTTTATTGCACAAGCACTAAGTACATTTAGGGAAGAAGAGTACTTTTTAGGAGTGAAGTACTCCTCCTTGAAGCTTTTACCTTCCTCACTAAATTTTGGTTTTTTTCCTTTAGTAGAAATTAATTATTGTTCTCATTAGTTGTTGGTTGTGAAATTTGAAGTACTTTATCAATGGTACCCTTTATAAGTCCACTTTTTTGGCCCTCATTTGGTTTAATTTGGATAATGGTAATTGTGTATTGCAAATATCACTATCTCCTCTTTGCTTTCCCTTAACTTTGTTTCAAAAGCGTGAAATATGCTTTGTGAGGGTTCTCCTTGATGAAGGGGATTTTTTTTCATGAATGTAAAGTTTGAAATATCACTTCTCCTTAAATGTTTTACCTTTTGCGATGTATGGTTTCTTCTTTAGTGGAAAGGAGGGTAATGCTTTGTGGTTGAATTGAAGGTGTGTTCCTCCCTTGGTTTAATGTCATGAATGCAACTAATATATTGAAAGTGAGGCTATCTTTGCATCAATGTAAAGCTTCTTTATTGCGAAATCACAAAGTATTTCTATTGCTTTAGGGAAGAAGAGTATTTTTCAGGAGTGAAGTACTCCTCCTTGAATCTTTTACATTCCTCACTAAATTTTGGCTTTTTCCTTTATTAGAAATTAATGATTGTTCTCATTAGTTGTTGGTTGTGAAATGTGAAGTACTTTGTCAATGGTACCCTTTATAAGTCCACTTTTTTGGCCCTCATTTGGTTTAATTTGGATAATGATAATTGTGTATTTTTAGGAGTGAATTTTGCTAATGTACATTGTCTTTTTTTTTTTTCACATTACAAGCATTCTTGTATTTGACATTAAAGCTTTTCTTTAATTGCATATATGTTATATTGAATTCTCTTTCTATGTACATGAAGTTTAAGGTACTTTCAATGGCCCGAAAAAGAAAAAGCAATACGGAGCATAGTGATGAGGATAATGGCAATGGAGATGGTTCTTCTACTACATCTAGTAGAGGTAGAGGGCCCACAAATTGCAACGATCTATTAGAAATGCGTATGAAGGGGAAAACTCTTAACATTTCTTTTGATTCCGAGCTTGAGCCTAAAAAGTATCATACAAAGTGGATTACATTCGTAGCATTCACGGCCCGGAGCAAAGTGGATATTATGGAATATCCATCATGGCCCAAAGTTCCCGACGAGATCAAGAAGAGAGTGTGGATGGAAATACGGGTATTTTCTTTAATTATAATGCATTGTTTGTTTCTTCTTTCATACCAAATTTACCTAAATTTTTACTTCTAATTTTTACTGTAGGCATTATTTATTTTTGAGTCAACTGAAGAACTCGAAACAAAGTGGATTTCCTATGCCGATAAACGGTGGAAAGATTGGAAATCCTTTTTAGGGAGATATGTACATGGTGACTTGAAGGGTGATGACCCATGCTTGGAATATAAATATCTCCCTAGAGAGACATGGATTAAATTCAAGGCTAGCCGCGAGACAGAAGAATGGCAGGTATATTTTTTAAAATTGATTTCCTTCTTCTTTGTGGATATTTGAAATTGCTCAGTTTATGGATAAAAAATTTTCATTATATTTTTCTCTAGGCAATTCGTGGAAAAGCGCAAAATAATGCCACTTTAAATTCTTTCTACCATAATTTATCTCGCGGTGGCTACCGACTGCTGAAAAGCAGTTGCATGACGAGGCTGTGATTGCATCTGGGAAGAAGCCTTCAGAGGACGGTCAGTCCAAAAAAGAAGGGGTAGATTCTTATGCAGGGCCAGACCGGCATCTACTATGGAGGCAGGCTCACACAAACAAAAAAGGGGAATACTTCACGCCAGAAGCTGGTCGTGTTGGCATGAAAATTGTAAGTTTTGCACCATACATTTTCTTATGTTTCAGTTTTTTAAGCTAAACATATATTTAAAACTATATTTAATTGATCTATTTACATTTCATATTTTTGGCAAAACGTTTAGGACAATCTATGTTCCCGCGAGTCACAAAGGGAGAAAGTTGCAAAGGGTAGGAATGACATTCTTGTCATTGCAACGAGAAAGACCGATCACCCCGGTCGTTATCGAGGCCATTCTACCAGGGCACGTATCACAGAGGTTTTCCCAAAAACAAGGCCGTCGCTGAAAGATGAACTAGATTTAACTAAGCGACATCTTCAGAAAACCACTGCCAAGATCGATGAATATCAAACACATCTGAAGATGATGGTTGGGTTTATATGTGGTAAGATGGAGACTGACTATGATACATTAAGAGCCACTATCATCAATAGTGCCAAAGCTCAGAGCGTGCACCCAGAGACCTCTGGAATGGCCCCAGAGATGTTTGAGGTTCATGGTAACCCTATTTCCCCTGTGAGCCCTGTTTCTCCTCTTATCCCTACAAGGTTTCCTGAGTTGGAGATGCTACATGTTTCATCTACGGACCCGATCAAAGCCTCTGATGGGGGTTCTTTAGGCGAATACAAGGTACTTAAAATACATTTATGTCTTTCATTTTTCTATAGAGTATCACTGCTATTCTTCTTGGGTAGACTTTTATTTTTCTATTTTTCTTTTAAATTCTTTTTATTATTTATTTTTTTGCATATGTATTCAAGTATTCAAACACTTTATATTTTTTTTAAATGAAGTTTATATTTTCCTTTTAAAAATATAATACTGCAATTAAAAAAACTATCAATTTTTTTAATATATTAAACATCTTTCTTTTATTTTTATTTTACAATAATGAAATTTTACATTTATATTTTGATTTTTATTTAATTAATAAATTTGAATGTATAATTTCTTTCATATTGTCACTTCTAATTAAAGACGCTTGAATTTGGTTTCATGATTACACTTGCTTTGTTAAGTTAGACTTAATAGTTGATTAATGTTCATTCGCTTGCCTATTATCTCAGGACGGGTGTGAATGTCATCTGTTCATCTCTGAGGATACGCAAAAGCGGCGTAAGCTTGTGGCCAAGGGAAATATTTATAAGCAAAGAAAGCACCACGGCCGCGAGGTTAGGAAAGGTTGCACGAGGGTCACAATTAAAATTTCCTATGATGACTTTGCCCCGCTACCATTTCCTGAGGAAGAGGCTGCAACTGTGGGAATGGCCAGATCCTTTTTCGTGGAATGGCCTATACAGTTGATTGAAATTATTCAGCCGGATCCGGTAACACAGGTATATTCTTACATTTATTTGTGAATTACTTAATACCGTTTTGTATATTTAATGTTATTTCAAATGATGTTAGGTGGATAAAAGTGCCCAAAAGAAAAAAGGCCGGATGAATTCTATGGATGATATAAAATCTCCTTCGGCGACGGTTCCGATTGAGATGTCATCCTCATCGACATCTGATCCACTGCAAGAGTTATAGCTCCGAATGGAGAAAGATTCGGACTTCAATGGCTTCTTCTTTCAAATGACAAGAGAAGTCATAGGTGTGGAGCTTCCTATTGCGATGGATCGAGAGGATGTCGTAAAATTATTGACCAGAGAAAGCCAGGTCTCAAACTATTTGATGCAATTGTTCACTCAGTGAGTTTCCACTTAATTTTATAACCTATTTCTGATTATTGTTATATATAGTATGCATTCCATGTGCCTAGACTAACCAATGAAACCCTTTTTGTAAATTTTTTAGAGATTTATATGAGTTAGTTGAAAGGAATGGGAGAAAGGGGATAGATTTCCTCTCGGCTGATCATGTCACACCCCTAGGAAATACATATGAAGATAGGGTACACTACATTGCGCGAAACTTGAAGGATCGGAATAAAGAAATTTATCTGGTGCCTTATCTTCAGGGGTAAGTGACACTGTAAGCGCTTCTCTAATATTTAAGAAAACACTGATTTAAAGATCTGACGTCATTAAATTTTTCGTTTGCAGTAAACATTGGATGCTAATAGCCATTAGACCGATAGAAAAGGTTGTCTACTGGCTTGATTCTTTACAAAATCCACAGAAAGAGGAGGCGGTGGTGCTTATAGACAAGTGAGTTATATATATTAACAACTGTTAGAATGCCTATATAATTTCTAATGCCAATCATATATACATATACATATGTTGCTAATTATTTTCGTTCCGCTTTCATTTTTATAGGGTGATGTTTAACTATCAATCTTTCTTAGGATTGCCCAGAAATGTGCATATGCAATCTGAGTGGATAGTAGTTAAGGTAAAATTGGTTCTTATTAAATTTTTTACTCAACGTTGTGTTGTATACAATTAATTGTATGATCTTCTAACTCGTATATTAATATTCATTAGCATAAAAAGCAAACGTCTAATTGGGAGTGTGGGTACTATGTAATGCACTACATGTACCAAATAGCAATGAAATCCGACACATTGGCACTTGAAAAGGTATTTCATTTCTCATAACTTACTTAATTGACTGTATTTCATTTTGCTACTCAGTTACTTTTTAATTTCAAAAACTCTGTTGCAGCACTTCAAGCACGACCGCACTCCATTAAGCAATGTGGATATAGATGCAGTGCGAAAAATATGCGCTAGTTATATTTTAGAGCATTAGTCGCAGTTGAAGGATACTAATTAAACTTGTTCATATTATAGTTGTACAAATATTTTTTGGATATGCCCATTAATATAATAGCAATTTCAATTTGTATATTGGTAATATTTGTATTAAATTTCAACTTTTAGCAGCAGGTTTTGCTTTAAACCAGATTTTAGCAGCAGGTTTTTAACGCGGTTTGGGTCTAAAAAGTGGCCACTTTCTACTGCGGTCCAAGGTTGAACCACCGTAGAAAGTGTCCCCTTTCTACGGTGGTTCAACCTTGGACCACCGTAGAAAGGGGACACTTTCTACGGCGGTTCAAAGTTGAACCGCCGTAGAAAATGTCCACTTTCTACAGCGGTTCAAACCGCCGTAGAAAGTCCGCTAACTTACTACGGCTGCCAGATAGATGGCGGTTCAAAAAGGTTAAGAATCGCCGTTAAAAACCCTTAAAAATCGCCATTAAAAGTCTTTTTTGTAGTAGTGTTTCAAAGAATATACACTTCTTGGTGTGCCATATCCAGACAGTATTGTTACTGTTGTGCACGCGCGGCCCCACTTTTATGGAGTTTCAGGAAATCCGACTAATATTTTGACACATCCCAGAATTTTCAATCAACATTAATTTAGAGTGCAAGTGGAGAGCTTCAAGATATTCGAAATAAACAACTCATAAAAGAAAAATACAAATTAAACAAGCACCACAAAGTCTCAACATCATCAGACAGACATGATAATTAAGCTCTGGTGAAATTCCACACAACGTCACCAAGCATTAATTTATTGCACACAAATTAAACTTCCAAGAGCTCGATCAAGGTGTGAATCCATCACTTATTCTTCTTCCCTTGGCAAGTTTTATTTCTCACTGAGGAAATGCTTGAGCCATGCTGCGGAGAGCTTAGGATGCCTATTCCCGCCGTTCTTGTAATCCACGTAGACCAGCCCAAACCGAGCATGGAAGCCGTTATTCCACTCGAAATTGTCCAGCAGCGACCACACGAAATATCCCTTCACCTTCGCTCCTTGCCTGCAAGGACAAAATTATCAATTTTACAGCCAAATATTTTTCAGATAATTATTAACTTTTACTTTTATAATTTGTTGAAGAATGATTATTACTTCATTGCCTCCAGAAGGTACGTGAGGTGATCGTGGATGTGTGTCACCCTCTTTTGATCGAAAAAGGAGCTCCACAGCCTTGAGCTATCATCATCGTGATCATCGATGCCTGCAATAATGACACATTACTTTCTCAGTCTCTTATAAAAGCCACATTTATAATAATATTTCGATATAAAAGGTATAGACATTTACCATTTTCAGTGATGTAGATGACAGGATCATTATAATTGTTTTTTATGTAAAGCATCAGATCTTCATCCCTTTGGGATATGAAATAAGCCAGGCTGAAGCTCCCTGCAAAATTAATGACAAGAGTACCAAATTAAACATATAATTAATTAGCTCGATCGGGAACAAAATTTATTTAAATTGTGCTTAATTGCTCACCTTGTCGGTTCCAATGGGAACATCTGCCCCAGTGGTCGATTTGCGGGTCTCTGCAAAAGAAACAAAAAAGACAAATCAATAATCTTCATGGTTAATTTAACCTTAAAACACTTGAAATAAGATAATGATTTGTAGTAATTAATTACCATAATACGCGAGGTGTTGGTCTGTGACATAATTTCTGCCAATCTTCAAGTGTTTCTTTTTAGGTTCTTGATGAGCCACAAAGCGAGCAGTGTAGTAATTAACACCAATGAAGTCATAGCTTCCCTGGATTAACTTCCTGTCTGCAGCGCTCATTTCAGGAAGATGTTCTTTCTTCACAAACTCCCTCATGCTCTTCGGATAATCTCCCTTCACCAACGGATCCAGGTACCTAAACATTTACACAGGAAATTTGTTTGAAGAAATTAACCAATTTTCTTAAATTAATGAAACATTGGGTACGTACAGAAAAATGGATGAATTGATACTGACCAACCAATAAAGAAATCAAGGGCCCTGAGTGCAGCAGCCTTATCCTTTTCATCATCAGGATTGCGGGGCTCAAACCACATGGACACTAACGTTATTCCAATTTGCTTCTTTTTCCAACGATTGTCACGCCTCTAGATAAATAAATTAAAATTAAAATTAAAATCATTGATCTTTAACAAAGCTAGCTAGAAATGTGTACTATTTCATGAGTTCCAAACCTGATATTTGTTTCTGAACACTTCCACAGCCTTAGCGTGAGCGAGGAGCTGGTTATGGGTGACAACGTAGGGATACGAAAATTCATCAAGGAACTGAGCTTCGGAAGCCCAATCAGTGACGGGCTTGAAAACCATTATCTTCTTCCTCTGTGTCTTCTCGTGAATCGTCGAGCGAGAAGGATGGAGAATAGAGCCTCCGTCATCGTCATCCTCCTCGTCCTCTTCTTCAGCTGCCTTTTCAGCAGCAGGAGCGCCGGCCTTGGCAGTCCCTTTGTCATCATTTGTGCCGGGGTTGAAAAGTTGTTCCTGGACTGTGCCTAAGCCGGGCGCGTGAGCATTGATAACGTGCGCCGAATAGGCAAAAGTGAACGGTTCGTTCATTGTAATCCAGTGGTCAACATATTCACCGAACTCCTGGAAGCAAACATCCGCATAGACAGCGAAATCATCCCTGCAAGAAACAAAATGGAAAACTGATTAGGCCAATATTCAGAGATTTAGTGACGAATCTTGCTCTTTAGTGACAAAATCCTCCAAAATTCGTCACTGAAGCTCCATTTTAGTGTATTAATGTTCTTACGCTACTCTGCGATCCAAGAATCCGTTGTATTCCTCTTGCAAAGCTAGAGGAAGATCCCAGTGGAAGAGTGTCACATATGGTTCTATCCCTGAAAATATATACACACATTATTATTTATTAATATTGTAAAGAAATATATATATATATATATATAAGCATAGTAAATATTTGAAAAGAAGGAAATATATAGTTGACTGTATTTACCATTATCTCTGAGTCTCTTCATAAGCTTCTTGTAATAGTTAATACCATCTTGGTTTCGGGACTGTATCTTTCCAGCTGAAAATCCAAATTAAATAACCTCTATTTCATTTTTACAAAAACCAAGTTGAGAAGGTAAAAATTAAAACTGTTAAAGCTAAGGTTAATATATAGTAATAATTTAATTACTTGGCAAAATTCTGGGCCAGGAGATAGAGAATCTGTAAGCATCAAACCCGATCTCCTTCATCAGTTGCACGTCCTCCTGTAATTTTTTTAATTTGTTCGTAAATTAATTAATGAACTACGCAGTCACGTATTAATAAGTCACGCTATTATGAATATATATACCTCGAATCTTTCGTAGTGATTGACAGCATCCTCAGTGTATGGTTTAAATAACTCTGCCATTGTTTGCAATAAAATTCAGTATACAAATAATATTTTGTACGTGTTAGATTAATTCTTTTCATCAATTAAAGAATTTAAATTTATTAATGTTCGTGAAGAGTGGAAAAAGACCATGTTCTTTAGCAAAGGGATCCCAGATGGAATCTCCTCTCCCGCCCTTGTCTTGACCACCTTCAATCTGAAAAAATGCATGCCAAATCAGAGATGCATTAATATTTATGGATAATTAAATGTTATTTGCATGGATTCGTGACCAATGAAATGTACCTGGAAGGCAGCTGTGGCAGCTCCAAAGACGAAATCTTTGGGGAAATCGGAGCGCCGGATGAACGCCGGAGCTCCGGAGAAGAAGTTAACAAAAGGCTCCATGATGATAACTGACTTTTGTGTTGCAAAATGAACTAAAAGAGTGAGCTGTGTGATTTTGCTAGCTTTGGAGGCCTGCACCATTTATAAGCACCCACGGAAGGGTGTTCATGGAAATACTTGGAAATTGAAGGGCATATCTTTTTTGCAATCGTTGTCCTAGCCAATGTGAGAAACGTGCATGTGACAATAATGCAGATCTGTGATTTTCATTTATTTGGAAAAAGTGGTGGGGCCGGCAAGTATTTTTTGTTTGGTTTCAAAAGGAATTAAATTGATGAGTTTAATTAGCACCTCTTTTAAACTAAACTAGATACAAATCACACGTCAAGGAATCAATGTCAAGGAATCAATGGTACGTCGCCTTCATGTATATATATCCCATGTGCGGTTAGAAAAGTACATTTTGAAATTGTACTTTATAATTTATAAATAATTGTATCATTAATCTCTTATACAGAACGAAAAGAGTATAATGATATATGAAAAATGAGAGAGAGTTACTGTTGCTTGGTAAGAATATTGTATTGCATGTACTGGAAGTCGTGTCATGAGAGTAGTTGCTTGGCAAAAAAATGATGTTAGACCTGGAGGACGTAAGTGTGTTTGGCAAACATATCATGTTGATGGGCATGAAGGATGGACAAATATAATGGTTGAGTAGGTTTTTTTTTTCTCTTTTGGTATAAAATATCATAATCTGATGACAAAATGTATTTAACGATTGGACGAGGTACGTACGTATCGAGTTTAGTATTTGATCTATTGTGGTCATGTTTTTGAAAATAAGCATATCGAGTCTAATTTTTACTGTATCCCGTATCAAATTTGACATCTTATTTCTTAAGTGCAACTGCTCATGTATTGTCTCTGGCGAAATTGAATTCCAAAAATTGAGGGGCCTGTGGTCATAAAACTTTTTTGTATGAGCCACATATATATATATATATATATATTTGCATTAAAATATAAATACTTACTAGTAAAAAAGAAATTTTGCAGTGGTCTCCAAGAAGTTCCGCCATTAAATTATTGTGGTTACGAGTTTAACTATTGTCATATTGCATCTCGCATGTAAAATTTAACTATTGCCACATCACATCCTACACGTAGCATCTTATCTATGGTATATTGGTTTAGTACACAATTTTTTAACTCATTTATTTCAATTAAAAAAAAATTATATACAATTAGAGCTATACTTTATGACTTATAAACAAGCCTAATTAATTACTTCTTTTTTTTTTTTAATGAAATAGAGGTAGTATTTTTAGCCAGTCATTAATTATCCAAAACGACTAAAATCTAAGTAGTTAATGGAGAACAAGTTGGCAAACTAGTCTTCGACTCTTTGGTAATTCATTCATGCTTTATTAATTTCTCAGGGAAAGTGATCGTTGTCAGTTCAGTACTACGAATGGAGATAACTTTGACAAACGTAGGCTTCTGTTAGAAATCAGCTATTGATCGAGTATTGACCAGAAAATAATAGGGTTAAGTTACAAAATTTCCCATTGAGCCTTGTCTAAATTATTTCGGAATTGTTATTTACAGTAACTATTTTACTATTTGCAATAATATTTTTCTATAAGAAGTCTAAAATACCCATCACAAAAAAAAAAGGCAAGAGTTTATAAATAGGCCTGTAAAGAAAAAAGAAGCAGAAGCAAAATCATTCATTTTACTGCAAAGGTGAGGAAGCAGAGCTGTGTGGAGAAGAAGGAATCACAAACTGGCTAAATCGGATAAAAGTCAAGACGAATCGGATCAGCAAACTGTGAATGCCTAAAATTAATATTTGTTTCGTTATTGTTTTAATTGTTGTTTTGATTAATTTGATTGTAATATGTTCGGATTTGTTATCATTTTGCCCGAAATTGTTATTTTTTTCCCGAATCAGCGCAGATCCGGTCGTTTTTCGCCGGATCTATAAAATTTAGGCCGAGGAGAAGGTTTCCTCGGCCCTGATGGTGCTGTGACCGGCGGTATTCCAGAGGGAAATACCACAGGGGCGGTATTTCTCTTCCGGACACCGCCGTTCCCAGGCGGTGTTTTTCACCAAAATACCGCCCGAAAATGGGAAGTATTCTGGAAAAATACCGCGCCGGCGGTATTTTGGGCCAGTAATACCGCCGGCGACCGGCACTATATTTGGGCAAAATACCGCCCAAGCGGTATTTTTTCAGAAAATAATGCCGGTCGCTTGCGGTACTACCAACCAAAAATACTGCCGAGCGATCGTGGTATTTTTGGTCGCCCAGCGGTATTTCCTCCAGGAATACCGCCGTTGAACGGCGGTATTCTTGGGAAAAAACCGCCGGCTGCCAGGGGATATTTTTCGGCGATCGGCGGGATTGTTGGCGGTTTTCTGCCTGAAATGGGCGAGTTTTGAGCCAATATTTCAAATTTTCTTTAACTTTAATTGTGTTCTTGTTCTTTATATGTTATCAATTAATTTCGTATTGATAAATGCGTGTTTATATTATTGCAAATGGCAGGGGCATTTAGAAAATTAAAATTAACCAAAAGCAAAAAGGATAACAATTTGTAATTGGTTGCAAAAAACACTGATGTGACACAGTCCTCCTCTGAGGAAGTAGGTGACCGAATACCTCCCATTGCATCCGAGCTCCAAAGAAGGGTGGTAGGAAGAGCGCATGGCTCTTCTCGCTTTTCAAATGCGACGAGGGAAAGTAACATTGATTACGGCGAAACAGAATTTGCCCCGCCATACATTAGAAATGCGGAGGAGGAGGAAGCTAGGGAAAATGTTACATATACGGCAAAAAACGGCAGAATAATCGCAGATCAGGGACAAAAATTCCGCCCACAGGGGGTTTTTTTCCGAAAATGAAGGGGTATACAGAGATTTTTTTTAGGCAAACTAATTTCAAGTGAAAAAAATATATACAGTGTTTACTTACAGTGTAATATGGATCGTCCTCGGGTATATCGGCCATATTTGAATAAACGTGTCAGGGATAAATGAATTACTGTATATAAAATTATTGATGTAAATGAAAAACAAATCCACAATATCCTGGGCAAGCTTTGCTTTTATAGGTGAAAAATGAAGAAATTTTTTTTAACCAAAAAGGGAAAATTAGACTTTTCATAAAAAAATGTTACTGTAAATAGTAAAATAGTTACTGTAAATAGTATGCCCAATTATTTAGTCTTTCTCCGTCTTATATACAGAGTTCGGTTTCAAGTTATAATTTGTTATTCAAAAATACTTGTATCACTCGACTATTTTAATTGGACAGAGAGAGTAGTAATTTTTTTAATAACATCAGAATTTGCTTGAAGTGTTAGAATATGTTTTATAATTTAGACAAACTTTAGGATCCATTAAATAATTTAGGGTGAAGTGCATTTTTTGTCACATAATTTTGACAATGTGCAAAAATAATCTCGCAAGTTTAAAATTTTGATTTTTAGTCATGTAAGTTTCAAAAAGTGCAAAAATAGCCACCCTATTAACTTTCACGGTGAAGTCCCTAACGGAGACTTTTATCAGGGGAAAAATAGTCAATTCACAACTATTTTGCACTGTTTATCTACTTCTTCAACCCCCCGCCCCCTTTTTTTTTTTTTTTTTTTTTCTTTGTGTCTCCATGAACGAATAGCCAGGAACGAGCCATGGACTTTCTGTCGGAACATTATTCCGACGAATCCAAAACAGGGACCAGCAACAACAGCCGACGGCCCTACGGTGAAGCAGCCCAGAAAAACAACCCTGTTCCCAAGCATTTCGTGCAAAGTTAATGATGGCTTCTTCTTCTTCCTTGCTGAAATTTCCCAAACAGAGAATGCAGAAACAAATTAACCACAAATTCAAACTTTCCCAAACAAATTAAACTATGTTCTTCACTTTTACTTCTCTAAAAAGCTACCATCTATAATCTAATCTACCACCACCGACCACCCTCTCCCCGCCGCCCATTCAAACTGATTTTCAAAACAGTTTAGTCCAGGAGCTACCAAGCAAGAGTTTTGAAACAATTAAACAAACTCAGCCATCCTAGAACAATTCACCAAAACAATTCCTGAAATAGTTGGATCTAGCAGCCGAAGATAAAAAAAAATAATTTTAAAAAAAAAACAGAAGGGAGAAGGAAGAATTAAGAAGATGATGAACAGTGGAAAATGTGGAGTTAACGGTGGAGTAACGTATTGACTAATTTTGCACCTTTTTAGAAATTACATGACTAAGAATCATCTTCTCAAAGTTATGTGATCATTTTTACAATTTTGCTAAAATTATGTGACCAAAAATGCACTTCACCCAATAATTTAAACAAATATTGGCAAAGAGTTAATGTAATTTACTGAAATAATAATACGCATACAAAAACATGTAGCCAAAGCATGTGACATTTCTATAACACACATATCGAGTGTATCACAATTATGTTGTGAAAATAACATTTCAAGTTTAGTCTTTGTTGTGTCACGTATTAAATTTACTTTGAAAAAATTTGATCGAATATAGCTTTCCAGTATACCGAAATTATCTCTGAGTACCAAAGCATATATATCGTGAATCCATTTTAGCATATTATGTATCATGTATTGAGTACTTTAGTCGCTTGTGTATTGAGTTTAATTGTTAATCTATGGAACTCATGAGTTTAATTGGTGAAAAATGCGTATCAAGTTAGTTTCTGATGTATCCTGCATTGAATTTAGTCTCTTTGGTGTATCTAGTTCAACCTCTGATATAATCCCCCCAACTTTAAAATTTGTGGCTAAGGATTAGGAGGAATCGCAACCACCGGATTTCATGGTGGTTTCCGTATGATTTCTTCACGTCAATTTCCTTTTATTGTAAGCGAAAAGAAAGTAAAGTAAGTTCAAATATCATGATCGACTTGCATCTTACTTCCAATGTGTGTGTATATATATATATATGTACATATATATAACATATATATATATACATATATATATATATATTCTCTACGTAATATTACAGTATTATAAGTGTGCTCTCATAATAAAATGGAGTGAGTATTGTTTTTTCAATTCGGTCAACTGCTTTCGAAAACCTCTTCGGCCGGTTTCAAACTAATTTCATGCTTGACTGTTTGATGAGCTCGATATTCAATGTTTCAATAACTAAACTCGATACACGATACTTGTTGATTTAACATATATAATTGCAAATTTCTGAAGCTAAACTCGGTATTTCATCATTTAAAATAGTACACCACATTTCAATACCTAAATTAATGACATTACATAAATGTTATGCCTCATAGACTAAAATTCACTCGTGGTTGGGCCTTTAGATGCGTCATTATACAAATTTTTGTGTAATTGTTATAATATGACTATTTAATCAGAAGTATATCATTTTTATTTTATTTTATAAGGGCAGTTTTTATTCTTTAGACATACATTAAGCCACACTTTAATTCTCACTAGAAGTCATTGAAAATTCTTAAACCGCTCACTAAAACATAGGATTACTTTGAGCTCTCTATAGATCATAATTTTTATATATGTCACCAATATACCCTCTAAATAAACAGAACTGACAAATATAAGAATCAGACTCCTTACTTTTGAGTGGTGAGACATTGACTCGTTCCTAATCACTTTCAATTAAGATAGAGAAAATATTATCGAAAAATATGAATCACTTGTTACTCATTTATACTTTCTTAATAAGTGAGGTAGTCTTGCTATGTATGACTAGTATAAAATTTACTCATATAAAAATATTACTCACTCTGTTCCCTTAAAAGAATTCACTTTATTACAGTAAAATAGTACAATAAAATAAACTCTTTTAATGAAACAGAGGGAGTAATTTGTTATCGTTTGATTAAATTTCTCTAGCAAACATCAATATATAGCTAAAATTTTCTATGCCAATTATGTGACACAACGATTTAATTACCTATTGTCTCACTTATGCGTTCAAAAATAACATTTAAAGATAAATAATTGTTTTGGAATATACAAAATAGATTGTACAAAGAATGCGGATTGAACATGTGACATGGTTATGTATATGTTGAGTCTCGAAAGTTGTCTTTTCTAACCCCATGTAGTCCATCACTCAGATATTGACCAAAACAATCCAATGCCAGCACACACGTGATAACCAAACCTCAAAAATATTGAAATCTAAGAGATAATACAGTTGGCGGCGTAGTTGCAAGAAAAAATTGATAATGTGAAAACCCCAAGTATAACCAATTAAGTTTTGGTCAAAATTTGAATGGTTAATTACATGGGGGTTGAAAAACCCAAGTTTGGAAACTCAAGAAAAACAATTTCAAATTTAGGAACAAAAGTGTAAATTCGGACACCAACGAGGTTGTATCTCTTAGTTTTTCCTGATCATTAAATCAAATACATTTTCTCTACTCATAATTTAATTTCATGAAACCAAATTATTTCGTTTTTTTTTTTTTTTGGTGATAATTAAACTATTGGAACAACAAGGAACATCAAAGTTATATAAATTTAATTAAGACATGAAGGCATATAATTATAAACACTCAAAACAATAATCTTTATTCATTCAAACTTCAAAGTGGTACATACACAATATGTTCAAGGATAGCAGGCGCTAACCTTCAATTTGGTCACACTGAAAGTTTGGAACACACACCAGACAAACAGACAGGAGCGACGATTAACATAATAAAAGTACTCCAACACACAGAATTCAATTAAATCACATCATTATATCAGAACAAATTAAGCCTGCAACATCGGCAGAAAAGAACACAAAACACTGCTCGATTTCACTCTTGAGTCTTCCAACTCTTTTAACGAGAAAGGAAAGATTTGTACCAAGAAGCTGAGAATTTGGGAATTCTTTCTGAGTTAGGATCACCGTAATCAACATAGTTGACACCGAATCGAGAATTGAAACCCACAAGAACTCAACATTGTCCATGAATGACCACACAAAATGTCCACTCACCTTCACTCCTTTTCTGCACAAATTAAATTAAGATGTTCATCAGAACCGTTAATTAAATATAACCGTTTTTAAATCACAAGTTACAACTCGAAAACGGACTCTTAATTTACGTACCGGATGGCCTGTTTGATGTAAGCAAGGTGATCATGGAGGAACAATATCCTCTTTTGATCATGAAATGAATCCCAATGTGTATTCGACCCATCATCAAAATCATCAATACCTACAAAATATATATATAATTGATGGAGAAGAAATTAATAATCTTTTAGGTGACTATTTACATGCATCTTCTTACCAATAATATTTTATTAATGGATCCAAAAATATATATTTAATTTACCATTTTCAGTTATGCAAATTTCTGGATCACCGTAATTCTCCTTAATGTAGAGCAAAAGATCCAGTAGCCCTTTTGGATATCCATAAACCCACCCAGCGGCACCCTGTATTAAGTTATCAAGAAATAATGATGAATTACAACTGCAACGGACGATCTTCAATAAAGAAAAAAAAAAGAAATTAAGAAAAAAGTCGCAAATGAAAACTGACCTGAACTTGACCGATGGGTACACCATTCTTCTTCTCTAAAAATATGGATTAAAGGGCCTTTTAATATATTTTATTGTTAGAATAAATCATTAAAATTACAAGAGCAATATGCATAATAAAATTAATTCAGATAAAAATAAATATTAATTAGTTGATGAGAAATACATATTTTACCGTAAAAGTTGACTCGTCGATCCAAAACATAGTCACCACCGGGTGAGTAAGCAAAATCAGTAACATACCGAGCAGTGTAATAATTTAAGGATATGAAATCATATGATCCTTTAACCATCTCTTTCTCTTCTGGAGTGAAACGAGGGAGGTGACCTTTGGTGACGTACTCGCGCATAATTTCTGGATAATCACCTTTAAATAGAGGATCCATGAACCTAACAATTGGCAATGGCATGCATATATAAATTGAGATCGATCCAATATATATGTTAATGTTTTAGTATGAATTTGATCTCAAGTGCGAGTGAATTATTATTCTGACAATAATATTATACATACAAAAACCGAAACTTAATTTTGGGAATTCCATTCATTCATTAATCGTGTGAGATTAATTTCTTTTCTATAAATTGAGGTCACTAATTTCTATATATTTACATACTGACCATCCTAACATGAAATCCAATGCTCGTTGTGCAGCATCTTTATTTTGTTGAGTGTCCTTCAAAGGAATAAACCATTGTGCTACAATATTAAGACCAATTTTTCCACCTTGAATTGGCTGAAAATTAGCGCAAAATAGAAATTTGTCAGTAGGTTTGTTAAAAGAATCCGATTTTTAATACTAAAAACAGTATTATGAGCAAAACTCTTACAATAAGACGGGGAGTAGTATATAATTAACTGAAATATATATAGTAATTAAGAACCTGATATTTGTTTTTGTACAGAGTGGCTGCCTTTGCATGAGCAAGAATTTGGTAATGTGCAGATAAATATGGCATTTTTTCCAGGGGTGGAAGATCATCATCATCATCATCAGTTGTTTCACACTTTTTTGTGGGGAAAAGTGTTGAAAGAGTCCTTGAAATTTTATCAGCAGATGATTCAAAGGAAGCCCTAAGTGCCCTAAGTGGTGGGCAAAGGGAAGGAAGATCCTCAAAAGGCCAAGTCTGGCCATTTATTATAGCTGTTGCTTTCTCTATGGCTTCATAGTCCTTGTCTGTTTTGAACCCAGGTGGGATTACACCTTGTATGTAACCCCCATAGGAAACAAACCATGGTTCATTCACGGTTACCCAATACTTAACGTATTCGCCAAATTCTTGGAAGCAAAGCTCTGCATAGGCAAAGAAGTCATCCCTGCACCAACCAAATTAATTAAACTTATTTTGCCGCTCACTTGATGACATAATACAAGTGAGTGACGGAATAGACAAATTGGATAGAGAATCTGAAATAACGTAGATAAACATGTATGAATAGGATGAGTATTTTCTTACACAATCTTGGGACTCAAAAAAGTATAGTACTGGTCCTCCAAATCCTGGGGAGGATCGAAGTGCACGAAAGTGGCCATGGCTACTATTCCTGCATCCTTGAGGTTTTGAGGAGATCCGTATAAAAGTTGATGCCCTCTTCACTCCTTTTTCCATCTGAAAAAATCCAATTCATATATACAATGTCGTGGTAGTCAGTTACTCCATCCGCTTCACAATAAGTATTGATCTGCATGAAAAATTGAGTAAATTGTTCATACTTGGCATCACTCGAGTCCATGATATGGAAAATCTGTATGCATTAAATCCAATTTCCTTCATCAATTTGACGTCTTCCTGCAATTAAAAAAATGGTTAAATGGGTCATGCATGAAATATTATTAAGACTACATGAATATAAATAAATACCTTGTAATGTTCACGATGATTGACTGCATCTTCACCGTATGGTTCAAACAGATCTGCCATTTATTTTGCAACAGAGATAGATATAACAGAGATAGACATTTTATTTATGGAAACTTCAAAGGTTTTAGCAAATTATAAGGTCGATCTCTCTATCCCAATAGAAGGGTTTAAAAGTAGCTAGAATTGTTTTACGAGTCACAACTAAAATACAATTTCAAACATAACTATTCGATTGGAACAGAGTCCGTATATAATATTCGGCACATGTGCACCATTATTCCTTATAGAGTGTGTACTTACTTTGTTTCTTTGCCAAGGTGTCATATATGCTCGGTGTTCTCCCATCTCTTTTGTAACCTCCTTCAATCTGAAAGTTCGTAAAACAAGATTATATATAGTATGAGAAAAATCTGAAAATGCCATTGATTAGTACTTCGAAGTTCATCATCGGAAAAAGAAAAAAAAAAAAAAAAACCAAGGTCGATCGATCTCCGACCATTTATACATGTTGTATGTGTAATAAGTGCCTGGAAAGAAGAGGTGGCAGAACCAAAAAGAAAATCTTCTCCGAAATCTTTGCGGCGGAGGAAACCTGCCGGCACTGAATCAACGAAACTTTGTTGAGGGTTCATTTCGACCGGAGTACAATTAATAATATTTTAATAAAATGTGATTTTCCTTGTGTGATTCAGCTGCTATATTGCCTATCCTATTTATAGGCAACATTTTGAGACAGTTTGAAAACGTAGTACAGATTCTTACCTTGAAATGGACAAAAGTAAACATACTATTTTGAAATGGAAAGCGCACAATATTATTCTTTTGTTCTTGGACCCCTTGATTATAACTTTTCATTATATTTAACAAAATAAGTGATGATTTTGGGACTCCTTTTATTTATGTCGCCAAAAGCATAAATAATAGTTAGGGTTAGGGACAAAGGATGAAATTACGAAATCAAACGACGACCCTGTCATTTTGTGATATTACAAAATACTCCCTTAAACTTAAAGATAACAAAAAGCTCCCTTCAAGTGTAGTCCAATTTATATGTCTCACATGGTTCGTTTTGTAATTTTGTAATTTTTTTTTTTCACACCGGGTTTATTTTGAAGTATGAATAATTCGAGGTGTGAATGTAATTTTGTTAGACAGCATGGTTGATTTTGTGATTTTATCAAAAGTTCAAGGGTAAATGTGATTCGCCCTAATAAAAAATGTAGATTGCTTCTTCTTCTTCTTTTTTTTTTTAATTAAATGCGAGATTGGCTATCCATTTTATCAATTGCAGAAGAAAAACAGTAAGAAATAAAAATCAAACCTCATGGTTTATATTTTTTGCCAATTTTGTTGAGTTTTCTATAATCTACCTTGGGTTGTTGCCGCGATGCTTAAAATAAGTTTTCGCTGGCTCATGCTGATTGGCCCCTATATTGTAATTCTCTTCTTCATCCACAAAATTGTTTTTGTCATCAGTTTTCCAATGGCCATAAGTTGTCTCCCCTTCATCTTCTTGGTTGTCAATGAGATCCTTAGATGAGTGCGGCACAGACGAAGAAGCAAATCTTCAAATTAATTTAACATTACAACAAAATATCTTAACATATTTAATAATTTTCTCCTCAATTTTAATAATAAATAAGGAATAACCGAAGTTTCAATATCCTTAGAGATTTTGAAAACTTTGTCCTTGTGAAAATTAAAATCAAATAAGGTCAGAGAAATGGAAAGCGCACAATATTCTTATGTCCATATAACCTTTGATAAATTTTAACACTCTCTCCATCCTATTAAACGAGCGTTTGTTTCTAAAATAAAAATCAAATTAATGAGCCAAAATCTTACAAAAATGGAGAAGACAAATTTTTTGAATTTTCGGATTCTTTTTTTTTTTTTCCCGAAGGTCTTTGAATATTTGGATTGATTTATGCTTCAATTACCAAAAATAAAAATACATGAAAATTAAGGGAGTGTCTCATCTCATCTAATTTAACAGATTGAAGTTTTCATTTATCCTATGTATTTGAAAATTTATCCTATTAAATTTTGCAATATTCTGATTCAAAGCTTGGAAGGAACGACCAAAATAAAAGCAAAAGTACCGGTGAAGTATTCAAAAAAAATAATGATAGGCATCTCAACTAATTTATCACAACTTTTGCATAGCAACTCATATGAAATACATTTATTGATCGATTATGTGATATTAATAATTATTTCATAAAAATGTGACCAATGAATGCATGCTACATAAGTTACTATACAAAAGTTGTGATGAATATTTGAGATGTCTATCATTACTCTTAAAAAAATATATTAAAGTATCGCTATTATTAGTTAAGATATCCAAAGCATAAAGAATCGATCACTAGATAATAATAAATATTTACTTTTGCTTTTCACTTTGATTTTCTTTTGGTTTTCGATATACCACTTCTTTTCCATAATCAGAACTCGTGTTTCATGTTTCATTATTTAAAATTTTAAAAAAAGAAAAAGAAAAAAAAAACAAATACTCTCTCCCGTTAGAAGGGTCAAGTTTGGAGAATGTATAATTTTTTATGAAATGCAAGATAAAACACCTAAAATAAGTAATTTATCACTATTTTTTTACTAATGTCCTAAATTTTCAAGAGTAGATTAATTGTGATCGAATTATAATTTTATTAGTAAAAATTTGAGAAGTAAATAAATTAAAATTTGACTCTTCTAATAAAACAAAAAATATATATATTAAAACTTAACTTTTCAAATGTAACAAATGAAACGGAGAGATAGAGGTTGATTGCAAGTAAATCTCATTTATCCTTGAGATCGGGATGAAGTATAACCTCCGCGTAATTTATTAAAGGGCGTGTGTTACGTTTACCTCTATGAATTTTGGTGAAATTATAGATATTTTTAAATATATGGAGACAATTAAAATGTAAAATATTCTGATCGGGATGAAGCAATCAATTGGCTCACGTAAATTTTCCACTTATTTTTTTTATTATTATTTTTCTAAGATGGGATTGAGTACCCATTTTATTGATGCATTAAACAGAGAAAAAAATCAAAAGAAGGTCTAATACAAGTGACAGTGCAAACATCACGGGAATCGGCGAGCATTGCTTAATTAGCAAGGAAATTTTTGTACCACAAAGCTGAGAGTTTAGGAATTCTTTTTGATCCGTCGTCGTAATCAACATAGATGATTCCAAATCGAGATTTGTAGCCTTGACTCAACTCAAGATTGTCCAACAGCGACCAAACAAAGTGTCCCTTAACATTCACTCCTTCCCTGTAATTAAACCTTAGTTAATTGTTAATTAAACAACAATTTTATATACAAAATGCGAGATCAGATCGGTTTTCTATCTACCATACTCTTAATTTCTCTATCAATCCTCTTAAAATAGAGGTTGGGACCTACATACTATATCATGGATTCACTTTTCTATTATGAAAGAAAAAACCGAAATAGAACACGACAAAGTGAACATCTAATATTGAATGAACTATGTACGTACCGCTTGGCCTGTTTGGTGTAGGAAAGGTGATCATGGAGGAATAATATTCTCTTTTGATCGTAATATGAATTCCAATGCGTCCCTGAGTTATCATCCGCATCATCAATGCCTGCAACAAAATATATGTATCATCAATGTCAAGTGAATTTGACTCTTCAGGTCAAACAAATTGATCCGGGGGTTAAACGGAATCATGACTTGACTCGTGTATGACTCAACCCACGAGTCGAGTTATAAGGACGGGTCATTTCTTGACCTGACTCGTAGAGTGACGTAACACGTCCATTTGTTACCCTATTCTTACCATTTTCAGTGATGTAAATCTCTGGATTATTGTAATTCTCTTTGATGTAGACCAGAAGATCAAATAGACCTCTTGGATATCCATAAATCCACCCAGCTGCACCCTGCAATACGTATAAAGAAGAGAAAATATTGTTATATATATCATATTTCTTATGTCTCATTAAATGTACAATTTATTATGAGTTGTAAGCTACCATACCTAAAATAAGTAAATTCACATCATATTTTTCATTTATATTTTTACTTTCTAACTAATTATGGAACAAAAAAATTGAAACATAACATAACACTTTATATAAAAAGGATAGAGGGAGTATATACTTATAAATTCAAGATTATTGATGGGACTTTGCCTCATGCAAGAGTCAATCTTCGCTTATATAACAACAAAAAAACCATACTTTTCCGCAGATTCAAATGTCGGACGAATTACATTTACTTTCCCTACTTTTGGTGAAATTACGCACAAATACTCTCTCGAATTTTCTACTAATTACAAATTAAGGTCGGGCCCGTGAGTAGTTCAAAATTTCGGCGTATAACAAATAGGTTGGTAAAATTCACATTAATATTTTTGTCTCAGATGGGATATCTATATTCATGAGAAAATCACCTGCGAAATAACTGGAATTTTCAAAGACACGAGGACCAACGTATTTATAATTTTTCAGAAAATTGGGGAGGTAAGATTAATTCGCCCTAATATGCCTCCACTAATAGTGTTGCCAGTTAGAAATCCTAGCTTGTTTATCAAAGACAGTATCGAATTATGAAACTTATAAACACTAACCTTCTCTTCACCAATGAATATGCCGTCCTTCTTCTCTAAAACATCAATGGAAATAAGGCAAATCAAATCATCTTTTTTTCTGAGTGAATCAAATCAAATCAAAAGATGATCGAACAGAAATTAAACTAACCATAAAACCTGACACGCCGATCTAAAATATAATCGCCTCCGGTGGTTTCTTCATGGGTAACGTACCGAGCAGTGTAATAGTTTAAGGCAAGAAAATCATAGGAACCTCTGACCATGTCTTTATCGGCGTCACCAAATTCTGGAAGGAGACCTTTCTTAACGTTCTTATGCATGTTTTCTGGATAAACGCCTTTAAATAAAGGTTCCATGATCCTGACAATTATGGCATATAAGTTTCAGTCAACTAAAAGTTCAAACTTGTTAAGCCTATAGCATCACTTTATAAGAAACACTTTTAGTAAGCCTATAGCATCACTTTAGAAGCAATAAGAGAGAAGAAAAATGCTATCTCTAAGAAAGTGTGGCGTATAATGAAAAGGGTGTTGCCTTAATTATGGACACGAGAGTTTAAAAGCGTTGTCTTAGACTTAAGGTATCACTTTAAAAGCCGAAAACAACACTTTTGAGGTGATACTACTGCGGCTAGCCAGACTTGACTACCTTCTAATAAATTCATTGGGGAAAAAAAAAATTAAAATCTTGAATTAACAGTTTGTGAAGCAAGATTAAAAATGTGGCTGCATCGGATTATTATAGTTACAAAAGCAGTTAATATACTACATAAAGTACGAATCGAAGTACATATAATTAATTAAAATAGATATATATATATATATATATAAATACTAACCATCCAAGCATGAAATCCATGGCTCGTTTTGAGGCATCTTTATTTTCTTGGGTGTCGTCCATTGGAACAAACCATTGTGCTACCAATCCCAAACCAATTTTTCCTCTTTGAACATGCTAAAAAAAATTAGCACAAGATAGAAATTCGTTAGTTTTTTCGTTTAAATAGTAGGAAATTGATAGGCATATTTACTTTTTTCTTAACTTTTCTTCCTTAATTCCTAAAAATGACACTTTCAAAAAAGTGCTAATAGTGAAACAAAAGTAAGGGTAAAAGTGTCCTTTCACGGTGAAAATCAGAAGCTAAAAAGCTACACTTTATGTCCAATTATGAGAGTTAACTTTGTAACAGCGCATTCTTCGAACAGAATCGAGAAAGTATTAATTAAGGCATGCGTGCAAATATATATACTATTTTATACCTTTTTAAAATTATGCATGAAATTAGTGGTGATCAACAAAGAACCTGATATTTTTGTCTGTAGAGTTTCACAGCCTTGGCATGAGCAAGAAGCTGGTGATGTACAACTAAATATGGCCAGTGTTCCTTATCTTCCAGCCTCTTTACAATCCGAGCAGCAGATGATGGTGGTGGTGATTTAAGCGAAAATCGAATCGGCGGGCCAATGGAAGAATGCTCATGATCCTCGTGAGAGATGTCCGGCGACATCCGAGCAGCAGTAATATTGTTCTTGGTTGTCACAAATCCCGGTGGGAGTTCGCCGGTCAGAAAACCGGCATAGGCAAAGTACCATGGTTCATTAATTGTTATCCAATATCTCACCTTATCACCAAATTCTTTGAAGCAAATCTCAGCATAGTCACGGAAATCATCTCTGACATTACCAATCAATTAATTACAAACAATAGAGTGAATTTGTCAAAGTAACTGATGTGTCAACCGCAAAGGAATAATATTATTAGATACTTAAAATTATAAACGCTAAGCCCGAACCATATGATGATATTTTTCAATAATTAATAATGTCATATTATATTACTTACATAATTTGAGGATTTAAGAAGCCGCCATACATGTCCTCCAATGCTTGGGGAGGATCAAAGTGCAGCAGAGTCACCATTGGTTCTATACCTGTTTATACGAAAAGAAACGAAAATGTGAGTACATTAATTTAAATAGGAAAAAGTAATGTTTCTGAAAATTAAGACATAAATATATTTTTTTACATAATATATAAATAAAGCTCAAAATTAAGACAAAATGGTACCTTCGTCTGTGAGATTGATCAAGAGGTCCTTATAAAAGTCTATTCCTTTCTGATTTCTGCTTTCTTTCTTTCCAGCTGAAGAGTCAATGGGAACACAGTTGTTATTACCAAACGAGTAAATTAAGGAACACTAGCATATTGCAAACGTTGCAATCCCCCATTAGATCATTAATTATGTTCTCTTCGAAAAACTATTCTATACGACTTTACATAAAAATGAGTAATCTTTATCTTGCTACACTTTTTCAAGATATTTACACTTATATATCGTTGAATTAATACTTGCTGATAACAAAATTTACTGTGAAATGCATAGAAATTAAAATCCCCCATTTTCTTCTTCACAAAACGAAGAGAGATGCTCGTGGAGTAATTAATTTTCTGACAATATTTCGAATGTTTTATTATTTATGAAAAAAAGAGATTATTTGAATTACTTGGCAAAATTCTAGACCATGAGATGGAAAATCTATAAGCACAAAATCCAATATCCTTCATCAGTTTCACATCTTCCTGCAAAATATACATGCATATAATTTTATATGAGTCACACAATAGTTACATATATAACTTCTTCAATATAATATATATATATATATATATATATATATACCTTGTAATGTTGACGATGATTGACTGCATCTTCACCATATGGAACAAACAGATCTGCCGATGCATCAATATATATGTTAATTTTTCCTTTTTTGGTATTAATTATTTATAGACCCATATCTATAATTGGATAACACACTCACATACTATCAAACGTATGTTAGGCTCCAAAAGTAGGCCAATATTTTTTCTGTCTAATTATTATATTCGACAAAATATAAGTCACAATAACGTATGCATATATATATATATATATATATATTTACCAAGTTTCTTAGCGTAGGTATCAAATATGCTTGGGCCTCTCCCATCTCTGTGAAGACCACCTTCAATCTACAATTGAATTATTAGAAAGTTTAGGGGGAAAAAAAAAAAAAAAAAGAGAGACAGGGAGAATAGTGAAAGGTCATATCTCTAAATATAATTTGACAATTTTATTGGATAAATTTGACTAAAACTTAATGGGCCAAGTCCTAGATATTACGACCAATAAATCGTACCAAAAGTATCTAAATCCAGCCCAACAGAAGGTAGTAGGTGGTGATCCTATGCCTAGACAGGCCCACTAGTACCATATCAAAATTTTTTAGTCCTCTTACTCTTATTAATATAATCACGTGTAATCACAATTACGTATTAAGTAATAATATAAATGGAATAAATAGTATCAAAATAGTTATTTCAAGTGTTGTACTTTGATATTCATAATAAGTTGTATATAGTCAAAATAGATATTTCTAATGGAGAGGAGAAAGTATATGACGAGTACTTGATAAAGAGTAAAATAACTAACTTTAGTTAATATAAAAATATTTCTTATAAGTAAGTATATAAAAGTTTTTCTAAAAAATAAAAATTAATAACTAAAACTGTTTGAGTAAAATATTTTAAAATAAAACGATTTCGTTTGAACACCTAATATTAGTGTCTCTCTTGTGCTACGTGGACTATCATACCATGCATTCTACCATTGTACTAATTTGAATGCATGACGTGTAAATCCATCACCCCTCCACTTCCAAATTCATGCCCTCTACCAACTCCTTCGAGAGGATTTGGCTGAGAGAAAATGCAGTAATGAAAACATAGGATCTCATACTTTTAAAGAGTGTAGGTTTGGAATTAAAATCGAAGGTAAGCATTCCTGAAGTATTAGGTTAAAAATAGCTATTTATACTCATCGATTTGAGTTCACATTATAATCGATGATTATTGTAATATCATGATCTTATATTGTGTAAAACAAGATACATATTATAATTGATTTAGACAAAACAAAAATAATAATAATAAAAGCCTCCCCTCCCCTCACCCCACCACCTTATCACTACCTTCACAGCCATCATTTTTAATATGTATTCAAATGCATTTTATACATAAAGCTATTATAGTATCGAAATTGATAACTTAATTAGCTATCAAAAGTATATGAAAGGGAAAAAAAAAAACAAAAAACTACTCATGTCAATTAACATTGGTAGACAGATACCTGGAAAGCAGCGGTTGATGAACCAAACATAAAATCGGAGCCAAACTCTTGCCGGCGGAGGAAACCTGCTGGCACCGGGACTGTAGAGAACTCCATGATCGATTTTCTTTTCGTTTTTTTTTTTTAATCTCACCGATTTCTAATTAATACACTTGAACTAGATTATTGTGAATCCTAGCTATTTATAGACTGCCAATTTTGAGGCGAAATGGCACTTGCGGCATTTTTAAATAATTTTATTCTTGATGACGTCAGCTAGCTATTCCTATTATAAGATTTTAATAATTTGCAAATTGCAAACACGTACGGAGATTCAATTAATTTAATTCCCACAGTAATTGAAAAGCCGAAATATTGTGGGAATTAAGGAATGATTTAATTCCATAGATTAGTTCAAATACAAATGCTCGAAGCCCACAATGTTTGAAAAGTTATATATAATGCGTAGAAAAGGGAAACTTTTTCCATGAATTCCCAAGTTCATAGTTTGCGACTTGTGCGTCATTAAGATTGTTTGCCGGTAAATAAATAAATAACTATTAAGGGGGACAACCAGTAAGGAGGCCAAAACACGGGGGTTGCAATTAGTGATTAAGTCTAAAATAAATAGATAAATAAATAAAATAAAGAGAGAGAAGGCAATTGGCGCATAATCCTTCAAAATTGTAACAATTGGCGCACATTAGCTCAGAAACTATAGACGGCCGTCCATATTAATTTGCTTGTTTTGCTAATAGTACTATAATTATTTACATATTTTTGTAAATCACCAAAATTCCCTTAAAAAGTTTATCTAAATTGTATTCCAATATCCAATGTTTTGTTAAATTACATGTTAACCCATGAAATTTTAACAAACTACAGTGTTTTTCTTTTCTTTTTTTTAATTTGTGTTTTGGTTCAATGATGTGTTCATTTTTATATATTATTGACATAATTGACTTATAAAGCTAATTTTTTTTTATTGGAGTAGAAATCTTCATCCATAATTTTAAATTTTTTTTATTAAATTTTTTCTTATTATTTTATTTGAATTTCCTTTTAATTCTAATTTTAAGATATTGGAGAATTCAACCATTAAAAAATACTTCTTTATAGCATTAAATTTAAACTTTATATAATTTTACTTAAGTTCGTAAAATGAATTTTTTTTATAGATATTTTATATTTTTTTAACTAAACCTCTATTAATAATGAGTGAGCTGTCCAAAATGTCACTTTACTTTGTTTCTATGTCCGCTTTGGTAACTAAACCTTTTTTATTTCCTAGAAATATCACCATACTTTTAAAAATGTGTCAAAAATGTCACATACTTTTTAAAATGTGTCAAAAATGTCACATTTGGGGGTTTGACTCTTAGTCTTGACTGAAATAGGGGTATTCCTGTCATTAGCTAACAGTAGGGATGAAATAAAAAAATAAAACTAACAGCAGAGGCTTTTGGAGAAAAAAAACTATGCATCTACTCCGATGAACAGTTCTCGAAACTGTTTATCTTCTCATGAATCCGGTACTGTTCATCGTTTTTTTTTTTTTTTTTTTTTGCCTCCTTCTTCTTCTTCTTCTTCTTCTTCCTCCTCCTCCTCTTCTTCTTCTTCTTCTTTTTCCGATGAACACCCACATAAATTGGGTCTTCATTTTGGCTCGATTTGGGTCTTCTTCTTCTTCTTCTTCCGATGAAGACCCACGGAGGAGGAGGAAGAAGAAGAAGAAAAGGAAACACCCCCCCGATGAACAGTTCATCGGTTCATCAGAGTAAATGCACAGTAATTTTTTCCCAAAAGCCCCTGCTGTTAGTTTTATTTTTTATTTAGTCCCTACTGTTAGCTAATAACAAAAATACTCCAAAATGTGATATTTTTGGCACATTTTTAAAAGTATGGTGATATTTTTAAGAAATAAAAAAGTTTAATTACCAAAATAGACATAATAACAAAGTAAAATGACATTTTAGACAATTCACGTATTAATAATAGACTCATCCGCGCTTTGCGGGGACTCACGAACAGGTGGATTCTATCCCAAAAGAAGAACAGAACTACTTTTACAAAGTCCAGAGATCTAGCTAATGGTCAAACATCAAGATAATATTAAGAAATTATCTAATTTGGATCATATTTCTTAATATTATCTTGATGTTTATATATATATATATATATATCCAAATTAACTATAAAGGAGTGAAGTACTTTTTCGAAGTGTGCACCGACAAAATGCATTCATCTATGAATTCTTTAATTTGAAGGCACTACTTGTGAACCATGTTAAGATATTTATTAAATGAAAATAGACACATTATTTAAACTTAGCAATGAAATTACTGTTTGGTTAAGGGATAATTCGTTCATTAAATTTGACTGTTCAATAGTTTCTTAATTAACAAGACGGTAGTTTTCTCTATCTCACATCTAATGTTATATATATGAATTGGGAGTTGGAGGGGTGTAAAGACCTTTAAATCCCCTGCATACGCGCACGGGTGGTTCTCGAATCCCTCCAACCATTTCTTACATCTTTATTACTAGTGCATATTTTTGTATTAATTTTTTTTATAATTAATGTTTTTAACTATAGAAAAGAAAGTTTATATATATATATATATATATATATATATATATACTAGACTCCTTCAAAAATTATAAAACATTGTTTCTGCACTTTGCCACTGCACACCCCCTGGCTACCCTAATCATTTAATTAATAATTAAACGTATTGCACCTGCAAAAAAAGTAGTGTACTCGTCCTTTTTTTATAACCCTAGTGCAGAACACGTAGTTGCGATTGACTTACTTTTGAAATTTGGAATAACTAATCCATCAAGAATTAATAAACTATTAATTAAGGCTGTAGTATATGTAGAAAAGGGAAACTTTTATCTTTCTCAATGAAAAGAAATAACTATTAATGAAGCGTGATTTGTTGTTGAGAGTATTGTGTCAAACTTGCTCCGATTCGTTATCTTTGATACCTTTATAATTGGGGGGTTGTTCCCCAATAAAACTCCGATGTCAAAATTAGTATTTAGACATAGATATAATTTAGTAAGACTGGAAAGAAATCTAGCTAGTAAAAGAGAGTACCCTATTATGGAGGAGTATACCATTTTATAGAGGTAGGAGTACGTTGCTTAGATTAATCGTCTTTCATGTCACCCGATAAGGTGAAGCATGAGATCTCTATCTTTTGTCCTGGTATAGTTGATCCTCCGACAGTGAACCAACTTTAGTCGGATCATAAGTCTATCTAGTAATTCGGCATCGGATTGGACCAAAGAGCAATTAAACCATGCACACTAGTTATATATTTACTAGGAATAATATACTAAAATAAAATAAATAGATGAATAAATAAAATAAAGAGAGGGAAAAGGCAATTGGCGGTAATCCTTCAAAATTGTAACAGTTGGCGCACATTAGCTCAGAAATTATAGACGGTCGTCCGCGTTAATATGCTTGGTTTTCCTAGCTAATAGCACTATAATTATTTATTTATTTTTGTAAATTATCAAAATTCCCTTAAAAAGTTTATCTAAATAGTACTCCAATATCCATTGTTTTGTTAAATTACATGTTAACCCATGAAATTTTAACAAACTATATCTAGATCCCTATAGGGAGTACAATGTGATATATCTTCACATAGCATTCTCTTGACTAGACTTTAGCCTAAAATGACATCTAGATCCCTATAATTTGCATTAAAGGAACTCGGTTCATTGGTCCTATAAAGGGACCAGCTGTAATTTGTTGAAACTTTAGAGATGAGTTTTAATTTAACCCAAACTTTAAGGAGCAAAGTATAATTTGTGCTGAAAATTTTAGAAATTATAAATGGGAAATGAAGAGAATTAATTACAAAATAAACCATCTGGTTTCACTACTACAAAATAGAGCTTTAACGGCTGCAGATTAAGGGCGGAAAATAGAAAACCGCAGTTATAAAAGAAATATGGACTTTCTACGGCGGTCTAAAAATGAACCGCCGTAGAACGGGACTTTCTACGGCGGTTATAAAATAAACCGCCTTTCTACGGCGGTTGGGACGAACCGCAGTAGAAATGAGACTTTCGACGGCGGTTGGAAGGCAACCGCCGTAAAAAGTGGACTTTCTACGGTCGTTGCCTTCCTTTCTACGGCGGTTGGGACGAACCACCGTAGGAAGGGGGCTTTCTACGGCGGTTTAATTATAACCGCCGTTGTATTGACGTATTTAACCCTAAATAACAACGTGTATCTCCATATCGCGGCCGAAAGTGTTCTCCAAATTTCAACTTCGGTTTTGCACGTTTGATGTAAAGAATCGTCATTTGGAGCTAAAATTTACCTCCTTAAGGTTAGTGATCTGCACATTTTAGGTGTTTTATTTTAGGACTTGTTATGGCAGTTCTCACGGGTTTTTGCCCAAGGTTTTAATGTTTATTTGCAGTTTTAGAGATCGGGCCTAAGAAGAAAAAAGTGTGCAAAAAAGTGAAAGAATTGGAACAGACGAGTCACGCCTAAAAAGCCCACATGATTTGTGGGCTGCACCAAAATATTGGCCTGCAAATTGGACTCCATGGCTGCACCCGAAATCAGCTTCAAGTAATTCAATTCCAAGTGGATTTTGATCCAACATCAAAGTCAGCAAGTGGGCCTTCATGCAATTGAAGTCCAATCCAATTTGATCAAACGCAGGGGCTAATGCCAATTAACTGATCTCAATTGGAATTCAATTCAATTGGAATTGATTCCAATCAGGTGGATAAAGCCGAATTAAGTGGGCCTGCGCAGAAGGATGCGGAGAAAGAAAAAAAAGGGGAAGCAATGAAGTTTTGAGCAATTTACCAATCCAAGAAGGAATTAAAGAGAGAAGTTGGGAGTTACCAAAAAGTGAAAAGATTCCATGTGTTTAATTAACTCTCTTTCCAAGTAGAACAAGGTTTCCTTATTCAATTAGGAGATTGGTTAATTGCTGAGTTGTATCCCTATATATATGGGATTATTCCTGCACTTTTGATATTATTAGATAGCTTTTCTTAGATATAGCTTAATTTTGAGTAGACAGCCTGGGAGAATCACGCAGGAACAAGTTTTGAGACAACTTTTATATAGAAGTTTATTAGATAAATTTTAGAGAGAATAGTTTTTTAGTTTTGCAAAGAATTTTCGCACAGGATACAGTTTCTCGCTATCTAGTTTTCCTCTGTTTCTCCTCTGTTCTGTTCTGTTTTATTCTGTTTCGATCGCAACTTTGGATTTTCCCGACGGGCAGTCTACCGTTTGGCCAAACCGCCGGTTACCAGATCTCGAATTCTCAATTTCCAGTACAGTATTCTTTATTCTCGTTTAATGTCTTATTTTATAATTATGTGTTTTTCGTGTTTTATCATGAGTAGCTAATTTATTAGTTCTGGTATTATGTAAGAGCCATAATCCATGCATGTATGAAACCCAGAAATTAATCTAAGGTCTAATTAAATTATGTTTCTAAATTGCCTGTGTTTATATGTCTAATTACTAAGATTTTATTAAGCCTGATCAACTTAGTTTAATCTGGTAGAGTCAGTGAGTGGCACAACTACCGGCCGAGTAGTACATGATTAATTGGGTAATAATTTCTAATGCATCGTCAGTAGGAATTATTAGTTTTGGGTTCTTCTAGTTTTTAATGCTTCTATTTGTTAATTAATAAGGTTTGCGGGGACTCGCGGTCTGTTAGTTAACGTAGTTAGGGAATAATTCCTTTGCGGGGATTCACGGGGGATTATCGAGAATCTATGGAAGAATTGTAATTATTTGCGGGGACTCGCGGTAATACTATAACTGAAACGGCATAAATAATTAGACAAGTTAAGAGGTTTATGATTGCATGCATGAGATTAAGGTGGATTTACATAATACCGGAATTTTCTCTCATTAATTGATAATTGTTTAAATCTTTTATTTAATTATTATTTTAATTATTATTTTGCTAATTTTATGTGACAACTTTAATGTCTCTTAAGAGACACAAATGTGACTACTAGTCATAGTTTTGTTTTATTTGCATGTTAAATTGGAATTAGAATTAAATTGCCGTCTCTATGGATCGACCCTGTCTCCTACTGTGCTATATTTTCTTAGCATATTAATTGCAGGTTTTAAGCAGTATTTTTACTGTATTTGGTAGACCCACGACAAGTCCTATCAAATTGGCGCCGTTGCCGGGGATGGTTTCAATTTTTATTCTTTTTCCTTTTTAATGTGCACTGGTGTTTTCTTGTGTTGTGTATGACCAGATCTTCAGGTGCTGAATTACTTAGTGATCCAGAGATCGAGAAGACCTGCAAACGCTTAGCCAAGGAGACACGATTAAGAAAACTCGCAGAAACAGAATCTGTCAGTCGACCGTTTGCCCAAACGGCCGGTAGCTCCGAAACAGATTTTTCACATTCTGACTCTGAATCAGAACTAATGGGTGACAGAGAGCGCGTAGAGGGCCCAGAAGAAGAGCCCACGCTGAAGGACTTGTGCAGCCATGATGCAGATGATAGAGCGTCAGCAGTAGTCACTCCAACATTGCCCAACGGATTTCCATTGAAGAACGGTTGGCTGAATGGCATCCCAAAATTTCATGGGGGTGCTCGGGATGATCCACACAACTTTCTCTCGGAGTATGTGAAGAATTGCAAGGTGGGGCGCCTACCCACAGGGGCCACCCTCGATCAGCTAAAATTGGTGGCCTTCCCATATGTCCTGACGGGCCCAGCAAACAGGTGGTTTTCATCATTGCCACCAAACTCTATCACCACCTGGAAGCAGATGAAAGAGATATTCTTGAAGAAGTACTTTCCTCCGACAAAAACCAATTTGGTTATGAAGGAGATCAGCAGCATTCAACAAGAAGTTGATGAATCCCTTAGCAATTACTGGATGAGGTTTAATGAGTTGGTGGAGAGCTGCCCAAATCATAAGTATTCAGAGGCTCAACTATTGCAATATTTCTACCATGGGATGTGCACCAATGATCGAAATCACATGGATTCATCTAGCAAAGGGGCATTCCAGAATAATACAGTAGCCAAGGCTAGGAAGATGATTGAAGACACTATCGAGTCAAGAAGTCAGTTTGGGGAACCCTCCCGTTTGGCCAAACGGCAGGCTGAAGTTCGGTTTATTGATGATTCAGGGGAGGAGAAATTAAATCAGTTGACTGCCAATATCTTCACATCCAGGTCAGTATCTAGATTCCAGGTCAGATTGTGGGGAGTTCCAACCAACAAGCTTCACATCCAAATATGGGGAGCAATAACCGGAGTAATGGACCAATGTACAGGCCTCCGAATCAGAGGAATTTTTTCAATCCAAATCAGAACAATCCAAGAGGAGGCAGACCAATGGAGGAAGCCATGGCAGAGCTATTTGCACAACAGAAGGAGCAGCGAACAGCCATAGATGGGATTGCCGGAGTATTATCTCAGTTATCCGCTTCGATGCAAGAACTAAGAGGGAACCAAGGTCATTTACCCTCTCAAGTGCAGGTTTCGCGTGTGGAAAATATAAGTGCAATAAGTCTGAAAATAAAGGAACGAGAGCCAGCTGTGCAAAAATTAGCACCTGCAGGGGAAGATTTGCCCAAACCAACCATAGTCACTGAACCAGAGTTGGAAAATTCAGTATCTAGATTGCAGAATCAAGGGGCAACTTATAGGCCACCCCAACAGATTTATTTTCAGAATCAGAATGCTAATCAACAACAAAAGGGTGGCAAATCAGTAGAGGATGTGATTGGCGAACTTGTTGGACAACAGAAAGAACAAAGGACCAGTATTGATTGCTTAGCCAACATGATGTCACAGTTAGCCATTTCTCTCAAGGAGATAAAAGGTGACTATGGTAAACTGTTCGCTCAAGTCCAGGTTTTGCCCGGGGAGAATGTAAGTACAATAAAAATAGCAGAAGTACTGGAACCAGCTGTGCAAAAATCGCAGTCAGCAGGGGGCCGTTTTCCCAAACCGACGGGTGATCCAGAAGCTGAAAAATCAGAGCAACCTGAACCAGAGGAGCCAATCATTATCAAATCTAAATCTGAACCTGAGAAGAGCCCTGCCCCAATTACAGTGAGCAAGGATGTGTATAAACCTATGCCGCCATTCCTAAATAGCTTACGGCCCAAGGCAAGGAAAATAACAGAGGACCCGATTGACTACTTGGAGGTTTTCGAAAAGATAGAGGTCAACCTTCCATTCCCAAACGCAATTAAGCTTCCTCCAGTTGGAAAGTTTCTGAAGGAATTCATGGCAGGGAAGCCAAGAGGGGCGAGCAAGGTGGTGTTAGGAGAGAATGTCTCGGCAGTAATTCAGAAAAAGCTCCCTCCCAAATGCAAGGATCCAGGTATGTTCTCTTTACCTTGCATCATTGGAAATAAGAAAATAAAGCATGCTATGTGTGACCTTGGTGCTGCCATTAATGTTATGCCGTTGTCAATTTATGAGACTTTATCTGGTGTTAAGTTGGTGGATACAAAGATAGTAATACAACTAGCAATAGATCATGTGTGCACCCTGAAGGTGTACTTGAGAATGTTTTGGTGCGTGTGAATTCCTTTGTTTATCCTGCTGACTTTTATGTTATTAAGATGCATAATGATCCTGCCAAAGAATCTGCTGGTGTATTGTTGGGTCGCCCATTTTTAAAAACTTCTAAGGCAGTGATTGATGTGTATAATGGCTCTATCCGTTTGGATCATTGTGGTCAAAAACATACTTTTAGTATCGATAATACCATGAATAATCTAGAAGAAGTTATGAATGTGAATAATATTGAGTTGAATAACCCTCTTGTCCAAGAATCTCTTGAGACTAATTTTTTGCAGGACAAGGAGGAGAAGATTCTCCCTCAGGGATTGATTAATTCCAAGAGCCAAAATAGGAGTCAAGGAAAAGTCCTAACACTTGACTTGGAGGAACCTCCAGGTTATCAGAAGGACCGAAATCCTACAAGAGGGTGTGTCAAAGCCAAGGTGCGAAAAAGAAACAATGCAAAGACATGGCTTAGCACCCCCATAAAAGTTGATAAAGTGAAGCTACTGGGCGAGGGGTGTGATTGCCCAAATGGAGTAGTGCGAGTGCAAGACATGCAGTATTTCAAAGATTCTGGCCATATCCGAATAGTGGAACAAGTTTCACTGCGAAACTGTCCTAATCATTAACAAGAGCTGAAGTTGCGTCTGGCCAAGACGTTAAAGAAAAGCGCTACTAGGAGGCAACCTAGTTTCTTTGTATTTTATTTTATTTTAATTTACTGCTCAAAAAAAAAAAAAAAACCTTATTTGCTTATTTTTATGTATTTAATTTTTTTAATTTTATTTATTTCTTTTCGTCTTTTCACAATTTAATTTTTTTTTCTTACAGGGAATGGAGGAGCAATTTTGAGGCCAGGAGGGCTCAGTACAAATTTTGGGGCCACAATCACACATTGAGGAAGTCCAAGGGCCAATGGTGCAATTTTCTGCACTTCCAGCATTGATTCGGTAATTTTAGGGGTACAAATATGCAGCTTTACAAAGTTCAGGGACTGGAGCTGCAATTCTTCGGACTAAGAGCCACAAGTGACAAATTAAGGGGTCCAATTGCATAATCATGAAACTCCAGGGACCTAATTGCAACATGTTAAGCATTTCACCAATTCACCATCTCCAGTACCCATTCCTGAATGCAATTACCCGCCCCAAATCCAACCCAATTACCCGCCCCAAACCCAACCCAATTACCCACCCACCCACCTAACCTAATTAACCCAATTTGATCTGCAACATACCCACGAATTCCTTCTTCTTCTTTGCTCTGTTTTCAGCCACCGCCCCACTAATTTTTTTTCTGCTCCACCCACCTTCCTCCGCAGCATTTGCAGCCTCCTCAGTAGGCTCTCAGGTAAGTTTTTCTGTTTCTCTTTGTATTGTGGGCTGTTTTGTGTTTTAATTTTGTGTATGTTTGTTTTTCTTTGTCTTTGTTTAGCCCTGCATTTTTGTTCTTTTCTTTGCGCTTGAGGACAAGCTTTCTTTAAGTGTGGGGATGTTTGCAGGGCTGATTAATGTTTTTCTGAATTGTTGTTGAGTATCTCCTGTGTTTCATTGTGTTTGCTTGGGGACAAGCAATTGTCTAAGTGTGGGGATGTAGGGGCATTTGCCCTAAAATTTTTTGATTTTTGTCCTGTTTGTGAGACAAGTGTCGCTGCCTTTAATCTGATTTGGATCTGAAATATGCATCATAGATGAAGTGTAACATGAAGTATGCATGTTGTAGTTTTGAAAAATTAATCTGAGAAGTCATGAATTAGTTAAATCTGAAAATATGCATGTTTTCCCTTTTCTTAAGTCATTGTACTGAGCCTAAATGCTGAATTGTTCGGGGAGAATCATTTGCTTGCCTGTCAGACTGTCAAGATGGTATGAATAGTCTATGGCAGGATGATGGGGAACCTTCTTAGGATTAACCACTTTTGGCTTGCTTTCTTAGCCTACCTTGTTATATCTCTAGAAGCCAAGTTGAAACCTTGTATACAACATTTTTTTCTAGTCAGTAAATAAGCCAAGGCCAATTTTTGTGATAAATCCTTTCTACCCCCCAGTGTGTTGAGTTGCTGAATTCTGAATGAAGTCAAGTGGTGCAATGTTTAAACAATATGTGTGGATTATTTGATAATGTATATGTGTGCCCAATGTTAAAAAGCTCATGGAAAGCAGAAAAAAGAAAGAATAAAAATAAAGCGGAAAAAGAGATAAAGAATGAAAAAGTTGTTGATGTTTTGAAATTCTACAATGTGCTGAAATTGTGATATATGATGAGCTGGGTAGAAATTTAATGTGCTAAATTTGTGAGCCATAGTCCGCACAAAGTGCAAAAATGCTGAATGAAACAGGCGCCAGTTTGCCCAAACAAAAGGGGGTTGTGAAGGATTTTGAAGAAAGGTACAGCAACTGAAGTTTAATTTTTGAGAACACACTGGGTTTGAATTTTTTTACAGGTAGCCTAGAACCCTTAGGATCTGTCCAAAGGTTCGAACCCAAGCCTTACGTTGCATCCCTTAATTAGAAGCTTGTTTCTTAACTGCTGTGTATCTATTCCTTCTATACTGTGGCGATGGTCGACTATCAAGCATGTATGATTCTGGCTAGATTAGGATTTATTTTTATCCTGATTTTTTTCTGAAAAATGTGAGATTGTGTGCATTACTGACCAAAGAGTGCTGCTTTGGGAATTATTGCATGTTTTTGGATTTAGCTAATGGAAGGACTATTTTGTGAAGTAAATAGAACACAGGCATATGAATTGAAGTGCTGATTTTGTGGTGTGAAGTAAGTTCTAGAAAAGAGAAAAGGCAGATTTGTGAGTCTTGTTTTGAGTCTTATTTTCGAGTCAGTCCAAAGAGTCTTGCGTTTTGTTTTGTTTTGTGTCTGTGTTGTCTCTATCTGAAGCAATTAAAGTATAAGTGCATTTGCTGAATTTATGGTATGCTCTAGTTCTTCACTTCACGCTTGAGGGCAAGCGTCATTCAAGTGTGGGGATATTTGATTTGCACATTTTAGGTGTTTTATTTAAGGACTTGTTATGGCAGTTCTCACGGGTTTTTGCCCAAGGTTTTAATGTTTATTTGCAGTTTTAGAGATCGGGCCTAAGAAGAAAAAAGTGTGCAAAAAAGTGAAAGAATTGGAACAGACGAGTCACGCCTAAAAAGCCCACATGATTTGTGGGCTGCACCAAAATATTGGCCTGCAAATTGGACTCCATGGCTGCACCCGAAATCAGCTTCAAGTAATTCAATTCCAAGTGGATTTTGATCCAACATCAAAGTCAGCAAGTGGGCCTTCATGCAATTGAAGTCCAATCCAATTTGATCCAACGCAGGGGCTGATGCCAATTAATTGATCTCAATTGGAATTCAATTCAATTGGAATTGATTCCAATCAGGTGGATAAAGCCGAATTAAGTGGGCCTGCGCAGAAGGATGCGGAGAAAGAAAAAAAAGGGGAAGCAATGAAGTTTTGAGCAATTTACCAATCCAAGAAGGAATTAAAGAGAGAAGTTGGGAGTTACCAAAAAGTGAAAAGATTCCATGTGTTTAATTAACTCTCTTTCCAAGTAGAACAAGGTTTCCTTATTCAATTAGGAGATTGGTTAATTGCTGAGTTGTATCCCTATATATATGGGATTATTCCTGCACTTTTGATATTATTAGATAGCTTTTCTTAGATATAGCTTAATTTTGAGTAGACAGCCTGGGAGAATCACGCAGGAACAAGTTTTGAGACAACTTTTATATAGAAGTTTATTAGATAAATTTTAGAGAGAATAGTTTTTTAGTTTTGCAAAGAATTTTCGCACAGGATACAGTTTCTCGCTATCTAGTTTTCCTCTGTTTCTCCTCTGTTCTGTTCTGTTTTATTCTGTTTCGATCGCAACTTTGGATTTTCCCGACGGGCAGTCTACCGTTTGGCCAAACCGCCGGTTACCAGATCGCGAATTCTCAATTTCCAGTACAGTATTCTTTATTCTCGTTTAATGTCTTATTTTATAATTATGTGTTTTTCGTGTTTTATCATGAGTAGCTAATTTATTAGTTCTGGTATTATGTAAGAAGCCATAATCCATGCATGTATGAAACCCAGAAATTAATCTAAGGTCTAATTAAATTATGTTTCTAAATTGCCTGTGTTTATATGTCTAATTACTAAGATTTTATTAAGCCTGATCAACTTAGTTTAATCTGATAGAGTCAGTGAGTGGCACAACTACCGGCCGAGTAGTACAGGATTAATTGGGTAATAATTTCTAATGCATCGTCAGTAGGAATTATTAGTTTTGGGTTCTTCTAGTTTTTAATGCTTCTATTTGTTAATTAATAAGGTTTGCGGGGACTCGCAGTCTTTTAGTTAACGTAGTTAGGGAATAATTCCTTTGCGGGGACTCGCGGGGGATTATCGAGAATCTATGGAAGAATTGGAATTATTTGCGGGGACTCGCGGTAATACTATAACTGAAACGGCATACATAATTAGACAAGTTAAAGAGGTTTATGATTGCATGCATGAGATTAAGGTGGATTTACATAATACCGGAATTTTCTCTCATTAATTGATAATTGTTTAAATCTTTTATTTAATTATTAGTTTAATTATTATTTTGCTAATTTTATGTGACAACTCTAAGGTCTCTTAAGAGACACAAATGTGACTACTAGTCATAGTTTTGTTTTATTTGCATGTTAAATTGGAATTAGAATTAAATTGCCGTCTCTGTGGATCGACCCTGTCTACTACTGTGCTATATTTTCTTAGCATATTAATTGCAGGTTTTAAGCAGTATTTTTACTGTATTTGGTAGACCCACGACAAGTCCTATCAGTTAGAAACTTCTAAAATTTCTTAGTAATTGCTTATGCTTGTACTTTAGATATGTCATCCTATAGAATTTATTTTTATTTATGGTAGAGGGCTGAAAATTAAAGTTGCATATATTCCATGTATATGGTGAACTTTAGTATTGTGGAACCCTATTTAGTTATACTATGTAGTTTCTTGGTGATGTGATTTGATTTATAGTGTTTGATTTTTAATGGAGGATGTTCATATAATTAGCACTACTTAGAATGTGTATTTTTTTTTTATGCATTTCATGTGTTTGACGAAATGCATAAATGAAAAACTTATGGGTTCTTCTTCATTTGATTATGTCTATTGCGCATGTGTTGTTTATGCATTATTTTTTTCATCGAGATATTATAGTAATTTTGATTATATGAGTAACATTAGTATGACATGTGCTAAGACAAGCATGCAACTTGATACTTTGTCCATTGTTTATTGAATTATTATTTGGTTTTTAATTATTTCAAGGTGTTAGTTTACACATGGATCGAAATATCTTGTTGTATGGTGATCGGACCTCCGATTCTTATGCGAAAGAAGTTGAGAATTTCATTGAATTCGCTTATAAGAATACAAAGTACGTCCATTGTCCGTGTAAATCTTGTAAAAATGGTGCGCGGTTTGATAACTCAGATACAATAAGATTCCATTTATATCGGAACGAATTTGATCCTTCTTATAAACTGTGGATTTGGCATGGTGAAAGTATTGATGGTTTACCTGAGCAAAGAAAATCTCATGCAAAAGGAGATGATGCGATTACTAGAGATTGATTAGATGACATGATTGAGGATGTGGCCGAGGATTTTGCTGATAAACCGGAAGTTCTTGCTTCCATTTTGGGTGACAATGAGAAGCCTCTATACAAGGGTTGCACTAAATATACAAGCTTGTATAGTGTTTTGAAGTTGTTTAATTTGAAAACGGCAAATGGGTGGTCAGATACTAGTTTTACAGCCTTATTGAGGGTATTGAAAGATATGCTACTAGAAGAAAATGAACTTCCAGATCGAATTTACGAGGCAAAAAAAATATTGTGTCCAATGGGTATGGAGTATAAGAAGATCCACGCTTGCCCAAACGATTGCGTCCTCTACAGGAATGAGTGTAAGGATTTATTGCTTTGTCCTAAGTGTAAAACTTCACGATACAAAAACAAGCAGCTGTGTGATGAGGTTGAAGACAGTTCTGATTGCCAAAAGAAGGGGTCGCCGGCTAAGGTTCTGTGGTATCTTCCTATAATACCGAGATTTAAACGGTTGTTCGCTAATGCAAAACTAATGACATGGCATTTAGATCGGTGTATTCCCAGTGATGATGACAAGGTGATAATGCATACATCAGACTCAGATCAGTGGAAAAAAATTGACTCAATGTATCCTTCTTTTGGGGGAGAAGCCAGAAATTTGAGGCTTGGTTTGTGTACTGATAGAATGAACCCGTTTGGCAGTCTGAGTAGCACACATACCTCATGGCCGGTGATGTTGGTTATTTACAATTTGCCACCTTACTTGTGTATGAAGTGCAAGTACATACTTATGTCTCTAATGATTTCAAGCCCACGGCAACCAGGAAATGACATCGATGTGTATCTTGCTCCTCTTATTGAAGACTTGAAAAAGTTATGGGATGAAGGCGCACCTGTGTTTGATGCATACCGTGAAGAAATGTTCACATTGCGTGCCATGTTATTCTGTACCATTAATGATTTTCCTGCTTATGGAAACCTGTCTGGGTACTCTGTTAAAGGGCATAAAGCATGTCCAATATGTGAGCAGACTACAGATTTTTGTTAGCTTGCACATGGGAGGAAGACAGTATACCTTGGGCATCGCAGATTTCTTCTTGAGACTCATCCGTATCGCCGTCAGAAAAGAGCATTCAATGGATTTCAAGAGTTCAGAAAAGCTCCAGAACCCTTGAGCGGGTCAGAGGTGAAAGCTCGTGTGACGGACATTAATGTGGAGTTTGGTAAAACTTCGGAGTCCAGCAATAATGATACAGGTTGTTGGAAGAAAAAATCCATATTTTTTGAACTTTCATACTGGGAGAACTTGGATGTCAGACATTGTCTCGACGTTATGCATATTGAGAAAAATATTTGTGAAAACCTGTTAGGTACGCTCTTGAACATCCCTGGTAAAACTAAGAATGGTTATAACGTGAGACTTGATATGGTTGATATGAACATAAGAGCAAATTTAGCACCGGTAGCTCAAGGACAACGCACATATCTACCCCCTGCCTGCCACACTTTGTCCAGAAAAGAGAAAAAACAACTGTGTTCAAGTTTTCGTAGCATCAAAGTTCCATTCGGATATTCTTCAAATGTAAGCAGACTTGTTTCCTTGAAAGATTTAAAACTGGTTGGTTTGAAGTCTCATGATTGCCATGCCTTAATGCAACAATTGTTGCCTGTAGCTATTCGCTCGATATTGCCCAAGCATGTTAAGTCCATTCTAACAAGACTTTGTTTCTTCTTCAATGCTATATGTAGCAAGGTTATCGCCTGCGAAAGACTTGATCAGCTACAAGATGAAATAACTGTTGTCCTTTGTCAATTAGAAATGTATTTTCCACCTGCCTTCTTTGATATTATGGTGCATTTGGTGATTCATTTGGTTAGAGAGACAAAAATCTGCGGGCATGTTCATTTGCGATGGATGTACCCATTCGAGCGATATATGAAAGTATTTAAGGGGTATGTTAAGAATCGTTATCATCCTGATGCTAATATTGTTGAAGGTTATATATCTGAGGAGGTAATTGAGTTTTGCACTGAGTACTTGGCAGATACCGCATCCATTGGAATATCTAAGAATCGGCACGATGGGAGGATTACAGGTATGGGCACAAGGGGAGGAAAAATGTTTTTGCCGTCTAATGTTGAATTGATGAAGGCGCATCTGTACATACTGCGCAATTCTGAAGAAGTTGCGCCCTATGTGACAGACCATATCCGTTCAATAAGAACGTCTTATCCTGCTTGGACGGATCAACGTGTGCTCAATGAACATATTCGGACATTTGTCTATTGGTTTGGTAATGCTGTCATGGGCAAAGACGTTTCGGAGACATTGAAATGCTTGGCGTTTAGGCCCAACCCTGCGGTACGAGCATTTTTATGCTATGACATAAATGGATATTCATTTGCTACTAAGAGAGAAGATGAGAAGAGTACGGCACAAAACTGTGGTGTTACATTAATCTCAGAGGCTTTACATGTTTCTAGCAGGAAGGATAAAAATCCATTGTATGCAAACATGGCTTATTACGGGGTGATCGAAGATATTTGGGAGCTTGACTATGTTTGTTTCAAAGTAGCTGTATTTGGCTGCAAATGGGTTGATAACAATAGTGGGGTTCGAACTGATGATCCATTGGATTTTACCTTGGCGAACCTTAATCGGGAGGGTTTCAAGGGGGAACCATTTATACTTGCATCGCAGGCAAAACAAGTTTTTTATATCACCGATCCTTGCGATTAACATTGGTCTGTTGTTCTTCATGGTAAACAACATCACGGAGTGGAAGGGATTGATACAGAAGAAGGGCTTTATGAGGCTGGCCCTTTCTCTAGTGGGTTACCCGAATCGAGAGTAGATGAAGAAGATAGGGAACTTGATAAATACATATTTCGTGATGACCACAGCGAAGGATTATGATTCGAGGAGCAAGTGCCCCATAAGAGAAAGAGAATAAGTTAAGAATCATTTTCAGGTATATTGTTTGTTTTTATTATTATTTTTTTTTGTGGGTGTGTATGTTGTGTGTGTGCATTTGTATATGTTTTTTGATTTTAATGAAAAGAGGTGGACATAAATTTATAACAATATTTATTTTTATCCTTCGTACTGTCTGATTGAAACAGGTCACAAGTTGGATGAAGCTGCGCAATCAAGGGACAAAATTTCCAGGGACTTCATATAGCGAACTATTTATAAATGAACATGTTATTGTTGGAAATTGTGTGAAGCTTCTGTGTTGATGTTATGATACACTTGTGTTTTGGTCAAAAACAAGCAGGGGAGATTTTGTCTGAATTGATTTGAAACTGAATTCCGTATTATTCGAAATAGTTGGAATTTTAGTGAAGTATTTAAGTATGTGCATATCTTTGACAGGGAGTATGTTACATTTATAGGGGAGACTTTGTCAAATTTTCTGGCAAATTGATTTCTTTGTTTTTCATTTATGAATATTGGATATGCAATTTCATAACGATCACCGGTTCAAGTAAATAAAATACATTATATTTTGATTCACACTCAATTTAATGTATTTATGAAAATGGGAAAAAAACTTAATAGGGAGTAGGGTTTAGGGTTTAGGGTTTAGAAAATGATATAAAAATAGAAAATTCATGCGTAGCGCGGGAATTGGTGCATATCATTGTAGGAGAAATTATTTTATGTCATATCTTCAGTTTAATTTAACTCTATTTATTTCATTTATGCATTTACTTTCAATACAGATTATAAAAATGATTTTGAGGTCAACTTCTAACTATTGTCACGGAGAGAATACTAGTTTAAAACGTATTTTGAAAAAAATGGAGGTTTACGTGAAAACTCTGACGGGGAAGACCATCATCCTCGAGGTCGAATCCTGCGACCCAATTGAGAATGTCAAGGCGAAAATCCAGGAAAAGGGTGGCGCTTCACTCTCTATTTCAATCTTAAGCGTCACCGCGGTTAATTTATGAAAATGGGAAAAAATATTTAATAGGGAGTAGGGTTTAGGGTTTAAAAAATGATATAAAAATAGAAAATTCATGCGTAGCGCGGGAATTGGTAAGAATATTGTATTGCATGTACTGGAAGTCGTGTCGTGAGAGTAGTTGCTTGGCAAAAAAATGATGTTAGACCTGGAGGACGTAAGTGTGCTTGGCAAAAATATCATGTTGATGGGCATGAAGGATGGACAAATATAATGGTTGAGTAGGTTTTTTTTTTTTCTCTTTTGGTATAAAATATCATAATCTGATGACAAAATGTATTTAACGATTGGACGAGGTACGTACGTATCGAGTTTAGTATTTGATCTATTGTGGTCATGTTTTTGAAAATAAGCATATCGAGTCTAATTTTTACTGTATCCCGTATCAAATTTGACATCTTATTTCTTAAGTGCAACTGCTCATGTATTGTGTCTGGCGAAATTGAATTCCAAAAATTGAGGGGCCTGTGGTCATAAAACTTTTTTGTATGAGCCACATATATATATATATATATATATTTGCATTAAAATATAAATACTTACTAGTAAAAAAGAAATTTTGCAGTGGTCTCCAAGAAGTTCCGCCATTAAATTATTGTGGTTACGAGTTTAACTATTGTCATATTGCATCTCGCATGTAAAATTTAACTATTGCCACATCACATCCTACACGTAGCATCTTATCTATGGTATATTGGTTTAGTACACAATTTTTTAACTCATTTATTTCAATTAAAAAAAAATTTATATACAGTTAGAGCTATACTTTATGACTTATAAACAAGCCTAATTAATTACTTCTTTTTTTTTTAATGAAATAGAGGTAGTATTTTTAGCCAGTCATTAATTATCCAAAACGACTAAAATCTAAGTAGTTAATGGAGAACAAGTTGGCAAACTAGTCTTCGACTCTTTGGTAATTCATTCATGCTTTATTAATTTCTCAGGGAAAGTGATCGTTGTCAGTTCAGTACTACGAATGGAGATAACTTTGACAAACGTAGGCTTCTGTTAGAAATCAGCTATTGATCGAGTATTGACCAGAAAATAATAGGGTTAAGTTACAAAATTTCCCATTGAGCCTTGTCTAAATTATTTCGGAATTGTTATTTACAGTAACTATTTTACTATTTGCAATAATATTTTTCTATAAAAAGTCTAAAATACCCATCACAAAAAAAAAAAGGCAAGAGTTTATAAATAGGCCTGTAAAGAAAAAAGAAGCAGAAGCAAAATCATTCATTTTACTGCAAAGGTGAGAAAGCAGAGCTGTGTGGAGAAGAAGGAATCACAAACTGGCTAAATCGGATAAAAGTCAAGACGAATCGGATCAGCAAACTGTGAATGCCTAAAATTAATATTTGTTTCGTTATTGTTTTAATTGTTGTTTTGATTAATTTGATTGTAATATGTTCGGATTTGTTATCATTTTGCCCGAAATTGTTATTTTTTTCCCGAATCAGCGCAGATCCGGCCGTTTTTCGCCGGATCTATAAAATTTAGGCCGAGGAGAAGGTTTCCTCGGCCCTGATGGTGCTGTGACCGGCGGTATTCCAGAGGGAAATACCACAGGGGCGGTATTTCTCTTCAGGACACCGCCGTTCCCAGGCGGTGTTTTTCACCAAAATACCGCCCGAAAATGGGCAGTATTCTGGAAAAATACCGCGCCGGCGGTATTTTGGGCCAGTAATACCGCCGGCGACCGGCACTATATTTGGGCAAAATACCGCCCAAGCGGTATTTTTTCAGAAAATAATGCCGGTCGCTTGCGGTACTACCAACCAAAAATACTACCGAGCGATCGTGGTATTTTTGGTCCCCCAGCGGTATTTCCTCCAGGAATACCGCCGTTGAACGGCAGTATTCTTGGTAAAAAACCGCCGGCTGCCAGGGGATATTTTTCGGCGATCGGCGGGATTGTTGGCGGTTTTCTGCCTGAAAGGGGGGAGTTTTGAGCCAATATTTCAAATTTTCTTTAACTTTAATTGTGTTCTTGTTCTTTATATGTTATCAATTAATTTCGTATTGATAAATGCGTGTTTATATTATTGCAAATGGCAGGGGCATTTAGAAAATTAAAATTAACCAAAAGCAAAAAGGATAACAATTTGTAATTGGTTGCAAAAAACACTGAGGTGACACAGTCCTCCTCTGAGGAAGTAGGTGACCGAATACCTCCCATTGCATCCGAGCTCCAGAGAAGGGTGGTAGGAAGAGCGCATGGCTCTTCTCGCTTTTCAAATGCGACGAGGGAAAGTAACATTGATTACGGCGAAACAGAATTTGCCCCGCCATACATTAGAAATGCGGAGGAGGAGGAAGCTAGGGAAAATGTTACATATACGGCAAAAAACGGCAGAATAATCGCAGATCAGGGACAAAAATTCCGTCCACAGGGGGTTTTTTTCCGAAAATGAAGGGGTATACAGAGATTTTTTTTAGGCAAACTAATTTCAAGTTAAAAAAATATATACAGTGTTTACTTACAGTGTAATATGGATCGTCCTCGGGTATATCGGCCATATTTGAATAAACGTGTCAGGGATAAATGAATTACTGTATATAAAATTATTGATGTAAATGAAAAACAAATCCACAATATCCTGGGCAAGCTTTGCTTTTATAGGTGAAAAATGAAGAAATTTTTTTTAACCAAAAAGGGAAAATTAGACTTTTCATAAAAAAAATGTTACTGTAAATAGTAAAATAGTTACTGTAAATAGTATGCCCAATTATTTAGTCTTTCTCCGTCTTATATACAGAGTTCGGTTTCAAGTTATAATTTGTTATTCAAAAATACTTGTATCACTCGACTATTTTAATTGGACAGAGAGAGTAGTAATTTTTTTAATAACATCAGAATTTGCTTGAAGTGTTAGAATATGTTTTATAATTTAGACAAACTTTAGGATCCGTTAAATAATTTAGGGTGAAGTGCATTTTTTGTCACATAATTTTGACAATGTGCAAAAATAATCTCGCAAGTTTAAAATTTTGATTTTTAGTCATGTAAGTTTCAAAAAGTGCAAAAATAGCCACCCTATTAACTTTCACGGTGAAGTCCCTAACGGAGAATTTTATCAGGGGAAAAATAGTCAATTCACAACTATTTTGCACTGTTTATCTACTTCTTCAACCCCCCGCCCCGTTTTTTTTTTTTTTTTTTTTTCTTTGTGTCTCCATGAACGAATAGCCAGGAACGAGCCATGGACTTTCTGTCGGAACATTTTTCCGACGAATCCAAAATAGGGACCAGCAACAACAGCCGACGGCCCGACGGTGAAGCAGCCCAGAAAAACAACCCTGTTCCCAAGCATTTCGTGCAAAGTTAATGATGGCTTCTTCTTCTTCCTTGCTGAAATTTCCCAAACAGAGAATGCAGAAACAAATTAACCACAAATTCAAACTTTCCCAAACAAATTAAACTATGTTCTTCACTTTTACTTCTCTAAAAAGCTACCATCTATAATCTAATCTACCACCACCGACCACCCTCTCCCCGCCGCCCATTCAAACCCATTCAAACTGATTTTAAAAACAGTTTAGTCCAGGAGCTACCAAGCAAGAGTTTTGAAACAATTAAACAAACTCAGCCATCCTAGAACAATTCACCAAAACAATTCCTGAAATAGTTGGATCTAGCAGCCGAAGATAAAAAAAAAAAATTTTAAAAAAAACACAAGGGAGAAGGAAGAATTAAGAAGATGATGAACAGTGGAAAATGTGGAGTTAACGGTGGAGTAACGTATTGACTAATTTTGCACCTTTTTAGAAATTACATGACTAAGAATCATCTTCTCAAAGTTATGTGATCATTTTTACAATTTTGCTAAAGTTATGTGACCAAAAATGCACTTCACCCAATAATTTAAACAAATATTGGCAAAGAGTTAATGTAATTTACTGAAATAATAATACGCATACAAAAACATGTAGCCAAAGCATGTGACATTTCTATAACACACATATCGAGTGTATCACAATTATGTTGTGAAAATAACATTTCAAGTTTAGTCTTTGTTGTGTCACGTATTAAATTTACTTTGAAAAAATTTGATCGAATATAGCTTTCCAGTATACCGAAATTATCTCTGAGTACCAAAGCATATATATCGTGAATCCATTTTAGCATATTATGTATCATGTATTGAGTACTTTAGTCGCTTGTGTATTGAGTTTAATTGTTAATGTATGGAACTCATGAGTTTAATTGGTGAAAAATGCGTATCAAGTTAGTTTCTGATGTATCCTGCATTGAATTTAGTCTCTTTGGTGTATCTAGTTCAACCTCTGATATAATCCCCCCAACTTTAAAATTTGTGGCTAAGGATTAGGAGGAATTGCAACCACCGGATTTCATGGTGGTTTCCGTATGATTTCTTCACGTCAATTTCCTTTCCTTTTATTGTAAGCGAAAAGAAAGTAAAGTAAGTTCAAATATCATGATCGACTTGCATCTTACTTCCAATGTGTGTGTATATATATATATATATATGTACGTATATATAACATATATATATATACATATATATATATATATATTCTCTACGTAATATTACAGTATTATAAGTGTGCTCTCATAATAAAATAGAGTGAGTATTGTTTTTTCAATTCGGTCAACTGATTTCGAAAACCTCTTCGGCCGGTTTCAAACTAATTTCATGCTTGACTGTTTGATGAGCTCGATATTCAATGTTTCAATAACTAAACTCGATACACGATACTTGTTGATTTAACATATATAATTGCAAATTTCTGAAGCTAAACTCGGTATTTCATCATTTAAAATAGTACGCCACATTTCAATACCTAAATTAATGACATTACATAAATGTTATGCCTCATAGACTAAAATTCACTCGTGGTTGGGCCTTTAGATGCGTCATTATACAAATTTTTGTGTAATTGTTATAATATGACTATTTAATCAGAAGTATATCATTTTTATTTTATTTTATAAGGGCAGTTTTTATTCTTTAGACATACATTAAGCCACACTTTAATTCTCACTAGAAGTCATTGAAAATTCTTAAACCGCTCACTAAAACATAGGATTACTTTGAGCTCTCTATAGATCATAATTTTTATATATGTCACCAATATACCCTCTAAATAAACAGAACTGACAAATATAAGAATCAAACTCCTTACTTTTGAGTGGTGAGACATTGACTCGTTCCTAATCACTTTCAATTAAGATAGAGAAAATATTATCAAAAAATATGAATCACTTGTTACTCATTTATACTTTCTTAATAAGTGAGGTAGTCTTGCTATGTATGACTAGTATAAAATTTACTCATATAAAAATATTACTCACTCTGTTCCCTTAAAAGAATTCACTTTATTACAGTAAAATAGTACAATAAAATAAACTCTTTTAATGAAACAGAGGGAGTAATTTGTTATCGTTTGATTAAATTTCTCTAGCAAACATCAATATATAGCTAAAATTTTCTATGCCAATTATGTGACACAACGATTTAATTACCTATTGTCTCACTTATGCGTTCAAAAATAACATTTAAAGATAAATAATTGTTTTGGAATATACAAAATAGATTGTACAAAGAATGCGGATTGAACATGTGACATGGTTATGTATATATATATATATATATATATATATAAGAGGCATACTAAACGCAGTAACCGTTTTACTATTCGCAATAACATTCTCATGTGATAAGACAAAAATACCCCTGGCCAAAAAGAAAAAAATCGGGTACTGTTCACCCGTGTGTGAACAGTACCCGGTTAGAAAAAAAGTGAAGAAATACCGCCGGCGGTCGGCAGTATTCCGGGAATTCCGTCCGGGGAGACAGTCTCCCCGGCCGAAATGTTGCAGAAACAGAAAAAAAACGTCTGGATAATCGCAGATTCGGGAAAAAAAATTCCCCCCGAATGGGTTTTTTTTCCCGAAAATTATAATGAAGGGGTATATAGAAAATTTATGCAAAGTAATTTAAAGTAAAAAAATAAATATAGTGTTTACTTATAGTGTAATATGGATCGTACTCGGGTAATTCGAACTTTTTATAGGGGAATGTTACTGCGTTTAGTAAAACGGTTACGGGGAGACTGGTGGTATTTCTTTAGTTTTTTTTATAACCGGGTACTGTGCACCCGTGCGTGAACAGTACGGTGAACAATACCCGATTTTCTTCATTTTCTTTTTTCTTTTAGGTCAAAGACATTTTTGTATTTTCACAGAAAAATATTATTGCGAATAGTAAAACGATTACTTCGTATAACAATTTACATATATAAATTATAAAATAAAAAATAAAAAACATGTGATATGGTTGATGATTTGTGACTTTTTAGGCGCGGACTGAATTTAGCCGTTCCCAGTTCCCACACAACATGTGAAGAAAATGTACGAATTTTCCTGAAGAAATAAAACGTAAGAATTAAGACCCCACACGCCCAGCCCATAATGTCGTACTGTGATAACTGGATAGGTCTAATCAGCTTATGTCCTCTGGCGAGTGGTAATATTCCCTCGTGACTCATTTTGTGAAAGTATAACTTTTTTTATTTTTACATGACTGTTAAAATATAATTAGTATTTATATTATTACTTTTTAATTCTGTGTTTAAGTGTAATTACACATAATTATAGTACAAGAAACATGTATAGACGAGTTGAATTATCCGGCCGTGCGCGCATCGGTTTTAAAATAAAATGTATCGCTTGTATCGTGTATCGAGTTTAATTTTTTATGTTTCGGTTTTAACTGATGATGTATTCTCATTATAAATTTACTCTATTATGTAATGCGTATTAAATTTGACATATGGTGTATCTTGTATTGAATTTAGTATTTGATGTATCGCTTTACCGGCTGATGTATTGCAACAGTCAAAGTTTTAGAAATACGAGTACTGTACAGGAAGTGCTTTGGCAATTACATTTTCCTATGAACCATCTAGCAAGATATTCATGATCATATAGGATTCTGTTATTGAAAGTTTAGTAAAAAATTATTAATTTGAATTAGATATTTATAATTATTTTAGTAAGATATGAAAATTTTTTAAAAAATTGATTATTTTATTAAGGCTAAAAGATGTTTAGAATTTTCCCCTATTCGGACCGATTGGTATAAAACTAATGATTTATTTATTACAATATTGTCGGATACTCCATTTTGTATTGTGTGAGACCATACAAAAATAAGACAAAAAATTGTATATAACTTGTCAAACGATTTAACGCGCAGTTTTTTTTTTTTTAAGGACATGAGTATCAATTTTTAGGCTAAAAAATATTGCCTTCTCTATAAATTAAAAAATATTCCGTCCAATATCATTAATTAATAATCCTTGAAAATATCTAAATTTGTGTTAAATAAAATGAACTCATAGATATTGTTGCTTGTAGGCGTTTTATTTGTTTAAATTTATCGAAAAGCACTATTTAATTTAAAATTTTTAATTTTAATTAAATAATATCTGTTTAAATTATTACTCGTAATTTATAGAATTTTAATTTACATGGATAAATTATAATCACTTTTGAACATCTTCAATATTATTTTTAATACATTATAGTAATACTTGAACTATTAATTTAATCCCCAATAACTGTATGGTACCATTACCATATGTAACGGAAGAGTGGACATAGATGTTCCTACCCCACGGAAAGAACGTGTGAGAAAGATAAAAGAGAAAAAAAAAAAAAAAAAAAAAAAGAGGTTGGTATTTTTTGGTCTTTTAATTCTTTAATATTAAAATTTGAACTGCATTAATAACAATGAAAAGGACAAAAATCATTGGGAAAAGCCTCCATGATATGACGAACCAACTAATTAACTATGTTACAAAAGCTATTTAAAGCGATGCAGAGATAAATGATTAAGGGTACCAATTAATACAATTAATCATTGAACACAGCTCAACGTGAAGCTCGTGTTACTTTTTTTTTCGTCCATTTAAACTAGTCTAATAATATAATTATTTTTAATTCGCGTTCGACTCTTTATATATGATGGAAACAGATTGAGTATATCATACATAATGGAGATTGATTTGTGATGATTTCCCTTTTTCAATTTCGGGCCATCACCCATGCTACCAATAAAATTAATTGAATGCCGATAAATTTTTGATTTTTAATAAGTCAAATTTTTTATGTAACTTCGTCACTATCTGTAGTATTATTTAGATTTTTAATATTTTGGAGACTATGTCTATCACGTGTCTATCGATGTTGGGTTAGTTTTGATCAAAATTTGGGTGATGGGTTACATGAATAACCCAATTTGGGGACTGACGAGAAATAATTTCCAATTCAATGACGAAAGTGCAATATGAGGTCAAGTTTTTTAAGAATCAACGAAAGTATTAAATCATTTTTAAAATATTAAAAGTATATAAGAAATGTGAATAGTTATATGTGTCGAATATATATATATAAATATTAGATGTATTAAAAAAAAGTGAAAATTTATTATAAAATATTTATAAAAAAATAAATTTCAAACTATGATTTGAAAGTAAATACCACCATATAGATCGCATTCATGCTTTTGAATATTGGCAACACTTTCAAGTACCAATCAATCTATCTTCAGCTTAATTAATAGAGGAAGAAATGTCCACACACTATGAAGAGAGAATCAATCATCACTTATTAATATTGCAAAAATAGTTGGCATTAGGTGATGAGTCAATTTGGGGGTCGATATTTTAGTCAAAACATGACCTTGGCATTAGGTGATGAGACAATTTCAAGGTTGATATTCTTGGCAAAACATGACATATAATGTGTATCTCGTGTAGCCTATAATGTGTCGCCTGTGGAAGAACAAGTAAAGATTAAAAGAGAGATATTATCTGTTTCTTAAAATGTATCTGCTGTAGAAATCGACTTAAAAAAAAAGTATCATGTGTAGTGAACAAAACGCAGATATCAATTTTAAGAGCTAAAGCATCACTCCGTTGAAAGCAACAAGTCTGATAGGAAACTCACTATGCAAAAGGAGTAATTAATTCAAAACAAAATGTTAATACAGTACAACAGGGCAATGATAATAAAAACAAAAAACTGGATATATGACGTAACATCGAACTGCAAGAGTAAGAATAAAAAAGAAACAACATCATAAAATTATTTAAATAATTTTATTAAATGAACATAAATCTTAAGGACATTTTTATTATTCAAAACAAAATTAAATATACAAAAGATTAATAATATAGTTCTTAAAAATATTACTCTCTAAATCTCATATAAAAAAGTTTTGTTCCGAATTATAACTCATAAATAATCGTATTACTAAATTTTTCTAATGAGACATAGAAAATATGAGATAATAGTAATTTTACAAATTCTCAATAGATCTTTCATAAATTATATATAGGTTCTCTAAAACAATATTCTTCTTTGGTCCCGATTCAATATCTAGTATAAATATATAGTCCGTCCAATATCATCAGTTAATAATCCTTAAAAATATCTAAATTTGTGTTAACTTAAATAAAATGAACTCATAGATGTTGCTTGTAGGCGTTTTATTTGTTTAAATTTATGTTTGTGGAAATCGAAAAGCACTATTTAAATTAAAAATTTTAATTTTTAAACTAAATAATATCTCCCTAAATTATTAATTTGTAGAGGTTTAATTTACATATATAATTTACGTGGATAAATTATAATCACTTCTGAACATCTCCAATATTATTTTTAATACATTATAATAATACTCCAAACAATAATTTAATCCCCGACAACTTTATGGTACCATATATAAGTAAAACGAAAGAGTGGATATTATATATAATTAATGTTACTACCCAACGAAAACAACGTGGGAGACAAGTTGGGACCGCATGAAAATTTCACCGACGTTCACACCGCCACGTTTTTCACGTTTGTTAACCATTCCAGGATATTTTAAATGTTTTTTTAAAAATGTAAAATGAAACTCACGAAATCAAACAGCTGTCACCATAAATACTCTCTCTGTCTCACTCAAAGAGTCCATTTTAAAATGTGTACAACTTATTATGGATTGTGAGATACAACACCTAAAATAAGTAATTTACCACTATATTTTTCATTTATATCCTTACTTTAAAAGTAAGGATTAATTGTGAACCGCATATTGTTATATTTATTAATAAGGGTATATAATGTAAATAAATTCAAAGTGGACTCTTTAAGCGAGACAGGGGGAGTATTTATTTATGATTAAATAAGACTACACACCAGAATCAAAATGTTTTCAGATCGAAGCTCTATAATCAAACACTCTCATCTGATACTAAATTCAACGTTTCAAATTTGAATTTTCCTCAAATTCTTCTCACATTATTTAAAAATAACACAATCATTAACTATTTTCTACATAACTTTTAATAAAAATAATTCTCTCCCAAATTTTCTTTTCTTAATTTAAGTTCCAATCCAAGCATAGCCTTAATCACCCAAACATGATTGATTGCTGTTGACTCAACACTGTTAGTCAATTACGCTTCCAACGCTATAAATAGAGTAAGTTTGACATATATTTACTAATTGGCCCCAACACTATTACCAATTAAACTAAACCCCAATTACAAATACAAAAATACTAAATTGGGTATTAGTCTAACACTACAAACAAAGTAAATGTAGGCTTTATATTATATATTACTATGTCGGTCCGTCTCACTAAATGAGTCGTAATGATGCATATTTTAATCTAATAATGTTTTTAATAATATAAATATACTAAATTGCCCCTTCCTTTCTAATTGTGATTTCATGAGACTGATATATATATTTTTTATAAAAATAAAAATGGGATTGAATACTTTTTATTATTACAGAGAACAAAGACAATATAAAAGAAATTTCACGAGGAGTGACAAATCAATATTTTATAGTTTACTCGTACTTTTTCATCCTCAACCTTCTTCATCCTTGATGTGCATAAAATTGAAATCTCCATTGGGCTTAGCCCAATGAATTAAAACAAAGAAAACAGTAAAGGATAAAGAAGCCCAGAGCCATGTTTAGATCGGAAATATCGTACAAATCTGTGTTATAACTTTAGATCGGATATGAAGGCTTAGATCGGTCATAAAGACTCAAGAGACTCATGAAGGCTTAGGTCGGAAAGTGTTATAAACCAACTTGTGAATCTTAGATCGGTAAACTTTATAACTCAGCTCGGTAAGATTGGGTCAGGAAAAGTATAATACTACTCAAGAAGCTCAGGTCGGTTAAAGCTTAGAGAAGTTAGATCGGTCGACAGTGTTAAAGCTCAGGTCGGTAAAACACAGGAAAACTTAGGTCGGTAAAGATAAAACCGGCCTGAAATAAATATAATATTATTAAAATAGTTAGACATCATGGTAGGGCCATTATTTTAATATGCAATAATGACAAAGGAGCCAAAGTTAAAGCCAGTTTTTCTAGAACATCTAAAGTTATCATAAAAAGAGGAATAAGTGGGAGCGTATGACATCATGATCCAACGGAACTATCAAAGTGAGCCTATAAATACTCAGTCACCAGACTCATTCAAGTAAGTCCTTCATAAGCAATTTCTAGCAATTCTTACAAGCGCTTCTTAAGCTATTCTCTCTTATTTACAATTTCTCTGAATGCTCTTGTTCTATACTGTTTATCTCTTTCATATTACTGACTTGATCGTCGGAGCCTATACAGGGGGGAAAGCCCCGCTCCTTTCACGGATTATTCATCATTTGTTATCGAAACAGTGTCTTCATCAATCTTCTCAATCTTCTCCGGGCCAGATTACTTAGATCATTCCCTAGTTTGCTCATTTCCCTTCGCAGCACAGCTTCATCCAAAGTTGGGCCATTTTGTTCCTCATTTCCTGCGAAGCATCATCTGGATTGGATAATTGCTGTTTACACGAAGTCTTTTGGCCCGCGAAGAAGCATCACTTTAACAGTGTAATTTTTGTGTCACATCAACTGGCGCCGTCTGTGGGGAACGTTTGATCAAATTATTTCATCAAATTTTCCTCAGTTAAATAAATTTGTTGAAACCATGACGCAAACTCGCTCAGGAAAGGGTGCTTCTTCTTCTGACAACACCAACGGACTCATCGCTACAACCGCCTTGGTTCCTACCGTTACAGCCACCAGTTCTATTCCTCCCTCTGATCCACCAACTACTACTACCCTTGTTGAAACTCTCACCCCCGAACAGGAACAAGCAGAAAAATATAGGTTTTTCCGTTTATTTCCAGAACTGTTTCACTTAATAAACCATGTTACTCCGATCATCTCTACTCTTAATACAGAACTTCCCGTTACAACCACCACCTCAGATGTAGTTAACATAGAACACCCCTATGGCATACAGTGGTCCCCAACTGTTCCCCCACCCAGGGCTGTATTCAACCCTGTGTCCGACCCCTCTGCTGCTTTAATGTCTAGTCTTCCCCCACAATCCACCACTATATGTCCTCCACAACCTGGGGGAGTTAATTTTCCTTCAGGGAACCCATTGGGCAGTTCTGGAGTGACTACAGCAGATGCTCTGTCGTCAGTGTCTTGATTGCTCAATTCCTTCAACGTGGGTTCTGGTGGTGGCCCTCTTTGTTGTTCTTCACCCCCATTCCTTTGTCTGTCTTCTTGTCTATCTCCCATGATATCAAATTCAAGTTCAGAACTTGAATATTCTGCTTCAGAACTACCGTCCGTTTGTTCAATTGGTCGATTGACAGATTCTACCTCAGAGCAACCGTCTGTTTGCTCACCCAGTCGGTTGACTGTTTGTTCTCTCAGTCGATTGATAGATTCTGATTCTGCGAGCTTTCGTAACCGTGCTTCCTTGGCTAAGCGTTTACAAGTCTTTTCAATCTCTGGATCACTCAGTAATATAGGTTTTGACGACCTGCTCATACACAGCACAAGAAAACACCAAGCACATTAATAGGAAAAAGAAATTAAATATTGTAACCGTCCCCGACAACGGCGCCAATTTGATAAACTCGTCGTAGGACTATCAAATGCAGTAAAAATACTGTTAAAAACCTGCACCAATTTAGCTAAATAAAAGGTAGCACAGCAGAGTACAGGGTCGATCCACAGAGACGGCAAATTCAACACAATTTCCAATTAATATGCAAATTAACCAAACTTGACTAGCAGTCACCTTTTGTGTTTCCTAGAGACCTTGAATTTGTAGAAATGTGAAATAAGCAAAACCAAATATCCAAAATATATTAAGAATCAATTAAGAAAAATATCCTAGCATTATGCAATCCACCTTAACCGTATGCATGTAATCATAAACCCCTTTTTTGTCTAATTATCCTATGTCGTTTCAGTTATAGATTACCACGAGTCCCCGCAATCATAATCCAATTCTCCCTTAATGAATCGATAACCCCCGTGAGTCCCCACAGTCAAGGTTATTTCCCTATCTAGTTTAATTAACAGGCCGCGAGTCCCCGCAATCACCGTATTAACTAAGCTAGAAGTATTAAGAATAAGAAGAACCCAAAACCAGTAACCCCCCTCGACGATGCTCAAGAGATTACTACCCAATTAAACCTGTACTACTCGGCCGGTAGTCGTACCACTCACTGGCCCTACCAGATCTATATTAAGGTGATCAGACTTAATACGACCTTAGTTTTTAGACATATAAACACAGGCAATTATGAAACTAGTTAATTAGACTGGAATTCATGCTTTGGTTTCATACATGCAATGGTTAAGGTTTCTCACATAATACTAGAATAAGAGAATTTAGCTACTCATAGAATTAAACATCTCACGAAATAAGATTAAAGCAGCCATGAAATGAAGACAAGGATGGAATATGAAAAAGAGATATTTTACTGAATATTGCTATTAGAGACTCTTCCCGTTTGGGCAATAGGTAGCCTGCCGGAAAGAACTCTCAAATAAAATAAAACTACTGCTAGAATAATGTATCGTGAAATTCTAACTCTATCAGAACTAAAGAAAGAACTCTACGTGAATAAAGAATGGGAAATTAAAATGAATACTGAATGCAAATTTGAATGACTTCTACCTAGAGAGTACCCCTATTTATAGAGAGGAAAACAATCATCTCTCAGTAAAAATATCCCATCAGTTAAGGAGTAAAGCAATCTTTGACAAAGTCAGCACATCACTCAGATGAAGGAAACAACCGATTGATTTTCTAGAGATTCTTCTGGAGCTTCTGCTTTTAACTTTCACTGCAGTAATTTTTGTAACCTTCTAGAAATTTAGCTTTTACTTCTACTGCAGTAATTTCTGAATCCTTCTAGAACTTTAGCTGCTCTACTGGGCTTTAGTTTTCTCCTTCTTTTTGGGCCACAACCCGTGTGACATTCTACCCGAACATCTCTTGCTCCAAAATCCTTGTTTTAGCGTCTTTCCTCCTTATTTGGGCTGTTCTCCAAACCTGCCGTAAAACACTAAAAACTTGGGCAAAAGCCCGTGACAACTGCCTTCAAAGATGCTAAAATAATAGTCCAAAATTGGTGATATCAAAATGATACCATCATAATCCTATCATCCTTCTCATGGTATTGCATAGACTCTATATTAAACCGATCTATATAGGCCTGCAACCCCTCCCCCATCCTTTGAGCTATATTCATTAAATGAGAAATAGGCTTAGATAATATTTTGTTACCCATAAAATTAGCTAAAAATAAATCACCAAATTGATCTAAAGAATAAATAGAATTACGTGGCAGAGTACAATACCAATTAATAGCCTGACCTTTGAGGGTAAGATGAAATGTCATGTAGCAGTTGGCATCAGATAAATTAGCAGCATCCATGACACTCATGCATTGCATCCAATGAGCCGTTGGATCAGCAGTACCATCATATTTATCAATATTACCTAAACCTTTATAGCCCAATGGAAATGGAGCTATTTGAATTTTCTAGCCAAATGGATGAGAAACACGAGAGGTGGGCCTGACCCTTCCCAGTTGAGCGTATCCAGATCTAGGTAAGACTGATTGATCAGGCTGGGCATATCCCATTTGACCCAACGGATACCCCCTATTCCAGGATAAGTAGGCAACGACCCCCCAATTGCAAAATTTTCCGCGCTAGCCCCTGTATAATAGCTAGGATTAAGTAAGAGAGAATACCCAGGAAGGGGTTGTATAGCCCGATTTGTGCCTACACCATAATGATGAAACTGGGCCAGACTCGACGGGGCTATAGATCTAGGATATCCTAATTGTTGACTTTGGGACCGAGGTGACCAAACTGACCCAACTGCTGACCTAGACCAGGCTGACGTATCTGACCCAACTGCGGACCTAAACCAGGCTGACCTAACTGACCCAACTATTGTCCTAACATAGGGAAAGGCAAACCTGACATGAAAGGGTAAGTATTGGGCTGAGTAGTAGGAACCGTGAAAGGAGCTGGGAAGGTGGGAGTAACCTGAGTATGGACTAAGGTAGTGTAAACAGGAGGAGCGGTAAAAAGAGTATGGAGACCAGCTACATAATTAGACCCTGAAAAATGATGAGCTCCCCCAAGGTAAGGAGGACATCCATAAACAACCCCAGATTGGGAGGGGAGACTGGAAACCAAAACTACAGATGGATCGGCCATTGGATTGAACAAAGTTCCTGGCAAAGGAACAGTAGGAACAGCCTGTGCAACAAGAGGATTCTCAATATTAACGACACCTGAAATAGCGGTTGTAATGCTAGAAACTGGGAGCCCCAAACTAGAAGTAGAGGTAACCGTAGGGCTATGGTAACAGTTGTGGAAACAAACGATAAAATTTTTCTCTTTCAGCTTGCTCTTGCTGAGGGGTGAGGGACACAGCGGTGGAAGATGCAACAGCGGTCGTGGTGGCTGGTGGAGTGTTGGTGGTGGTAGAAGCTACAGCGGCGGCTGGAACAATCATAGTTGCAACGGTAGAAGCAGCAGTGGTGCCGAAAGAAGAAGCATTCACTCCCGAACGATCTTGTGTCATGATTTCAACAAATTTCTTTGAATGTGGAGAAATTTGATGAAATAACTTGATCAAACGTTCCCCACAGTCGGTGCCAGTTGATGTGACGCAAAATATCCGGTGTGGGATGCTCTGGTTAGCCCAATGGAAGTTTTGAATATTCAGGCCCAAGATAGGGATCACCGGCTGAACACAAGTAGCAACAAAGCTTGGATCTGGGCTTGCTTAGTTCGGATCTGCGTGGATGAGAATGTATAGCTCAGATCTGCCTGAATCCTTGTCTCTATCTTCAACCCCAGCAAAGAAGACTGTGTCTTTTCCAAGATTAGCTTCGAGCCCTGTGATCTCATCAAATGGATTGATTTGCTCAGTCACCGGAAACAAACTGTAAAATAAGCGGGGCTATCCCCCCCTGTTCAATTCCGACGATCAAGTCAGTAAAGATGAAAGTGATAAACAGTATTGACCAAGAGCTTAAGCGTAAAGAAGATTGCGTACCTCAGTTAGTCTTATGACTTAGTATTTATAGCCATACTTTGACATGTCCGTTGCACTATGATGATTTATACTTCCAACTGCTATCCCCTTTTTACGATGACTTTTATGCTCCGGACTATCATGGCCTGACTTTGGACTCCTTTTTCATCATTGCTCTGTGTACTTCCTGCATGTATTCAAAATAGGCTCCTGTCTTCTAATGGTTTCTATCTATTATGTCAATGTTATCGTTATTCCGACCTAACTTTCCCAAGTTCGGTTTTTATGATGTCAATAAGAAAATCCTGTAGGACCGACCTAAGCTAACAACCGACCTAAGTATGTTTCTTTGGCTCGGTTTTTAGAGAGCTCTCCGACCTAAGTTTGGACTCAAACCTTTTATGCATCTTTTCTTTTTTATTGTTAATATATTCCTTTTTCGATTGGGCCACGCCTAATGAAAACTTATTTTTATACATACCAAAAGGTAGCAATTAATACAATTAATCATTGAACACAGCTCAAACCCGAAGCTCGTGTTAGTTATTTTTTCGTCCATTTAAAATAGTCTAATAATACATATATTTTTAAGTCACAAATTACGCTCTAATCTTTTATATATAATGGAAGCAGATTGAGTATATCATGATGGAGATCGATTTGGGATGATTTCCCTTTTTCGGGCGGCATTATTTTTTGTATGGCTTGAGAATGATGAAAAAGACAAAAGGTAATGGACAATGTAGCACTCCTTTTTCAGTGTGAAAGAAGAAAAGATTGAAAGGACACCTTTACCACTAAAATTAATTGAATGTCGATAAATTTGGAATTTTTAATTTGTCAAATTTTTCTAGTGACTTTGTCATTGTCTGTAGTACTCCTTAGATTTTTAATATTTTGAGGATTATGTTCATTACGTGTCTGTCGACGTTGGGTTAATTTTGGTCAAAATTTGGATAATGAATTTCATGCCCAATTTTGGGGACCGATGAGAAATAATTTTCAGTTTAATGACGAAAGTGCGATATGAGGCCAAGTTTTTGAAAAACGAAAGTATTATATCATTTTTAAAATATTAAAAGTATATAAGAAATGTGAATAGTTATATGTGTCGAGAATATATATATATATATATATAAATCATACTTTGAAATTTATATATATATATATAAAGATGTATTAAAAACAGTGAAAATTTATTATAAAATATTTTTTAAAAAAATTTCAAACTATGATTTATATATATATATATATAAGATTTATTAAAAATGGTGAAAGATGTATTAAAAACAGTGAAAATTTATTATAAAATATTTTTTTAAAAATTTCAAACTATGATTTATATATATATATATATATAAGATTTATTAAAAACGGTGAAAGATGTATTAAAAACAGTGAAAATTTATTAAAAAATATTTTTTAAAAAAATTTCAAACTATGATTTATATATATATATATAAGATTTATTAAAAACTTTAAAAAATTTCAAAGTATGATTTGAAAGTAAATACAACCATATAGATCGCATTCATGTTTTTGAATATTGGTAACACTTTCAAGTATCAATCAATCTATCTTCAGATTAATTGATAGAGGAAGAAATCTCCACACACTATAAAGAGAGAATCAATCATCACTTATTAATATTGCAAAAATAGTTGGCATTAGATGATGAATCAATTGACCTATTGATTGAGGGTTGATATTTTATGCAAAACGTGACCTTTCTCCCTCACCTTAGTGCTTTGTTTGACACACCATGAACTCCAATATTAGCAATTTTTAATGTTTTGAATGATTGATTATATTGATCTGTCATTATTATATGGGATATGTGGAATGTGGAAATAATTGTTCATGATACATATTAAGTTCAACCTCTCTTTTTCTTAGCCCCGTAATAATTTGTGATGGTTGTGAACAAGAGTAGACAACTAAAAGGAAAAAGGAAAAAAGAGGTGAATGACCATAACCACTTAGGGTGCGTTTGGCGGCTATGGAAATAAGGGAATGAGTATCTGATTTTTAAAACTAAAATGTCTATGTTTGGTACGTACAAAAATTTAATAATTTAAACTACAAAAATAATAATAATAATAATAATAATAATAATTATTATTATTATTATTATAATTTAAACTACTATATCATCTAACAAGTAATTTAAAATTCCTTCAATGAAAGGTTTATCTATTTTCGGATATGAGATGCACATATTATCATTCTCGCATGCCAAGCGCACCCAGGTTTGTCCTAGAATTCATAAAATAACTAAACTAAATCATGGCATTTGTCCCAAAACTCAATAACAAGACCCGGGTAGTTACATTTAGGTGCCAAAAATTTTGTAAGATTATAATTTCTCCATGAATTTCAAGGAAATATTATTACCCTTCTCAATGTACAAAATATTTTAAAATTTGTGTTTAGCTTTTGACTGAAAAGGTTAAGTTAATAAATGTGTCAGTTAAATACTGAGAGGGTGCATTTACAACGCGTTTTCTAGATGTAAAAAAATCTTAAAGGAGATATGAGAATTTACAACGGACTTTCATCTCGTTGTAAACAATTTTAATTTATTACAGACAGTTTTCTTGACGTAATATCATTTAGAAATACTTACTCAAGACAAACTCAACCATATTAATTTCTCAATCCGTAATAGTAATTTTATGAAATCTCTAGGGGTTAAATGTAATTTCCCCATGATACATTATTGGCAGTTTTGTAATAATTGGGGAATGGAGAGTGCCAAAATGGAAGGACCTAGAAGGTGGCGAAGCTATGATTTCATTTCACCAGACCTTTTAATAGCTAAATAAAAAAGATTCCGGCATGCTTTTTTTTCATCTTCTTCTTTGGTGGTCCGTCGCCAGAAAATAATTCCACCACACGATGTTTGAAATTCAAGACCTTTCAATTCCTTTGTTTTCGTTATCATTGACAAACTCCATGCGAAAGCTGTCGGATATGTCAAACAACGGCTGAAGATAGGGTGTTTAGAGGGGTCCAGAAATCGCCAAATCCCCAATTTTTGTCTTTAATAGTAGTGCTGATTTTTTCAGATCAGGGGTTTAGATTCTTTTTGCGACTATTAAATGGTAAAAAAGAGAAAATGCAGTAGCTAGTTTAGACATTTTGCCTAATAATTTGTGACTCCGTTATTCTAGTGTATCAGTCGTATACATACGTTATCTTTTCTTTTTCTTGTCGACAACTTCATTTCCGTCTCCCGCCAAACATATAAAATGTACTCCAATAATGCAGATCATGAAGTACGTGCGGGAAAAAAAAAAAAAAAGAATAAAAAGAATTGCCAGCGCTGCTCATCCCCGTTTCCCCTACCCTAGCTAAAACTTAAAAGGGTGTTTCTAGAACAGTTTCTTGGCTAGATACACGTACTAACATCTTATAACGTTGAAATCATGGGACTACTTTCTATTCACGTCAATTAATGTGTCACACTTAAGCATGGTAGTCAGTATCCCGATACGTATAGTAGTATCCTACGATACTACGATCTGAGAAAGGGTAATCGATACAGTATCGCATGGTATCCTTTTATAAGTAGTATCGCCAGGGATCTTTAGTATCGCTCATAGGATCGTAATATCGTACGATACTACGATACGTATCGGGATACTGACTATTATGAAAATATCTAATTATCCATTATAAATCTAATGTTCAATATATTTTTTTACACAATCATTTCATGTCTTTGTTTGTAGCCTAGTGGTTGGTTAAGTAACCCTTAGTTTATTGAATTAGAGTACAACTATATTCTCAAAGTACTATGTTATAATTTATTATTGCTTTTTTGCATATAGATCCAATTTATAGATATTCTAATATTGCAATTATGATATATACAATAATATGAGCTTGTATGATCAATTTGATCCATTTTTGGTGGGTCTTACGATACTATGATACGATCCTATCGATCATGCATGGTATCCCGATCCTACTCCCCAAAACGATATTGTGTGGTATCCCGATACTGAATACCTTACACTTAAGTACTACTCCTTCCGTGAAACACGAAAAATTATTAGATACATCTGCTTCACTCAAAAAAATAGTATAACAAGTTAATGATGGATTAGTATTTAAAATTTTGGGCCCCCCCTATATGTACATCTTTTTCTTACCAAAATAGCATTACACCTCTTAAATGTATCTAGTTGCACAATTCTATGTAATGTAATTTTTCCTATCCCACATAATCTATGAAAAGATAGTATACATTTATAACTTTGAGTATCGTTACTATTTGATTAATTATAGAGAGGATAAAAAATTTATACTTTTGAATTAAATAAAAATTTAACAACACTTTACCCTTAATTCACATAATTATTTTATACTACATATATTATAATAATTTTGACTACGTAATATAAATATTATAATAATATATAAACTAATTGTATAATTTACATTAATACATTATTAATATAAGTAAGTATTAAATTAAATTAAAGTATCTATAAATATAAACTAGTTATTAAACTAAAATTTCTTGGATCGGAACAAAACCGTGACGGAATCAGAACCGTGATAGAACTGATGGTTCTGAAATTTTCCAGAAACCCAAGCTGGCAGTTCTAGAATCATCCCCCAAAGTTTTGGTTCTGCTTCCATTTTTCATGAAGCTCCAACCGACGGTTCTAGAATTGGAGTCACGTTTTGATCATAAAAGGATTTATAAAATATTGTTTGTAATTATACACACATTCAATGCTTTGATAGTGTGTAATGCATGTGCCACACACACACTAGAGAAAACAAATGACTAAAAACAATGGTGAATATTTGATTTAAATCATAAACAAAAAACCAAAACTAAATTCTTGTTTTGTTTGTTTATTTATTTTTCTACAACAGTGATGGGACAATCAGTTCATTTAGGACCGTTTAGCACCGTCTATTTAATATGAAATAAAAATTATTTTATAAAATAGATAACTTGAAGTGTACATGTATGATGTATCCACAAGTAGTTGGTCACATTCAGACATCTACACCTTCCCTTTCACATAAAATGACGTCGTTTATACAATTATTAAACCCTGAAACTTAAACCCTTTGCTAATGTGTGCATAATAATCATACAAATTATATTCTTTTAATTCATTTTTAATCGTAATTTGAATGAATAATTTGAAAAATTAATGATGTGGGAAAATACTAAATAATGAACAGGTAAATTAAAAAAGAAAAAAACATTTCAAGCTGAAAATTTGAATTTTCTTTTTAACTCAGATTCGAAACCATACATGGCCGAAATATCATTCTATGTAGAATAATATCCGTTTTAAAAAGACACTTATTGCGATACAAATAAACATTATATCGAACATCTATTTTAAAACGACACTTATTGAGATACAGATAAACATTATATCGAGCAGTATTGCTCAATTATTAGCCTGGATCATGAAGTAGACAGGTTATGCTTCCACCATCACTCAGCCTAGTGCAGTTGTCCCTTTGGGATTTGGAACATCTCAGAGTATATACCCACCCAGTAACCGGTAACCAAGTAGGACACTCACAAAACAATGAAAACATCATATCGAACATACAAACGCAAACAAACAATCCTAATTAGAGTCGAGAAGTGGTTTAATAGTAAGTTACAAACGAATTTATTGCATAGATAGTGAGTACAAATTTTATTCACGAGAAGGGATGGGGAATTTAGAAGTGGGACCCATTAGAGTCTTCATGATAAAAAAAAATAATAATAATAAAAGCAAATCGCATTTCTTAAAATAAATTTCAAATTTATTAATTTCGTTATTTAGAAAGAAACATCAAACATGCATGTAAACTCTGATTTTGATTTTTTATATAAAAAAAGATATGGAGATGTATGTCCAATTATTAATTTATAAAATATAAATATATGAAAGGTACTTTTGGAAAAGATAGGGGTGCGTTTTACACATTGTAAAGTTCATTCATGATTGAATTTGAACTTTTTACAACTTCGCAGCCCACTCGATCTCTTACTCATTAGCTTACTCATTAGTTTGATTGGCATTATTTGGTCCCTTACTCATTAGCTTTATGAGATCTTTGAGTAAGGGACCAAATAATGCCAATCATTTCGAATTTCTGTCTGAAATTTTGATTTGATTTTCATTGTTCATTAAGATATTTATTACGGCTAATTTCCTATGGTTTAACCAAATGACAAATTAGTTCGACACGCTATACTTCGGTAACTTAGGATCATTACGTATTTCAGTAGTTAAATTTGATATGAGTGCTTTAAATAATTATTGATTCAATATATCCGTGATATTTCAGCAACTAAACATGATACTTCTAAATCTTTGGATTGTCTGATATGCCGGAAACAAATTTTTATGTTTTGAATATGTTAAAAGTATACTAATTAAGAAGTAAAAACAAAAAATTAAAAAGAAAATGATGAAAAAAAATTATAAAATTCAAAATATATTTCAAATTATGATTTCTTACCATAACCTAATGTTATTTTTAGATTTTTCAAAAATAGAAAATACAAAAAGTTTATAACTTTTAACAACGTGAAACACGTGCCGGTGTAAACGTCAGTGAAATCTCCAAGCGGTCCCGACAATGATAATTTATGTTAGGCAGCATTGATGGATGTGTGAAACAATTGAGGGCGAAATATAAAAACGACATTCAGGTTTATCGAAAGAATAAAACAAATTCCCAACTTTTAAAAAAAACAAATTAAACTTTTAATATATTTATGGATTTTTTTTCTCCAATATTCATATTGAGACCAAAAATTACCAAAATACACAAAATAATTTTTCATTCCCAAAATATAAAAAACGAAGTTGGAACGAGTCTCCCAACTTTTACGGCATTTTTTGAAATGGTGGTCAATTACCTTTGTCTTCTTTATTCTCTCCATTTTCTATATCAAAGGCAGGCGCGATAGAGCCACCTAATCCCACTAGTATTCCGTATGCATGCTCATTTAAACTAAAAACAATTAAAAACGGAAACATCAATATCGGTCTAATGTTATTTCTTTTTTAGAGAAACGAATATATGACTTTTGTTTTTAATGGAATTAATTATTTTTAAAACATAAATGCATGACTAAATTTTCAAAGATAAAATAAATTTCCCAAATTCATTTATACGGAGATTTTATGTATTTCAAAAAATGCAGTAAATTACTTCCTCTAAAAGTTTATTAAATTACAAATTAAATTTTAGTTATATAATTATGTTTTGCCTTTTTTTTCATAACAACTCAAAAACGAATTACGGGGGTTCGTTTCAAAAACCCTAAAATTTGTTTTTCATTAAACAATATTTATTTTTTTAAAATGATAAAAACTTAGAAACATGTTGGTGAACCGTTTTCAATGAAAATAATTATTTAATTTTTTAAAATTAGTTTAAATATAATTATTTTATTTATTTTAAAAATAATTTTAGTAGAATTCGTTTTCTTTTGAAAACGAATTCACACTGAATTTGTTTCTTAAGGAAATCAATAAAAAACAAAAAAGAAAAAAATTAATTTCTCCAAGAAACGAATTCACGGAATTCGTTTCCAAAAGAAAACGAATTCCATGAATTCGTTTCTTAATGAAATTAATAAAAAAAGGGAAAAACTAATTTCTCCAAGGAATTTGTTTCCCATGAATTCGTTTCTTAATGAAATTAATAAAATAAAAAAGAAAAAACAATTAATTTCTCTAAGAAACGAATTCAGGGAATTTGTTTTCTGTAAAGAAGTTTTCTTTTTATTTTTTATTTTTGAAGGAAACGAAGTTGGGATATTCGATTTAAGATGAAAACGAATCTCCCAACTTCATTTTTTATATTTTGGGAATTTCACCTTTTTTGGGTTTGTTTTGGTATTTATATGGGGGCAAAATGAATATTTGGGGAAAAAAAGCATATATTTATAGATAACAATACCCTTTGTGTATCTCTTTTCCCTTGTTTATCGATCGTTATCTATCATTTGTGATGGTTGGTAATAACTAATTTATTTCTTTCCTTGATCTTCATGATATGGGCAGCAAAAGGTGTACCAACAATCGTCACAAATTCAATATTGAATCTTGAATGGAACATCGCCACCCATTTATACATTCCCACTCAAATCGATGAAACCCCCTCTTCCCCCTCCATCATTATTTTTTTTTTTTGGTAGTATTTTGTATTGAACCACAACGCGATTGGATTAAGTCATTACATGATTACAATTTAAGGTTGAGGTTTACATGGAGATGTTACTTCACCACCGCTTTTCTCTGCTTCATCGATCCTTTGGAATCTGTAATTTTGTCTAATAAAATTGCCTCATGACTGAAATAACAGTGTTTGATGGATCTTTGTAAAATAAGATGAGAGAATAAAGGGTAATAGTTCAGGAAAACGAGGAAAGAAGATGAGTGAATCACATATTTTATTGCAACTCTAGGAATATATTTGTCTAAAAAATTGTATATATCTCAGTTGAGGGTTTAATTTGTACTTTTAGAAAATTATGGGTTTGTTTTGTTCTTTCGACAAACCTCTTGGTTGTTTTTGTAGTTCGCCCAATAATTTATGTTCTTTGTATTTTGAGAGTAAAAATAACTTTTTGGTCAATAAATAAAAGAAAAAAAAAAAGTAAAAGAATATATAACGTATGACCTGATCAGTGTGTTATTTATTTATTTAATTTTTGTGAGTCTGTATTAAAATGGTTTGATTTCGAAACACACATATCTTAATAAAAGAATTTTATATCTATTACCCTATATTTTTCAATAATTTATGTTCTTTGTATTTTGAGAGTAAAGAAAACTTTTTGGTCAATAAATAAAAGAATAAAAAAAGTAAAAGAATATATAATGTATGACCTGATCAGTGTGTTATTTATTTATTTATTTTTTGTGTGTGTATTAAAATGGTTTGATTTTGAAACAAATATGTCTTAATAAAAGAATTTTATATCTATTACCCTATATTATTTTTCATCAGCTCCAATAGCAGAGTAGTATATTTGTGTATTGTAAAGTAGAACATATAACATTATAAACAATTATTTGTTCTTCTAAGAAATATCCTAATAAGTGGGCTATCAGCCTTATTACCTTTAGGCCATGTTTGGTAAAGACACTCAAATCATGGTTTGAGTTCTATTTTAATTTTACAATAATAAAATAATATTGAGAATGTAAAAATGTGTGTTAAAAATACAAAAGGTTTATTAAAAATGTAAAAAGACCTATTGAGAATGATAAAAAAATTTATTATAAAATCAAAATGAGACTCAACCCATGGTTTGAGTATCTCTTTACCAAACAGGGCATCAAATAAACAAGTTTTTAACGCTGAATTAATTGTAAATCACACATAAACATATTACTAAAAGTAAATTCATACCCGCATCACATCATCAGCTATTTTCAATACACCAATAGCTAAAAGAAATATGCGAAATATTATAAAATTAATTCGATACACTGTAACGTGTCAGATAAAATTTTTCATGAAAAGAAGATATAGTAAAGTTGAAACAAAAATACAAGAAAAATTCTATTACGAATTATTGAAACTAAAACTCCATTAGAAGTTCCATTATATGTAAATTTAAAAAAAGAAAATCTTCACTCTTTCCATATTATGGGTTTTTGTTTAGCAGACAATGTGTATAATAAGCACATTCTAATCATGTTTGTCTCCAAAGTAGTTTCTATCTTTTTATCTCTAACGTTGTCATTACGTTTATAATTATCTTAACAAGATCTGAATATTCTGAATATTGTAGATCAGTGAAAAAGATGTAAAATCCCTCTAAAGGAAAGTTTAAAAAACTCTCACAAAGAGCTGCAAAAGCTCTATTCAAGGAGACAAATAAAAGTGAAAAAAAAGAAGACAAAACTATAAATAAAAAGAAAAAGAGTTTTGCATCCTCCATTCTCCATGAATGAAGAGCGTGGAAAGAAAGAGAAAAGGCAAAGGAACTACGGTAAGGAGAGAAAAAATGCATGAAAATACAACACGATATAAACGGATTATGATTGAATTTCGGTGGGTTCACAAGTTATATAGGTCATCTCGAATAATACGAATAATTAATTACGTAAAATTACTTGTAGGATATAAAAAAATATGCTTAGCAGCCAAAGAGATTAACACGTAGCAGAATAATCAAAACGAACAACAAAACAATACACAATTTAACGTGGTTCGATCTCTAAGAGACATATATCCACAAAATCCACTAAATTAATCAAAAGCAGGACAAACTGAAATTAATTTACCTACACACTTATTACACCAATAACCCAACATAGCCGAAAGCTCTCAAAACCCCATGAAGACAGAGAGCCGAAAGTCTCTCAAAATTCCCCCAAAGACAGAAAGCTGAAAGGTTCTGACCTTTCAAGCTCTCATCTCAACTGAAAACAATATCCCACGAGTTCTTTATATAAAACCATAATTAATCAAATCTTATCAAAACTAGTTTCCCAAAACTAAATACATCCGAATTAAAAAAACTAAACAATTAATTATTAAATTCTATTACAAATAGAAATTTCTAATTAATCTTGATTTAATTTTTTAATATTACGGTTGATAATATCAACACGTGAGCTCACAAATCTTAACCCAACACAAGTAATTTATGTTACAAAATAAAAATTCGAAATATTCGTCAGCTAAATGGATAGATAGAGGTAATCAAAAGTGAGTAAGGTTATGATTTAGAATTATCAACACGAGAATTTGCTAACTTGATTCAATAACTCGAACATGACACGACACGACACGAATTGTCGCGCCTATACGACGGAAAACAAATAAAAATAGAGAGAGAGAGAATGCGATGTGGACCTGACTGATTAGACCGATCCTGCTCTCTTTCATTGGCGATAGAGCAAAATCAAGATGTGGGCCATGTTGATGTGACGAGTGGAGTCTTAATTTGTACTTTTCTTCACATGTGGGAACTGGAAAGTGGAAACTACGGCTAGAATTTATAGATATGGGGTTTGTCACAAAATTCTGCTTTTAGTTTCTTCTTAATATATGAGTGGGACAATTGACTAATCACAAATGATTTACTACGTGTCACACAATTAGCACATAATTCTATAGTGACCTTATAGGCTTATCCAGAAGATTTGGTCTAAATTGTTGACGCCCATTTAGTATTACATCTCAATTACAACTACATTTTTGTTTAAAATACTATAGAATGGTATTTCTTAAATATAACAATATTTAAATGTAATACATTTCTTCACTAAACTAAGAAAACTAGCGATTAATGGTCATTCTTTTTGGTCCATAAGACTTTTCACTCAACTCTGAGATAACGGGCCTGTTCTTTTTATTTCATTTTGAAAACGGTTTTGGTTTCAACAGTAAATTTAATATATTTTAATCATATTTCATCATTTTCAATACAACTTTTTACTATTCAGCATCTACTTTTTACATTTTCAATATACTTTTTACATTATAAAACTATTTTCCAAAACTTGTTTTCAAAATCATTTTCAAAACGCTCAAAAAGAACAGGCCCAACATTTATATATTTTAGTTTCACTGTCATTCTTCTAACTGTCATAATTTTAAATTTGTACTTGGTGAACTTATAATTTTCATTGTTCTATGTGCATATTGTTTGCACCATAGCTGTCGTAATTTTGGTGTGGATTTACTCGACAAAATCAGGTATAAGTATAACTAATAACGATTGGTGCATACTTATTATCCCCTCAAGAATGTCACACGGATAGCACAAGTAATGATTTTTATTAATGAAATGATAATTAATAAGCATTTTCCTTAGTTCAATGACCAAAAGTAGGCGAAAATGTTTAATAACCAAACGTGGACACTAACACTAATTTAATACTAATTTAATGGCATGTGATATAAGTATAACTAACTCAATGAAAATTTTAGTTCCTTGATATTTACATACAAATTATATAGCAAACATTAGATAAAGTATTATTTAGCACGGAAATGTAAAAAAGACCAAAATAAATTCTTTAGCAAAGGGACTAAAATGTTATTAACTAATACTCTCTCTTTTCAATAGAAAAGTTCACTCTTATAAACATTTTTTATTCTGATAGAAGAGTTAACTTTCAAGTTTTTTACTGCTCATACCCCTACAATAATATAATTATGTGTGATTCACACAAAAAAGTAAGAGTATAAATGAAACAAAGATATCAAATTAACTATTTTAAAAATTATATCTTAATATTCATGAAAGAATTATACATATTTAGAAATATAACAAACTACACATAGACAGTATACTAGAACCAAAAATTAATTATATACTCCTTCCGTTCCACTCAAATAGTTCACTTTAAAATTTTTTTTTGGTCATATTTAAAGAGTCCACTTTAAATTTATTTACATTATATATCCTTACTAATATAATAATGTGTGGTTCTCAATTAATCTTTACTTCTAAAGTAAGGATATAAGTAAAAAATTATTTATTTTAAGTATTGTACCTCACAATATATAATAAATTATCTACATTTTAAAGTAAACTTTTTAAATAGAACATAAGAGCATTACTCTTTACAAAGGGACTAACATGTTAGATCATGATGACATCTGACCTTACTTACTACATCAAACAAAACTAACGACATGAAGTGGGCCTTAGAGGAAAATTATTGGGTGTATATGTTACATCATTAAAATTAGTGTAGTCGTTTAAAATAGAAATTGTGTTATTTTTATTTCTAACCCCCTATATATTCCTCACTCTTTTAAAAAAAAATTGCAACTATCCACCGAAGTGTCTTTATGCTTGATATTACGTTTTGTAGCAAATGTAGAGAATAATTTCTTGAAATTAGGGATTCTCAGCCATAATGTGGGCCAGAAAAGGATCACGGGAAGAATCATACGGTAACCACCAGGAAATCTGGTGGTTGCAGTGTTCTTTCAGCTTCAAACTTTTACTCCTGTCCTGTTGGTTAAACAATAGATATAAGTTTTAGAAATCTTTTTGGTTAACTGAGAAATTTCTGAGCACCAAGAAGGTGATGATAGTTTACTAAAATATGAAAGGATGCCGATAGTTTTGAAAAATCTCGAAATTATGTGTGTTTTAATACATTGTTAGAACAAATCTTTAACTCCATTGAAAGCTCACAAAGGCCACAATTTTTTGGCGAGCAATATTATTCTAGTCTCCGTTCTATTTGAAAAATATATATATATATATATAATATATATTACGTTTACTAATTTAGCTGTGTGAAAGTAAAAATATAAGTGAAAATATTATAACAAATTACTTATTTCAAGTATTGTATTTAAAAACGCATAAATGTTACATATTTTCGAAACGTGATTATTCTAATAGAACATATGAAGAGTTATTATTTTCTGGTCAATGGCTAATCGATACGAAAAGGCGATATATGTCTAACCTATATAATAGAAAGTAACATATATAGTTTGATATGAGGTTGCTATGTGGCTGTCACATAAGGGTAGTATTTAATATTTATTTTATATTATGTGCTACATAGATGTCCTGTTGGCAAGATCTTTAATAAATAAGCAATCTAATAATTACATATGTCTTCTCATCTTCTCCACTTAGAGGAATAATAACATTAAATATTTTAATGAGGTTGGAAAATAAATTTTTCTTATTCGGTGCTCACAATTGAATGCGGATGGTCCTGTGAATCCTTTAATTGCCATTAAAATTGCTACCGGCCATCTCTGCTTGAGGAGCAGATCGATGTTGATGTCGCCAGCCACGAGCCAGGTTCCTAATGCCTAGTAGTAATGGGGCGAGATATTTTGATCTTTATTTTTTTCAAAATTTTGGTGGGGATAAAATTAGTTGTTTTTATAATATTTTACACCGCACGTGCTTTCAAAATAGCGAGGTAGAACAATTGCTTCACCAAATTATTTGTAAGAGTTGATCTCCTGTGAAATAGGTTCATGTATGCGATATTGTTCACAAGTATCAGTAATACTTTGTTCAAATATCACTTTAAGGGTGAACAATACGGAAAAAAAAAAAAAATTGAAGGGGCTACTTCATAAGATTATAAGTGCTACTACAGAAGAGTTTAAGTGCTACTTTATAAGAGTACTAGTGCTGGTCTTCAGAACAGTTTAAGTGCTACTTCATAAGAGTATAAGTATTATTTCAGAAAAAGAATATATGTGCTATTCTAGAAGAGTACGACTTAAGTAGAAGGACTCTGACTTTTATCTTTGCATTTTTCTCCTTAAGTTTTTGAAATCTTTTTGGTTAACTGAGAAATTTCTGAGCACCAAGAAGGTGATGATAGTTTACTAAAATATGAAAGGATGCCGATAGTTTTGAAAAATCTCGAAATTATGTGTGTTTTAATACATTGTTAGAACAAATCTTTAACTCCGTTGAAAGCTCACAAAGGCCACAATTTTTTGGCGAGCAATATTATTCTAGTCTCCGTGCTATTTGAAAAAATATATATAATATATATTACGTTTACTAATCTAGTTATGTGTGAAAGTAAAAATATAAGTGAAAATATTATGACAAATTACTTATTTCAAGTATTGTATTTAAAAACGCATAAATGTTACATATTTTCGAAACGTGATTATTCTAATAGAACATATGAAGAGTTATTATTTTCTGGTCAATGGCTAATCTATACGAAAAGGCAATATATGTCTAACCTATATAATAGAAAGTAACATAGGTTTGATATGAGGTTGCCATGTGGCTGTCACATAAGGGTAGTATTTAATATTTATTTTATATTATGTGCTACACAGATGCCATGTTGGCAAGATCTTTAATAAATAAGTAATCTAATAATTACATATGTCTTCTCATCTTCTCCACTTATAGAAGAAAAGGGTATAGGGTCGGTGCTCACAATTGAATGCGGATGGTCCAGTGAATCCTTTAATTGCCATTAAAATTGCTACCGGCCATCTCTGCTTGAGGAGCAGATCGATGTTGATGTCGCCAGCGACGAGCCAGGTTCTTAATGCCTAGTAGTAATGGGGCGAGATATTTTGATCTTTATTTTTTTCAAAATTTTTGTGGGGATAAAATTAGTTGTTTTTATAATATTTTACACCGCACGTGCTTTCAAAATAGTGAGGTAGAACAATTGCTCCACCAAATTACTTTGTGGTCCTGCCCTTGGCTGCTGTGCCTATATATAGCTTGTGATATTAAGCATGTTTCGTCTTGGGATCTGCTACTGTTGATACTCTTGAAAAGTATTATTTGTAAGAGTTGATCTGCTGTGAAACAGGTTCATGTATGCGATATTGTTCACAAGTATCAGTAATACTTTGTTCAAATATCACTTTGAGGGTGAACAATACGGAAAAAAAATAAAATAAAATTGAAGGGGCTACTTCATAAGATTATAAGTGCTATTACAGAAGAGTTTAAGTGCTACTTTATAAGAGTACTAGTACTGGTCTTCAGAACAGTTTAAGTGCTAATTCATAAGAGTATAAGTATTATTTCAGAAGAAGAATATAAGTGCTATTCTAGAAGCGTACAAGAGAGTAGCAATGCTACTCTTAAGTAGCAGCACTTAAGAAGAAAATGAAAAGAAATTTTGTTTTTGAAAAGAGTTTAAGAGCCAGGTTCCTAATGCCTAGTAGTAGTGGGGCGAGATATTTTGATCTTTATTTTTTTCAAAATTTTGGTGGGGATAAAATTAGTTGTTTTTATAATATTTTACACCGCACGTGCTTTCAAAATAGCGAGGTTGAACAATTGCTCCACCAAATTACTTTGTGGTCCTGCCCTTGGCTGCTGCGCTTATATATAGCTTGTGATATTAAGCTTGTTTCGTCTTGGGATCTGCTACTGTTGATACTCTTGAAATTTTAATTTGAAAAGTATTATTTCAAATTAATTTTTTCCTTTTTTATTTTTTTATTAATTCGTTTCTTCCTTTTTTTTAATAATTTCAAATTAATTTTTTCCTTTATTTATTTATTATTTATTTAATTAATTCAAAAGAACCCCCGTAATTCGTTTTTGAGTTGTTATGAAAAAAAGGCAAAATATAATTATATAACTGAAATTTTAATTTGTAATTTAATAAAATTTTAGAGGAAGTAATTTACGGCATTTTTTGAAATGTGGTCAATTACCTTTGTCTTCTTTATTTTCTGCATTTTCTATATTATTGCGCCTGCCTAATCCCACTAGTATTCCCTATGTAAGCTCATTTAAACTAAAAATAATTAAAAATGGAAACATCAATATCGGACTAATATTATTTCTTTTTGAGAGAAACGAATTTATGAGTTTTGTTTTTAACGGAATTAATTATTTTTAAAACATAAATGCGTGACTAAATTTTCAAAGATAAATAAATTCCTCAAATTCATTTATACGGAGATTTTATGTATTTCAGAAAATGCCGTAAATTACTTCCTCTAAAATTTTATTGAATTACAAATTAAAATTTCAGTTATATAATTATGTTTTGCCTTTTTTATTTATTTATAACAACTCAAAAAAGATTTACTGGGGCTTGTTTCGAAAATCCTAAAATTCGTTTTTCATTAAATAATATTTATTTTTTAAAAATGAATAAAAACTTAGAAATATGTTGGTGAACCGTTTTCAATGAAAATAATTATTTACTTTTTTTAAAATTCATTTAAATATAATTATTTTTATTTATTTTAAAAATAATTTGAGTGGAATTCGTTTCTTAATGAAATTAATAAAAAACAAAAAAAGAAAAAATTAATTATGGAATTTGTTTATTAATGAAATTAATAAAAAACAAAAAAGAAGGAAACGAATGCATGGAATTCGTTTTCAAAAGAAAACGATTTGAAAACAAATTCCATGCATTCGTTTCCTTCAAGATTTTTTTTTTTTTTTTTTGGTTAGTTTTTAGGAAAACGAAGTTGGGGTATTCGTTTTCAGATGAAAACGAATCTCCCAACTCGTTTTTTATATTTTGGGAATTTTATTTATTTTTGATTATTTTTGTATTTATATGTGGCCAAAATGAATATTTTGGGAAAAAAAAAATCCATAACCAAGCTATTCTTGAGTGGCATAACCAAGCTATTCTTGTATAATAAAGTTTATCTTGTAATGCGGAAATTTTGAATACACAATATTGATATGCTTTTCATTGCTTCTACATAAAACGTGGATAGAGCCCTTATTTTGGATATAAAAGTTGTGAAGATCTCATATCAATTTCTTATTGATAACTATTAGAAGATTGTAGGGTATAAAAGACAGAAAATCTGATCTTAATAATTAAGGTCTAATTTTCTTTTTCTTGTTTATAATCTTGATTAATTTCTTCCACGCATCTTTTGAAGTTAATTAATATTGTCGACAGATGCGTGCGATGTGATGTTAAGACTCAATTAGCCTTTTGTACCGTTTAATTGTATTTTCTTTTGTGGTTCGTAGTTCTTTAATTTCAAATACATGAAACGAAGGCTTCATCTAGCAATGTATAATGTTAGGGTTTATCGAGTTAAGAACTTGTGTTTTTTTGATAACTTTGAAAGTTGAAGGAAATCAATAGTCTATGTTTGCCATTTTGTAGGATTATTTGATTCATCAAATTTATTATGAATATAATTTCCTTATTTAAAAAAAAAAAAAACGAAGGCCCCATCTGCTTCTTTCTTTTTTTTTTTTTTTCCCCCAACTTTTCTCATAAATTAAAGAGGTTATAGTTTGTGACTTGACGAAAACTCAACACAAAACTAACACAAATGTGGCACGACAAGCATGATCTGTTAAAATTCGGGTTAAACACTAATGACACCATAGTAAACAAGTCGGTTCCAGGTCAACCTACCTAACCTGTTTAAACCATTTAGTAAAATTTTTTCTTTTAAGAATTGTTTTAGTACGTAGTAGAGGTGTTTTGAGTCAATTTGGGATCGCGTTTATTCAAGTATTATATATAATTGAAAGAATAAATATGTATTTGAGTAGTCGTGATTTGCTTTTATTTTATAGTAGTTGAAAAATATACAAATCAAAAGTAATTTATTTTATGAGATAGAATAAGACATTATAAAATTGATCCCAGAACGATCTCATATCTAATAGTATCATATATATTAGGTATGAGTATGCCTGAACACACAATTATATATGTACAAAATACCAAACAAATTTAGCTAATATTTCATTCTCCAACAAAAGATGGGTTGTTTGCCCCTTAATCAACAAAGTAGTTTGAGATTTGTGTTTGTTGACTTGTGATCACTGAATTGCCATTGATAGTTTTCGTTTTATCTATCAAAAATATTTATAAAACCTACTCAAAACTAGTATAGCAATAAGTCGGATCGTCTCCACAGGGACTGGTAATTTTATTTCCCCCAAAAAATAAAACATATGAAAAAAACACCTAGTTGAAGAATAAATCTCGATTAATTCATGCAATTGGTCATTGATTCCAAAGATTGTCATGCAAAAACACAAATCAGTTAATTCTAGGGACGATAAACCCCAATGTCATCTATCCATCAGACGTGTCAATAGTCTAATGAACTATCAAACTAACTCAAGTAATTCATTCAAATATGATGAATCACCAGCCCGAAAAAGACCTCTCACTAGCCCCGAAAGGAATCCATGCATGCAATATTACAAGAACAATAATTTCAACTCAAAATATGCATACAGACATAAATCAATCAGTTATAGGTCACTGCGATCCAAACTAGCCATTCTCAATAGACGTGTAAATAGTCTATGACTTTTTGACTAATCAGAAATATATCGGCAATTATCGTGGGCTTCCTACGACATAATTAATTGCTTCCCTAATTAATACAGATAACCAGCCGTGAGCTCCCTACGACACCTGATTAACTACATTAACAGCTTTAGGAATTAGGGAAACATGATTATAGCTAATACCCTTATTGAATTAACATCTAAGGGGCCGTTTGGTTGGGGGGATTCAGAGGGTTCAATGGGATCGAATGGAGAGAATTGATTCCCATTGTTCTTGTTTGGTATAGGGGAATGGGAATGAGATTTTCATTCCCATTCCCAAATATTTTGATATAGCCCAATACCGACATCCCCCCCAGTATTCGGAATTCAATCTGGTCCGGAATGAAAAAAAAATTCCTTCAACCCGAAAAAACCCTTGCTCCTTCTCTCCATCGTCTCCGTTCTTCGTCTCTGTGGCCGCTCCGTCGCCTTCATAGTCTATGTAGCTAACTCCGTCATTTTCACCGTCTCTGTCGCCGACTGTGTCGTCTCCATCACCGACTCGATCTCAGTTTCAATCTGATCATGGGCTCTCTTCAACCTAGTTAAAAGATCAAATTCTGAAAACGATCCCCTCAAGCTCTGCCCTTTTTCGCACCTCCTCCTTCGTCGACCCTACCGGCGTCTTCGGCTATTCCATCCTCGTCGTCTCGGTGGAATTTGGTAAGAAGAAATTAGAATTTGGCAAGAAGAAATTGGAATTTGAGTGATTCTCGGTGGAATTTGGCAAGAAGAAATTTGGGTTAATCTGACCCTTCTGGAATTTGAGTGATTCTGGAGGATCCTTTGTGCTGTCTTGCTTTTCTGGAATGAATTGATTGGAGAAGACGAACAGAGAAGGAGAAAAGAGAAGAGAAATTCTCTGTTTATGCAATAAAGAAATATACAGAAAAGGACAAATTTGAATTATTGTATTAAAGAAATGTAGGGGTACATTTGTAATTTTGACTGATTCTCATTACTGATATTCAACTGAACCAAACATAATTAATGGCATTGATATCCATTCTAGGATTTGAACCAAACAACAACTATTTATTCCCATTCCGATTGATTCTCATTCCCATTGATTCCTCAATCAAATCCATTCCCATTCCGATTGCAAGAATGTTTATGCTAATTCTAGCATGTTCCATGGATTAATGCAAGTTTGAAAACTCATAATATCTGCAGCTAATGGACTATCTTATGGACTGAGTTTTTGAGTCCAAATGCTCTGAGCTTCAACAATATGCTTTTTAAAAGGTTTAATTAAGAATTTTGAGTCATGTTCCAGCCATTAAAGTGAGTCAAGAGACCATCTAAATTCTGTATTAGAGTTCAGCCAAATTATTAACAATTGTAAAACTTATGTTCCCATTTTAGGAATATTTTTTATTGGTACCTTCTAGTTTTATATCTAACCTATATAATAGAAAGTAACATAGGTTTGATATGAGGTTGTCATGTGGCTGTCACATAAGGGTAGTATTTAATATTTATTTTATATTATGTGCCACATAGATGCCATATTGGCAAGATCTTTAATAAATAAGCAATCTAATGATTACATATGCCTTCTCATCTTCTCCACTTAGAGGAATAATAACATTATATATTTTAATGAGGTTGGAAAATAAAATTTTCTTATTTGTTTAAATTTCAATATAGATTAAAAAAAAATATATATATATCTATATAAATGACTACCTTATAAATCATAATATTAAATGTATAATTTGGACGTACTACTACATTTAATATACTTCCTACATTTTAAAATAATTTCATTGTTAAAAAATTATTTGAGATACGTGTGATTTTATAAATCTCAATTTCATCTCAATTTCAAAAGGAAAAAAAAATTTGTAATTTTATCCTTTATTTTTACCCTATATAATATATATTAATATAGGACTGAAGTCCAAATGTCCTGTGGCTACGTATAATAGGTTTTCAATTCGCATGTAAGTTAGGTAAAATTAGCATTTGATTAGATTGTAATTTTTTGGCATTAAAGTTGAAAAAAATATCAAGAATCATACCTTAATTAATATTTGTTGTTCCTCTTTTTGACTTTTATCACTGCTAATAACAACACCACTAGAAATTGTTGCAAATAGTTTTGTTATTAATTTATTTTATTAATTCCTCAAACTTATAATATTCATTTGTCAAGTATGCAAAATAAAGAAAGATGAACCATATTCCTCAATAAAAAAATAAAAAGAAAAAAAATTGAACGACAAGATAAAAACTAATCCACTTTAGGTTAACATAATTATTATAGACATCTTTAATTGATGCAAAACGGTGTCCTTTTACTTCCCCCACTATGTCCAAATTATTCTTTATCACCTACACACTTTAATGAGGCGATTAATGATCCAGTTTATCTATTTAACAAGAAAATTTTCCAATATCCATTGATGAGAATGAAAATTAAACTAAATCAGTATCTTCGATTTTCATATGGTTTGGGTAGGTGATGAAGGTATACTCAGAAAAATAGTGTAAGTTCTCTATTTTGTCATTCAGGATTTCATCTACCTTGCAAAATTGTCACCAATGTTCAGCAACATGTTTTAAATCACTTTGCTTAACATTACATATCACTGTTATTCGTCTTTTTATGTTATCACCACATTTTTGTTCATTCTAATATTTTTTCTTTAGTTTCTTTAAAAGTAATTCCGGAGTTTATGCCAAGAAATTGCAAGTAACATTTGTGAAATAAATAATACTGTGATTTGGTGAATGTCACTTCACAATCATTGTTGATTTATGACTTTCTTTTGTACCATTAACGACTGAGCAATTTTATCTATCACCAATTATAAATTATCTTAATAATTTAAACCTCTGGATGATGCTACATTCTTTAAGGATGTTATATGGTCCCTTACGAAATTACATTGACTAGGATTATCTTTTCTATTGATGTTGATTTGTTTTCCTCTATATGATTTTTTTCTTAATTTTTTTTCCTTTAATAAATCCTTGCTTCTAAAATCGAATCATATCTCTTCTTCTGTGTGTTGGTAAAATATTAGCTTATGTGAGGAAAAATGTTTGCTTCTCTTGCATCTAACCTAGTACATACACTTCCATTGTATATATTTAGAACCATGTGTTATATACATCACATAAGTTAACCAAATTCTAAACGTATCTCATATTCTTTTTGAGACTTAAGTTCAAAGGATAACTATAACTTAATAATATTACTGGACAAATATCGGGCATTGCACGGCATACAACTTTTAGTATATGTTATAAAGGAACAAATTACAGTCTTGTTACGTGGTCATCCCATCAATGGATAACAGCTCATAGTAACCCTTACAATAATATTAGTAAAACGTATTAAAATAAATTATTTAATAATTGAATGTAATGTCGAAACTTGACTAAGTTAATCCATTGTTTCCATTAGTAGTACGACTACTGAAGTGGTAGCTCATCATCGCTTTATGAAAAAAATTGGAAAAGCATAGAAGAAGACTGAAGAGAGAAAAAACTAGCCGTTGACCATTAATAATCTTCTCATCCTCACAGTGAAACAACCATGTGACTTTGTCCACCATAAACTGTTTCGATTTTTAATGACCGCCCCTAAGACAATAGAAGGTTTTGTGTTATTTGGTAGATCTAACACCGAAAAACACATGTATCGAGTTTAGTTTCTAATATATTACAAATTGAGTTTAGTTTCTGTTGAATTTAGTGTTTTTCTTTATGGCGTTCGTTTATGAGTGTTGAAATATTATATATTGAATTTAACTTCTAAAGTATGTTGTAATAGAGTTTCGCTGGTTTCAAAAAAAAAACTGAGTTTCCCTTCTACGGTGTGTGTGTTGAGTTTGACCTTTCGTGTATCGAATTTAACCTCTAATGTATCACGATTGTGTAAGAACACAAGTATTATGAAGTATGGCTTGTGGGACCATTGGAAAAAAAAGACTCCCTCAAAGTGTTTAATGATACTATTGTTTCCTAATCACAATTTACAACTCAAAACTAACTCTTTATATAAAATGGAGATAGAGTGAAAAAACAACGTGAGTAAAATCGTGATAGTTATCATATTATCTCCATTTAGAGAAAAAAGGAAAAGGAAAATAAAAACCTTGAATTATATTAAAAAAGACCACATAGATTTCGAGAGGTTAAAGCTAGCATAGCTCCTGAACCATTGTTGTTGTAAGTAATGAAATTTGAAAATAATAAAATCGGTCTGCATGTATGATGTGTTCCTTATCCAAAACAGTAAGCAAAATTATGCGGCATTTATTTTCGTTAAAAAATTTACTTTCACTTTTTGGTAATTTTGATAAAAGAGTTATGTTTTAATTATGTTATACTTTTCTAGCTCTTGAAATATAATTTATAAGAAGTTATATATTTTTAAAAGTATAATACTCGTTTAATAAAACATGAAGATTAATTTGAGGTTATATTAGGTTTTGGTTGAAGGTCACAAAAATTTGTAACAACCAACTCTGTCCCATTCTTTTGGCAACGTCATTTTATTATAAAAGTCATATTTCAAAAGTATATAATTTTTTTATAAAATTTAAAATATATTAACATTTAAAATTAGTCAGTTAACACAATTTCTTTTCGTTTATATTTATACATAATTATGATAAAATACACGCGGAAAAGAGATGAGGGATATCAACCAATCCTTTCGCTGCATTCACTTTTGTCCTTTTGAACAAATAATGCAACAACATCCCTACCCCACCCCCCACCACCCGAGCTACCGTATTCCCACCAAAAAATAATAATTTAGAAAATGAAAATGAAAATGAAAATCAGCCACACGATTTTCACATTGGGAAAATGACAAGGATTAATTATTTGTAATAGTACCCTTCGTTTTCGAGATATTTTCAAGGAGAACACCCTTCCTTGGATGCTTATAAAAAGAGCAGGCCTCCCAAGCTAGCAAAGCACACAGCTCACTCTTTTAGTTAATTTGTAAGATCGATAAATCTTTTAGCTTGTTATCATGGAGGTTTATGCCAGCTTCTTCTCCGGAGCTCCGGCATTCATCCGGCGCTCCGACTTCCCCAAAGATTTCGTCTTTGGATCTGCCACAGCTGCCTTCCAGGTGCATGTTATTTATTATATACTACTTCTTCTGTCTCAGTTCCACTAATAGAGTTCCCTTGTAATGTAACGTTATTCTCGATATTAGAAAAATGAGTCTTTATATGGGACGGAAGAAACCATGTAATATATCTGCATCCAACCATTTATTATATTTCACCATAAATATTAATGGATGATTTTGGGATGCATTTTTCAGATTGAAGGTGGTCAAGACAAGGGTGGAAGAGGAGATTCTATCTGGGATCCCTATGCAGAAGAACACGGTCTTTCTCTCTCTTTTTTTTCAGAACAGTAAATTTGAGAATTAACCTAACACGTACAAAATGTACTGATTGTATATGGATTTTTACTGCGAAATTGCAGAGTTATTTAAACCATACACTGAGGATGCAGTCAATCACTATGAAAAATTCCCGGTAAAATTAATGCGTTTAGATTTTAATCAATATTATAGAGCTAGAGTGACTGTGACTGTGTAGTTCATTATTAATTTACGAACGTAAATAAAATTACAGGAGGATGTGGAACTGATGAAGCAGATCGGGTTTGATGCTTACAGATTCTCCATCTCTTGGCCCAGAATTTTGCCAAGTAATTATTAATTTCTTCTAGCATATTTGTTTTTCCAAAATCCTAATAAGAAACGTCAAATAATTTGGATGTTAACTTTAATTTCAGCTGGAAAGATCGAGTCTCGAAACCAAGAAGGGATTGATTACTATAAGAATCTTATAAAGAAGCTGAGAGAAAATGGTATTGTATTCTTTGTCTTTAATGTTGAAAGTGACTATACTTTTTGCAGCATGAGTATCAATAATTAATTTGAATATATCTACAGGGATCGAACCATATGTGACACTCTTCCACTGGGATCTTCCTCTCGCTTTGCAACAGGAATACAATGGTTTTTTGGATCGTAGAGTGGCGTAAGCTATCTTATATTCTTGCAATAATGTGTTATCCAAATGTGTGAATTTCACATTCGAAAAAAATGAGTAACTAAGAGTTTGCTTTTGTTTTATTTTGTTTTTTTTTTTCAGGGACGATTTTGCGGTCTACGCCGATGTTTGCTTCAAGGAGTTTGGTGAATACGTTGACCACTGGATTACAATGAACGAACCATTCACTTTTGCGTATTCGGCTCACGTTACCAATGTTCACGCGCCCGGCTTAGGCACAGTACATGAAGCACTTTTTAACCCAGGCACAAATGACGGGACTGCCAAGGCTGCCACTACTGAAAAAGCCGGCAATGGCAAGGCAGAGGAGAAGGATGACGACGGAGGTTCTATTTTCCATCCTTCTCGGTCAACGATTCACGAGAAGACAGAGAGGAAGAAGATTATGGTTTTCAAACCCGTCACTGACTGGGCTTCGGAAGCTCAGTTCCTCGACGAATTTTCATATCCCTACGTTGTCACTCATAACCAGCTTCTTGCTCATGCTAAGGCAGTGGAAGTCTTCAAAAAGAAATATCAGGTGTGTAACTTATTATTAATACGTTTCTTTATACAAGAATGAAAAAAGAAACTTTTTCAAACATATATATGATTGATTTATAGGATGCTGCGAAAAAGAAGCAAATTGGAATAACGTTGGTGTCCATGTGGTTTGAGCCTCGCAATCCTGAGGATGAAAAGGATAAGGCAGCTGCACTTAGGGCCCTTGATTTCTTTATCGGTTGGTCAGTATCAATTTATCCATTTTACTGTACGCAATATTTTATTTGCTGATATTCTAAGAAAATTAATTAAGAAATGGGTAAATTACTAAACACCCCCTGAATTTTTAAATATTATCAAACAGACCCTGAGATTTTTAAGATTACCAGATTCACCTCAGGATTCGTTTGATATATCTCAGATAATTTTGGTAATTTTTCCTTAATTATTGGAAGGATGAGTAGAATGGAGAGTAATTAATCACCAAAATATTTTCTTATGGATATGTTCAATCAGGTACCTGGATCCATTGGTGAAGGGAGATTATCCGAAGAGCATGAGGGAATATGTGAAGAAAGAGCATCTTCCTGAAATGAGTGCTGAAGACAGGAAGTTAATCCAGGGAAGCTATGACTTCATTGGTGTTAATTACTACACTGCTCGATATGTGGCTCATACAGAAACCGATCCGAAACACGAAAAGATTGGCAGAAATTATGTCACAGACCAGCACCTCATGTATTACGGTAATAATTATTAGTGTAAATCATTATCTTATTTCAAGTGCTTCATTTTTAAAGTTAAATTTACCATGAAAAAGAAAGTTTATGATTTTTCTTTTTTTTTTCACAGAGAGCCGCAAGTCGGCAACTGGGGAAGATGTTCCCATTGGAAAGGACAAGGGTGCTTCAGCCTGGCTTATTTCATATCCCAAAGGGATGAAGGATCTGATGCTTTACATAAAAAACAATTACAATGATCCCGTCATTTACATAACTGAAAATGGTAAGTCAATACTGAAATCATTATTAGAAACCTAACTTTTTATATGGGATCGAGGGAAGTTGATGATTGGATATAATTATATTGTGGTTGCAGGCATTGATGATCTTGACGATGAATCCTCAAGGCTTTGGACCTCATTTTTTGATCAAAAGAGGGTGACACACCTCCACGATCACCTCACATACCTCTTGGAGGCAATCCGGTAAGTTTGTACCACGTCTAATTAAATTAATTAATATATAATCATCGTCAGTTTGCAAAAATTAATGTTATTTTTTTGGTTAATTTGTTGCAGCGAAGGAGCGAAGGTGAAGGGATATTTTGTGTGGTCGCTACTGGACAATTTCGAGTGGAACAATGGCTTCCATGCTCGATTCGGGCTTATCTACGTGGACTACAAGACAGGAAATAGGCACCCTAAGCTCTCAGCTGCATGGCTCAACCATTTCCTCAAGTCAAAAGAAGAAGGATCTTCATCTTCATCGTCCCAGATCCAAGCCATTGAGTCTCAGATCAAGGATTTGAATAGCCAGATAGCCGCTTTGATCGCGAAAGTTGATGCTCTGCCATCCACCGCCGAAATTGACTTCAATTCGCCGGCCAATCGCACTAACATCGCCAAGATTTTGGTCTCGTCTTGCCAGATTCCGGTGGTTCAGGAGGCGATCGGGAAAGGTTTGCTCCGGTGGGCCAGCGCCGAGGGAGCTAAGTTGTGGGACCTGGCGCACTGGCAGTCATTGCTGGACAGTTCAAAACACAAGTACTATGGCGGAGGCGTTAATCTTCAAGCTGCGGTCATCGGCCATCCTACCAAACATGGAATCAACATTACCATTCCCACATCGGTTGATGATAAGGAGTTTTCCAAAATCAGGAATGCACCCAACAATAATGATGTGAAGTCGGGTTGAAAACAGGGGATTTATGATTTCTCTGGCGATGTTGGAGTGCTTTCGTTTTAATTATTATGTGAGACTTGGAGTTCACGTGGTTTCGTTATGTTTAATAATTGTGGCTCCTGTTTGAATGTGGTGTGTTAATTTCGAACTTTTTCGGTCAACTGAATTGGAATAATGTATCACTCATGTGGAATCAATAAGACTCTTGTTTTTCAGTTTTCAGATCGAGTCTATATATTTATGTGCCTCAGGAAAATTAAGATCATGTTCGTTTTCATTATTTTGTTTTTGAAATGGATGGCAATTTTATTATATTATAATAATTTTTTATTATTTAATTAAGGTAGAAGCTATGACTTTTTTTAGTGGCCGTGGATCTAGCAATAAGTGAAAACTACCTCTCATGTTCCATTCTTAGATTGTTCCACGTACTCACATTTTTTAGGCTCTAGGTAAGCAGGGGTGTGTGGAGGTTTTTTTTTTTTTTTGGGAATAAATACTAGATAGGCAACACAATACTACTTTTGGTGTATGTAGGTGGATTAGCTAGCCTATCAAGAAAAGTATACGTTTTCAATAAGTAAATATTTTAAAATAATTTATGATGTCAGCTAGTCGACCTCCTTAAACATTGGCCTAAACCCAAACCAAGACTAAAGCTCTGTTTTTTTGGTGACTCATTTGAGAAATGCTAGTTTGAGGAAAAGACTATTGTATTGAGGGAATTTCTTTTGGGAATTTAAGTAGGAAATTAAGAGAAGAAAAAGGTAATAATTATGTTATTTTTTAAATTTATGTGCATGAAAATTTAGAGAGAATTTTAAAATTAGTATAAAATAAGATTGTTTCTTTATATAAAATTTTAGAGGAAAAATTGATGATTTTTCTAAAATGAAATGGAAAATAACATAGGGTAAGATAAAATAAATTGAAAATGGGCTGAGTAAAGATAACAAACAGGCCCAAGTTTACAATATTTAATTTGATGACTGCATCAGAATAAGGTGGCAACTGAATGATCAAATTTGGGAAGTGTTGGGCCAAAGTAAATTTTTGCTGAAGCCATTGTTTCCTTTCTAGCTTTTAGTTTTAATTCCATTTTTGTTGCCTAATTTTGGTCACTAATTTAACCACATTGCTTCTTAAAATTTCAAAAGGGATTTTATATATTTTTACTTAAGAATTTTGTATATCTTTCTAACTAAAAATATATTATTTTCATTTCAAAAACATATTTAGTTTATTGTTTTACTTAAATTGTGATATTTTCAAATCAATCGTGTTCTCTTAGTTTTTAAGCCTTACTTATCACCGTCTAATAAATGGTAAAGTAAAATCTACTTATTTTTCCTCATTTTTACTGGCAAAACAAATATAGTTTGTTGTTGTCACACTAACGGAACACCAATTTAAAACTAGAAGAAATGATGGAATCAAATCTTCTCTTTCATTTTTAGCGTGTTATGAATGTCGTGTAACGCTATATAGTAAATAATGTGACGTGAATATAAGTGTCAATTACAAAATCAATGTGAATTTTGTTCAAATTATCTCTAATAAACTGTAAAATTTTGTTTAAATTAGTAATATAACCTTGATTCTTCTACCAATTAAATTACCAATCAAAATCACGAGGTTTCATAAAAAACAAAAATTGCATCCGACAGATTGGCAATTTTTAAAACTTTAGGGATCCTGATCCGCTAAATAATTTAGACAACCTCAATCGTTTGCCCATCATCGATGTGATGTATCATGTTCAAGTGCAAGTCCTCTGTATAGTGTATATCGTGGTGTGCAAAAAAAGTGCAAGTTTCCGTGTGAGTTGTATATATATAGGTGATCCAAAGTAGGCAAAATAGTATTAAAAAAAAAAAAAAGAGAAGATATTAATTGTGACTGGACGAAATTCCAGCACCTTAAATAAATAATTTTTTTAAAAATTAATTATATAAATTTCAAGAAAATGTGATGAATATTCGAACAAATTCGATCACCAGATGTATCTTCAATGATTGAAGAAAAATACACAGAAGGCTTGATTTTATTAGCAATTGGTGCCAACTGTTAGACATGCAAGAAGGGCCTCCATGCAACGCCACAGCTGTATGCAAAACAAACCAACTCTACTTGCACTTGTTCTTCTTCATCTGCGCTCCGATCCTAATCACCAAACCTCATCGTGTCACCATTGCCATTTGTCACTTTGCAGCCTTTATAAATAGCCTACGCGTTCATCCAAAGCTACCAAATTATAACAACTCCGGCGGGCCTTGATCTCCTTCGTTTGATCTAGTTATGGATTCTCCTTTTGTTGGTAATTTCTTCGGCGGCGCTCCGGCTTTCATACGCCGATCGGATTTTCCTAAAGATTTCGTCTTTGGTTCTGCAACTGCTGCCTTCCAGGTAGACATCACTACGGTTCTGGAATATATATATGTATATTTCAGTTTCAATAAGCCATCATATTCATTAATGTTTTTTTTTTTTTTGGGTGGAATTTAATTAATTTTCAGATTGAAGGAAGTTTAGACAAGGGTGGGAGAGGAGATTCTATATGGGATGCATTTGCTAAAGCTCATGGTCTATTTTCACTCTTCTAAAGGCAATAATTTAATTTTTTTTTTTTTTTCTTATGAGAGATTAAACTATGGAATTTTATTTTCAAATTGCAGATCTGTTTCACCCATATACTGAAGATGCTGTTAATCATTACGAAAGATTCGAGGAGGATGTGCGAGTCATGAAGGAGATTGGGTTTGATGCTTACAGATTCTCCATCTCATGGCCCAGAATTTGTCCAAGTAATTTTTTAATTAATTTAATTTTTCTTAATTATTTCCTTGTTCTCAACTATCTCAATTAAATAAAATTAATGTTATTTTGGGTATAATTGTCGCTTTTCAGATGGCAAAAAAGAGTCACGTAACCAAGAAGGGATCGACTATTACAAGAAACTTATGAAAAGGCTTAGAGACAATGGTATAACAAATACGACCACTACTTCTCATTAGCGACGAGTTTAATTTGGTTTCTCATTAGCGACGAATATTTGTTTGTACAGGCATCGAACCTTTTGTGACACTCTTTCATTGGGATCTTCCTCAAGCTCTCCAAGAGGAATACAACGGTTTCTTAGATCGCAGAGTAGCGTAAGCAAATTCAACTCTTAATTTCCGTATTAATGAATCTGTTAATTAATTTCTACTTTTTATTTATTTTGGCAGGGATGATTTCGCTGACTATGCAGATATTTGCTTCAAGGAGTTTGGTGATATGGTTGAACACTGGATAACAATGAACGAGCCATTCACTTATGCCTATTCTGCCCACGTTGACAAGGTTCACGCTCCGGGTTTAGGCACAGTCCATGAACATCTTTTTGCGACGGGCACTACAAACGAGAAAGGCACGGCGAAGGCCGAAGTCACCGGTGATGCAAAGCAGGAGGACAGTGATAAAGGGTCTCTGTTCCACCCTTCTCGTTCATCGACTGAGAAGAAAGAGCGGAAGAGTAACGTAATGATATTCCAGCCCACAACTGACTGGGCTTCCGAAGCTCAGACCCTTGACGAATATGCCTATCCCTACATCGTCACGCATAACCAGCTTCTCGCTCACGCAAAGGCGGTCCAAATCTTTAAGCAGAAATATCAGGTTTTTACCCTTCTCTGTTCCAACATTTTTTAAATATTTTTCACTTGTTTGGGCTTAAAATTGGACTTTAATTATTTATTTTGATATATGTATATATAGGATCGTCAGAAGAAGAAGCAAATTGGAATTACATTGGTATCGATGTGGTTTGAGCCTCGCAATCCTAATGATGAGAAGGACAAGGCTGCTGCACTTCGAGCTGTTGATTTCTTTCTTGGATGGTCAGACTCTGTTCTTAATTATTAATTCGACCCTGAATATATATATATATTTTACTAATATTGCTGGCAAATGTATAAATATGCGTAATTTCAGGTACTTGGCACCAATTGTTAAGGGAGATTATCCGAAGAGCATGAGAGAATATGTGAAGAGAGAGCATCTCCCTGAAATGACTTCCGGAGACCGGAAATTAATCCAAGGCAGCTATGACTTCATCGGTGTAAACTACTACACAGCTCGATATGTTTCTCATCAAGAACTCAAGAAGGAACGCTTGGCTATAGGCAGAAACTATGTCACTGATCAACAGCTTATGTACTATGGTAAGTTACTCCGATGTTAATTACAAATTAATTAGCTTAATCCACTGATAATATTTTTCCTAATATATGATTTGTGAATTTGTGTAGAGACCCGCAAAACGGAAGATGGGCAAGAGGTTCCCATTGGAAACGATAGGGTAAGTAATTAATTGAGCTTTATTTGTTTCCTAATCAGATAATTAATTAAACAGTACTAAATATTGCAGGGTGCTTCGGCATGGCTTATTTCGTATCCCAAAGGAATGAAGGAACTTCTGCTTCATATCAAGGATAATTACAATGATCCAATCATCTACATTACTGAAAATGGTAACGAAATGATCCAATAATTAATTTTCATTAATTATTCTATTAAAACTTCATCGGTTAATTATAACCATTCTTGATGAGAGATCGATGTTTAATTTTTTTTTTTTTTTCATTTAAAAAAAAATTAATGTTACAATATTTGTACTGTTGCAGGCATCGATGATCATGATGATGAATGCGCAAGGGTTTGGAGCTCATTTTACGATCAAAAGAGGGTGACACACATGCATGATCACCTTACATACCTTCTTGAGGCAGTGAAGTGCGTATGAATTGAATTCAATTCCATTTTCTGATGTAAAATATTATATTCAGCGTCAAATTAACTATTCTATTCTGCTTTTGCCCCAATTAGGCAAGGGGTGAAGGTGAAGGGATATTTCGTGTGGTCGCTGCTGGACAATTTCGAGTGGAACAACGGCTTCCATGCTCGATTCGGGCTTGTCTACGTGGATTACAAGACTGGAAATAGGCACCCTAAGCTCTCCGCTGCGTGGCTCAAACATTTCCTTGCAAACAAGGCTAGCAATTGATGATGAGACACATCTTCCAAATTGCTTGCTGGCCAACAATGGTTCAACAGGATCAATTATTTTCTTTCTGTTTTCTTCTGAAGTTTGTGTGAATTAATAATAATGTCCATCCTTAGTGTGTGGGATTGGGACACAGTTTGGCGTTCGTGTGGAATAAATAATGTAACGTCTCGCTCATGTCTGAAACTGAGACTGGGATTTGGTCATGTGTGTATATATTGAATGAATGAATGGAGAGGATATTATTACCAAAATGATTTGTTTAAATTACCCATTCAATCGTGATTAAATTAATTGATTAATACCTTATTTCAATTAGTTAAAGGTCAAATAAGCCCCTTCAAAATATATCTAATGTCAACTTGGATAACACGAGTAAAAAATTAATTAATTGACAGAGTAAAAAATAATTGACACGTGTGATATAAAAAAATTTTATTATTGACACGTGTGAATAAATATATATAAAAATTTGAATTTAAATATTATGTGACTATAATGAGAAAAATAAGCCTGAAACACCATCATCATCTCCCAATATGGATGACTTGAATATAGAAAAAATTAATATGGATGACTTGAAGGGCTTTTTTTCACATTTTACGGTCTGTTTTTTATTTTTTTGGGAGAGTATGCGTCTTATTGTTCTATTCGTTGCAGTAGGCGGGGTAAGACCTTGATTAAAAGTAAAGGAATGTTCAAGAAGAAGCTATCAACAGCAGCGGATCCTCTTGACGCACTTTCCAATTGGATAGGTGCTTTGATAAAATTCTCAACCTCCTCGATGGATGAAAGTGAATAATTGAAAAAATTAATTGCAACGTATTAATAAATGTATATAAAAAATTGAATTTAAATATTATCATCGTCTCCCAATTTGGCTGACTTGGATATTGAAAAAATTGATTGACACGTGTATAAAAGAATATAAAAAATTGAATTTAAATATTATGTGATTAAAATGGAAAAAAAAAAGAAAAGAAAAGCCTGAAACACCATCATCATCTCCCAATATGGATGACTTGGATATTGAGAAAAGAGAGGAGATTCCTCATGTACTATGGTTAGCACGCACACATTAATACTATTAATATATTATTTATTGATTAAACGCCATAATGATTCTTGGAAAAAAAAAAAAAAAGAAGAGAAAAAGGCTACAATATATGTAGTATATATGTACACGTATACCAACAATAATAATCATGCAACTGGACCACAATCGCAGCTAGTGACAAGTTGCTTGTTCATGATCAATGTTAATTCATTTGTGAGGAATTTTTGTTTGATTCATTTTACGGAGAGAGAAGATTTAAAAAAAAAAAACACACGCACACACACAAATATTATATATTAAGCAAATCGCAGTGGTCATAATTCGATACGCGAATTAATGAGAAAATAATCAATCATACAATTGAATCACAAAATGAGATCTTCTGTATGCGCCAGTAAATTATCCGTTACAAGAGCCGTCGAAGCTTTTGAATGAAGTCAACAACGTAAGAACTCTCAAGCCCTTCGCTCAACAAGAAGTCTTTCCATTTAGCATGGTTGATTCTCACCTCCTTCCCAACCTCACTGTCATCATCCATCACCATTTTTATGGCTTCACAAACGCCATCCTTTGTAAACAATCCATCTTCATCTCCTTTCTCCACTTCCACTCCCACTTTGAGTTCTCTTCCCATCAGCCTTGCGTTGATGAATTGATCCCCAAAATGTGGCAGCAGCACAATCTGGCAGTCGGAGACCAGGACCTCCGATAACGAACCCGACCCGCAATGGCTAACGAAGCACCCAACGGCCGGGTGGGACAGAATCAGCTGCTGCTGCACCCAACCGCCGTACACAATCCCTCTTTCTCGAGTTCTCCCTTCGAAACCCTCGGGGAGAGCTGATTCGATCGTATCGATCCCGACAGGAGGTTTAAGGGCGGCGAAAAACGGCAGCCCTGTTTGCTCAAATCCCAGGATCAGCTCCTGGAATTGGTCCTTTTGAAGCCTGCATTCACTTCCAAATGTGCAGAAAATTACGGTTTTTTCCTTGAACCGGGTCAGCCATTTGGACCATTTTTCCTCCAGCGTTGAAGCCGGTTGCTCCGGCACGACCGGCCCGGCGAGAATCACTGGCTTCCCGTACTTTCTTTCAATGAAATCACAATATTGCCCTTCCATCTCTCTGCAAGATTTGAAGCCTATGGCGTCACATTCTTTGACAACTATCAAAAGGCGCTCGAGGAACGACATCCCGGGTGCGATTTCTACCAAAGTAGCGAAAAAATTCAACGCGCGCGCTTCATGAGTCCGGAGCTTTAAATGGGGCGAAGGAAACCCGGATGGCCCCGTCATCAATTCAGCATCTGTAGTCTTTTCTTCACGAAATGTATACGCCACAGTCGCCGGACTAATCGAGATAAAATTAAACGACTTTATGCCTAACTCACGCGCCAACGACGGCAACCACGGCATGAAGTCGAAGAAAACAAAATCGGGTTTGATTTGTTTAAGGAGAGATTCGATCTTTGATTTGTTTAAGGAGAGATTCGATCTCGGGTCGGGTTGTGTCCATGGCAAGGTGGAGTAGCGGTTGCAATTGGCGAGGAACATCGGCGGTGGTTTCGGCGCCTGGAGGAAGCCCTTCAACCTGTGGAACGTGGAGCGGGAGGAATTCGATCAGGCTGGGTGGAGATTGAATTGTTGTAGTTTGGGTTGGGTTTTTGTGGGGTGGATGAAGAAGATTCTGTGTCCTCTGTCAGCAAGCTTGTTTGACAAATGAAGAAAAGTAGTGAGATGTCCCATGGCGAACCATGGGTACATCACAATTGACAGTGTGCCATTTTTCTGCCTCTCTTCTTCCATCGCCAAAAGCGCAATTTAAGAACCTGCGAGATCAGAAATAGGTTATTATTATTTTTAAAAACGTTTTATTATGTGAGAAATCGTGTTACAACGATTGAAAGAATAACAAGAAACCGTCCATACAACTAATTACAAAATATTTAATTATTATCATATATGGACCACAATTCTGAAATAGTTATCTAATGAAACATCTCGTGAAATTTCCTTTTACTAAGGAGTTGTTTTTTAAAAATTAATACTTATATATAAATGTTGGATGCTTAAACAGTAATGCTGATAATAAGTGGTTTATAGTTCAATGATGAAACTTGTTCTTGTCGGATGAATATACTCATCTGAATGCTTAAGTATTCAAAATATACATTTTTTCCTTGACATTAATTTTGAATAACTACAAAAAAAAAAATAATTTTAATACATTTTAATATAAGATTAATATATAAGGATATAAAAATCAAAAAAATATTATTGAACGATGTTTACAAAAATAGATAAAATATATATGACTTATTCAATAATTTTTTTAATAAAAAATAGAATAAATAAATAACTAGTTATATGATGGAAAAAAATAAAAAAATAATATGTCATATATATGTTAAGAAATAAATTCAAATAATAATTTATAGTTAAATCAAGAAGGAAAGTTTCTGAAATAAAGTATAAATACTTAAATAATTATAAGCTAAAAGAGATAATAATAAGCAATAAACTAAATTTTAAAGCTTAAATCTAATTTCTTAAGACTTATAATATTGTAATATAAAATTCTTGCATGCATGGCCTAACTCTAATTTTATGATCATAGATAAGAGAACCTACCCTTTTGCCTCTTCTTTGATCCCGTTTCTGGAAAGCAGACGAGGAATTTCAAGTGGACAATTAAGGAAGGGGAGTGAAATGTTTCAGATTTTAATAGAAGAAAAGGGTATAGTGTCGGTGCTCACAATTGAATGCGGATGGTCCTGTGAATCCTTTAATTGCCATTAAAATTGCTACCGGCCATCTCTGCTTGAGGAGCAGATCGATGTTGATGTCGCCAGCAACGAGCCAGGTTCCTAATGCCTAGTAGTAATGGGGCGAGATATTTTGATCTTTATTTTTTTCAAAATTTTGGTGGGATAAAATTAGTTGTTTTTATAATATTTTACACCGCACGTGCTTTCAAAATAGCGAGGTAGAACAATTGCTCCACCAAATTACTTTGTGGTCCTGCCCTTGGCTGCTGCGCTTATATATAACTTGTGACATTAAGCATGTTTCGTCTTGGGATCTGCTACTCTTGATACTCTTGAAAAGTATTACGTGTAAGAGTTGATCTCCTGTGAAACAGGTTCATGTATACGATATTGTTCATAAGTATCAGTAATACTTTGTTCAAATATCCCTTTAAGGGTGAACAATACCCAAAAAAAAATAAAATAAAACTGAAGAGGCTACTTCATAAGATTATAAGTGCTACTACAGAAGAGTTTAAGTGTTACTTTATAAGAGTACTAGTGCTGGTCTTCAGAACAGTTTAAGTGCCACTTTATAAGAGTATAAGTATTATTTAGAAGAAGAATATAAGTGCTATTCTCGAAGAGTACAAGAGAATAGCAATGCTACTCTTATATATGTAGCAACACTTAAGAAGAAAATGAAAAGAAATTTTGTTTTTGAAAAGAGTATAATACTTGAAAAGTTTATTAATGATACACTACTACAAAACGGAGCTTTAATGGCGGTTATAAAGGGCTTTTAACGGCGGTGTTTAGCATTTTTGAACCGCCATCTATCTGGCAGCCGTTGTAAGTTAGCGGACTTTCTACTGCGGGTTTGACCCGCCGTGGAAAGTGTGAGGTTTCCACGGCGGTTCAAGGTTGAACCGCCGTGGAAAGTTTAAGGTTTCCACGGCGGTTCAACCTTGAACCGCCGTGGACAGTGTAAGGTTTCCACGGCGGTTCAAGGTTGCACCGCCGTGGAAAGTGTAAGGTTTCCACGGCGGTTCAAGGTTGAACCGCCGTGGAAAGGGTAAGGTTTCCACGGCGGTTCAAGTTTGAACCGCCGTGGAAAGTGGCTACCTTTTATTACAAATATCACGAATATACAAATATTACAAATATCACCAATATACAAATTTATTACAAATATCACCAATATACAAATTGAATTCGCTTTGATAACACAGCATATCCAAAAAATATTTGTACAACTCTAATATGAACAAGTTTAATTAGTATCCTTCTACTACTACGGATGCTCCAAAATATATCTAGCGCATATTTTTCGCACTGCATCTATATCCACATTGCTTAATGGAGTGCGGTCGATCTTGAAGTGCTGCAACAGAGTTTTTTGAAATTAAAAACTACCCGAGTAAGCAAAATGAAATACAGTCAATTAAGTAAGTAATGAGAAATATATATATTTACCTTTTCAAGTGCAAATGTGGATGATTTCATTGCTATTTGGTACATGTAGTGCATTACATAGTACCCACACTCCCAATTATCCGTTTGCTTTTTATGCTAATGAATTAATATATACGAGTTAGAAGATCATACAATAAATTGTATATATACAAACACAACTGTGAGTAAAAAATTTCTACGAATATTCATAACTAAACTCGTATTAATCTAATTAATTAAATAACTAGGACTCACTAATTTCTACTGATCGAAAAGGCAATTTGCATGCTTATATTAACTAACCTACAGTACTGGACTCACAGATTATTGCATGCATAATTAATCAAATACAATACCTCAATAAATAACTTGACTAACTAATAAATTAATTGACTATCACTATACTAACTTAATTAGGCTACTAGACTCACGGATTTAATTGAAACAACTAACACTACTAATTGCTTAGGCTACTAGAGCCACGGATGTAATTAAATAAATTATAAGAACCAATTTCATTTACCTTAACTACTATCCACGAAGGTGGCATATGCACATTTTTGGGCAATCCCAAGAAAGCTTGATAGTTAAACATCACCCTATAAAAATGAAATCGGCACGAAAATAATTAGCAATATATGGATATATATGCATTCTAACAGTTGTTAATATAGATAACTCACTCGTCCATAAGCTCCATCGCCTCATCCTTCTGTGGATTTTGTAAAGAATCAAACCAGTATACAACCTTATCTACTGGTCTAATGGCCATTAGCATCCAATGTTCACTGCCAACAAAAAATTTAATGGCGTACGTCAGATCTTTATAGCAGTGTTTCTTAAATATTAGATAACCGCTTACAGCTGTGTCACTTACCCCTGAAGATAAGGCACCATATACATTTCTTTATTCCTATCCTTCAAGATTCGCGCAATGTAGTTCACCCTATCTTCAAGCGTATTTTGTCTGGGTGTGACATGATCAGCCGAAAGGAAACCTATCCCCTTTCTCCCATTCCTTTCAGCTAACTCATGTAAAGCTCTAAAGAATTTACAAGAAGGGCTTCATTGGTTAGCCTATGCATATAGAATGCATAATATATAACATAAATAATCAGAAATAGGTTATTTAAGTAAGTGGAAACTCACTGGGTGAACAACTGCATCAAACTGTTTGAGACCTGGCTTTCTCTGATCAATAACTCTTTGACATCCCCTCGATCCATGAAATTAGGCTGCTCCAAACCTATGACTTCTTTTGTCATTTGAAAGTAGAAGCCATCGAAGCCCGACTCATTATCCCATCGGAGCTGTAACTCTTGCAATGGATCAGATGTCGATGAGGTTGACTCCTCAGTCGGAACCGTCGCCGAAGGAGATGTCTTGTCATCCATAGCACTCATCCGGCCTTTTTTCTTTTGGGCACTTTTATCAACCTAACATCATTTGAAATAACATTAAATATAAAAACGGTATTAAGTAATACACAAATTAAAAATGAAAGAATATACCTTTGTTACCGGAGTCGGCTGAATAATTTCAATCAACTCTTTAGGCCATTCCACGAAAAAGGACTTGGCCATTCCCACTGTCGCAGCCTCTTCCTCAGGAAATGGTAGCGGGGCACAGTCATCATAGGAAATTTTAATTGTGACCCTCGCGCAACCTTTCCTAACGGCGCGCCCGTGGTGCTTGCTTTGCTTATAAATATTGCCCTTTGCCACAAGCTTACGCCGCGTTTGCGAATCCTCAAAGATGAAAAGATGGCATTCACACCCGTCCTAAGATAATAGGCAAGCGAATGAACATTAGTCAACTAGTAAGTCTAACTTAACAAAGCACTGTAATAATGAAAAAAAAAATTTGAAGTATTAAAAGAAGCCGTCTAATTTTATTTACCTTGTATTCGCCTAAAGCACTGCGGTCAGAGGCTGTGATCGGGTCCACAGGTGCAACATTTATCATCTCCAAATCGGGCAACCTTGTAGGTACCAGAGGAGAAACAGGGCTCACAGGGGATACAGGGACCGCTCCGGAGGTCCCTGGGTGCAAGCTCTCATCCGGGGCATTATTGAGGACGGTGGCTTTTACTGTATCATAATCGGTTCCCATCTTACCACATAAAAAACCCATCATCATCTTCAAATGTGTCTGACATTCATCTAGTTGGGCAGTGGTTTTCTGAAGCTGTCGCTTAGTTAAATCAAGTTCCTCTTTCAGCGACGGCTTTGTTTTCTGTGGGAAAACCTCTGTGATACGTGCCCGCGTAGAATGGCCGCGATAACGACCGGGGTGATCGCGCTTGCCCGTTGCAATGACAAGAATGTCATTCCTACCCTCTGCAACGGTCTCCCCTTGGGACTCGCGGGAACATAGATTTTCCTACACAGTTTGCCAAATATAGTAAATGTAAATAGATCAATTAAATATAAATAAATACACATATACAGAGATTATTCATTTATGTATATAAATATTAAATATAAAATTGATAACCATAATTATAAATATAAATACATGCACATATATACAAATTAGTCATTTATCTACTTTACAGTGACAACTAGATAATAATAATTTCATATAAACATTTAATGACAACCAAATTATTAATTAGCATTTCATCATAGATATCTAGTAATAAATAATCAGTTATAATAAAAATTCTATACACATAGACTTTAAATATTAAAATAATTGAAACATAAGAAAATGTATGGTGCAAAACTTACAATTTCCTTCGCTACACGCTCAGCCTCTGGCGTGAAGTATTCCCCTTTTTTGTTCGTATGGGCATGTATCCAAAGGTCATGACGGCCTGGCCCTGAATAAGAATCCTCGCCTTCTTCTTCGGACTGACCCTCCTCTGAAGGCTTCTTTCCAGATGCACTGACCTCCTCGTCATGCAACTGCTGCTTCAGCAGTCGGTAGCCACCGCGAGATAAGTTATGGTAGAAAGCATTTAAATTGGCATTCTTTTGCGCTTTTCCTCGAATGGCCTAGACAGAAATATAATGAAAAATTATTATCCCTAAACTGAGCAATTTCAAATATCCAAAAAGAAGAAGGAAATCAAATTTAAAAAAATATACCTGCCATTCTTCTGTCTCGCGGCTAGCCTTGAACTTAATCCATGTCTCCCTAGGGATAAATTTATATTCCAAACATGGGTCCCTACCCTTCATGGGACCATGTACATATTTCCCTAGATAGGATTTGAAATCTTTCCACCGTTTACCGGCATAACTAATCCACTTATCTTCGAGTTCTTCGGTGGACTCGAAAACAAATAATGCCTACAGTGAAAATTAGGAGTAAAATTTAGTGAGGAATTTGAGTAAAATTGTATGGAAGAATTAAGAATCAAATAGTGCATTATAATTAAAGAAAATACCCGTATTTCCATCCAAACTCTCTTCTTGAGCTCCGCGGGAACTTTCGGCCATGATTCATATTCCACTAAGTCCACTTTGCTCCGGGCCGTATATGACACAAAGGTAATCCACTGTACATGATATACTCTAGGCTCGAGCCCGGAATCGAAAGAAATGTCCAGAGTTTCCCCATTCTTTCGCATTTCCAATAGGTCATTGCAATTTGTGGGCCCTCTAACTCTACTAGATTTAGAAGAAGAACCATCTCCATGCTCCGTATTGCTTTTTCTTTTTCGGGCCATTGAAAGTACCTTAAACTTCATTTACATAGAAAGAGAATTCAATATAACATATATGCAATGACAACAAATTAAAAGCTTTAATGTCAAATACAAGAATGCTTGTAATGTTGAAAAAAAAGTGGTACATTCGCAAAATTCGCTCCTAGAAATACACAATTACCATTAACCAAATTAAACCAATTGAGGGCCAAAAAAAAGTCCGTTTATAAAGGGGACCATTGATAAAGTAATTCACATTTCACAACCAACAACTAATGTGGAAAAAAGGCAATGTACATTCGCAAAATTCACTCCTAAAATCCACAATTACCATTATCCAAATTAAACCAAATGAGGGCCAAAAAAAAGTGGACTTCTCAAGGGTACCATTGATAAAGTACTTCACATTTCACAACCAACAACTAATGAGAACATTCATTCATTTCTACTAAAGGCATAACATTTCACAAAGTGGAATCAACAACAAAGCATTTTCCTCATTATCACTAAAGGAGGAACACTAAATCGAATAAAAACCGAAATCAAACACCAATGTTCTAAAATTAAGCAAGCAAAACCGAAATAATCATTTGAGTTTCTCATTTTCAAAAAAAAAACCCGAATTTCAAAGGGTACCTAATGGAACATTGATCAAACCCTAGGTTCTCAACTTATGTAGGACAAAACACTCCATTCAACAACCAAACCAAATGCTACAAACAATCAATAAATCCAAAAACTTTCCAAGCTTTCATCACAAGAGCTAAAACCGAAATCTACCATAAATATCAACCAACAAAATCCTAGTGCAATGGTAAGCATTTGCAAAATGTAAAGTTAAATAGACAAAAGTTTAAAATGAAAGCATAGAAGGTGGAACCTTTTGGATGAACTAAAAAAAAATCCAAGCTTTAAGTTTATATGGGAGGGTGGAAATGGAGAGCCGACCGAAGGTGAAAACTTGGGAAGCCGAACAATCGGTGATTGATTGGGCAACGGACGGAGGATCGGAAGGTGGAGGAGGTCGCCGGCGATGGGAGAAGCGGCGAAGAAGACGAACGGCCGCGGGAAGAAGATTCGGGAAACAGGGGAAGTGAAGGGGAAAATAAGGAAGAAGAAAGGAAGAGAATGAGGGAGGAAATGAAAAAGGTGAAAATTTGAATTATAATTAATAACCGGGCTCGGTTCAACGGCGGTTCAACCGCGAACCGCAGTTGAAAGTACACTTTCAACTGCGGTTCAACCTCGAACCGCCGTTGAAAGTATACTTTCAACTGCGGTTCGAGGTTGAACCGCCGTTGAAAGTGTACTTTCAACGGCGGTTCGAGGTTGAACCGCAGTTGAAAGTACATTTTCAACTGCGGTTGAACCATGAACCGCGAACCGCAGTTGAAGGTACACTTTCAACTGCGGTTCAATGTTGAACCGCCGTTGAAAGTGTACCTTCAACTGCGGTTCGAGATTGAACCGCGGTTGAAAGTCCGCACTTTTCCTCGGTTTAAGTAGAAAAAATTGGAGCCAATTCCCGCGCGGTCATATTTTAATATTAAATTTTTTTATTTTCCATTTTCAAAAAACTATTCCCACAATTTGGTAAATATAATAATACATACCCATATATTGTATATTTATTAATTATGTACACAATCTCGACTTTTATTAACCATTTCATAATTAAAGTAATAAGATTCATTATGTTCCCTAAAATTCCTACTTTTTCGACTTGGCGAACGGGATAAAAAAATCAAATCCAGAAATGCATTAGGTACGTATAGTAATATAAAAATTAATTAATAAAATTTAAGTGGCCGAAAATTTTTTTTTGCTGATGTCATTAGGACTTTATGAGCATTATTTGAAATTAGCTAGAAGTTTGACTTTTAGACTTTTAAATACTTAGAAGATGAAAATTGGTCAAATAAAATTAGAATGATATTTTAAATATACTAAGACCAATTTTGAAGTTAAAATACTCAAGAAAAGATGAGTTAGGCAAAATAGAGAAAAATTTGAGAAAATTTGAAATTTGCATTTGATTGATGAGTCTTTGAGTGATATAATCCTAGAATGCCATGTTTTAGAGTTAAAATGATGCATTAGGATCTATGTCATGTTTGGTATCTTGAAATTCTTGCACATGTTAAAACGGTTGAAAATTTTCATTTCAAGATAGCAAGAATTAAGCATGTTTGCATTACATAAAAATGGTTGACCAAGTGGTTGACTTTTTAAATATACATGCTTTAGCTTATTTGAGAGTTTAAGAATTAACTTATTGATAATTTGAAGTTGCTCACATGAGAAAATTAAGGATATATGCTTCAAAATGGCAAGCTTCAATTGAAAAAACTTGACCAAGTAGTTGACTTTGAAAATATGAATGCTTTGGATTGTTTGAATCTTTATGCATAACTAATTGAGCCTTTGAAGGTGCTTGGATGATATATAAAATGCTTGATAGAAACTTGAATTTAGCAACTTTCAAAATTCAAAGCTTAATATAATTAAGCTTGAAAAACGTTGACCTATAGGTTGACTTTGCACATATGCATGATTTGAAATGTTTCATTCCTTTGAATGTCAAAGCGAAAATCCAGGAAAAGGGTGGCGCTTCACTATATATCTATTTCCATCTTAAGAGTCACCGCGGGTAATTTATGAAAATCGGGAAAAAAAACTTAATAGATAGTAGGGTTTAGGGGTTAGGGTTTAGGGTTTAGGGTTTAGGGTTTAGAAAATGATATGAAAATAAACAATTCATGAATAGCGCGGGAATTGGCTCCAAAAACTAAGTTTCTACGGCGGTTCAACCGAGAACCCGCCGTAGAAAGTATTTTCTACGGCGGTTCATGTTTGAACCGCCGTAGAAAGTTTGATTTCTACGGCGGTTCACAGTTGAACCGCCGTAGAAAAGCATTTTTTGGAGCCAATTCCCGCGCTACGTACGTACGCATGGATTTTCTAATTTTTTGTACCAAATTCAAAATCATTATATATATATATATATAAGAATTAATTATAAAAGTTGTCTTAAAGTATTCAATTATTCAGATGAAAATATTTTATTTATGTAGTGGAAATTTACAAGATATCGAGAGCATATAGGATCAGAGAGTTGGATATATATGATTGCATCAAGAGGGGAAAGGAGAAAAGCGAAAGATGTATATATATATATATATATATGTATGTATAAACAGATATATTTGAAAAATGGAAAAAATTAACTTAATTTGTGAGAAAAAAAATGGAAAAAACTAAATTGGAAAAAAGAATCCACTTTGCGGTTCAAGACTGAACCGCCGTTGAAGTACCACTTTCAACGGCGGTTCAACTTTGAACCGCCGTTGAAGTACCACTTTCAACGGCGGTTCAACTTTGAACCGCCGTTGAAGTACCACTTTCAACGGCGGGTCAACGTTGAACCGCGGTTGAAGTACAACTTTCAACGGCGGTTGAACGTTGAACCGCCGTTGAATAGATGACCCGGTTAATTAAAGTTCGAAATTTTTGAACTTTCTTTTCCTCACTCATTCTCTTCCTCACTCATTCTCTTCCTCCCTCATTCTCTTCCTCTCCAATCCCATTTTTTCCCCTGCATTTCCCCTGTTTCACTAACCAGCTAACAAGTAATTTATAAAGATTTAAATATAAAATACAAACAAAATGAACTGCGTATAGATTTCCCTGGAAATTTTACCAAAGTACTACTCATTGGAAGAAAATAATAATAATAATACAAGAAACATTTATTCATAAATGAAAAACAAGGAAATCTATTTTCCGGAAAATTTGACAAAGTCTCCCCTATAAATGTAACGTACTCCCTGTAAATTCGATGCACATATACTTCAATACTTCACTAAAATTCCAACTATTTCGAATAATACGGAATTCAGTTTCAAATCACTTCAGACAGAATCTCCTCTGCTTGTTTTTTACCAAAACACAAGTGCAATTTAAGATCAGCACATAAGTTTCACACAATTTCAAAAAATAACATATTCATTTCCAAACAGTTCCACATATGAAGCCCCTGGAAATTTTGTCCCTTGATTGCGCGGCTTTATCCGAGGTGTGACCTGTTTCAATCCCACAGTACGAAGGATAAAAATAAATGTTGTTAAAAATTTATTGAATCCTCTCTTCATTAAAATCAAAGAAACATATACAAATACAAAAACACACATACACACCCACGAGAATTGAAGTTTAATAAAAACAAACAATATACCTGAAAATGATTCTTAACTTATTCTCTTTCTCTTAAGGGACACTTGATCCTCGAACCATAATCCTTCGCTGTGGTCATCACGAAGTATGTATTTATCAAGTTCCCTATCTTCCTCATCTGCTCTCGGTTCAGGTAACCCACTAGAGAAAGGGCCAGCCTCATGAAGCCCTTCTTCTGTATCTATCCCTTCCACACCGTGATGTTGTTTACCATGAAGAACAACAGACCAATGTTCGTCGCAAGGATCGGCGATATAAAAAACTTGTTTCGCCTGCGATGCAAGTATAAATGGTTCCCCCTTGAAACCCTCCCGATTTAGGTTGACCAAGGTAAAACCCAATGGATCATCAGTTCGAACCCCACTATTGTTATCAACCCATTTGCAGCGAAATACAACTACTTTGAAACAAACATAGTCAATCTCCCAAATATCTTCGATCACCCCGTAATAAGCCATGCTTGCATACAATGGATTTTTATCCTTCCTGCTAGAAACATGTAAAGCCTCTGAGATTAATGTAACACCACTGTTTTGTGCCGTACTCTTCTCATCTTGTCTCTTAGTAGCAAATGAATATCCATTTATGTCATAGCATGAAAATGCTCGTACCGCAGGGCTGGGCCTAAATGCCAACCATTTCAATGTCTCCGAAACGTCTTTGCCCAGGACAGCATTACCAAACCAATAGACAAATGTCCGAATATGTTCATTGAGCACACGTTGATCCGTCCAAGCAGGATAAGATGTTCTTATTGACTGTATGTGGTCTGTCACATAGGGCGCAACTTCTTCAGAATTGCGCAGAATGTAGAGATGCGCCTTCATTAATTCAACATTAGACGGCAAAAAAATTTTTCCTCCCCTTCTGCCCATACCTGTAATCCTCCCATCGTGCCGATTCTTAGATATTCCAATGGATGCGGTCCCGGCCAAGTACTCAGTGCAAAACTCAATTACCTCCTCAGCTATGTAACCTTCAACAATACTAGCATCAGGACGACAACGATTCTTCACATACCCCTTATATACTTTCATATATCGCTCGAATGGGTACATCCATCGCAAATGAACAGGCCCGCAGATTTTTATCTCTCTGACCAAATGAATCACCAAATGCACCATAATATCAAAGAAGGCGGGTGGAAAATACATTTCTAATTGACAGAGGACAACAATTATTTCATCTTGTAGCTGATCAAGTCTTTCGCGCGCGATAACCTTGCTACATATAGCATTGAAGAAGAAACAAAGTCTTGTTATACTGGACTTAACATGCTTGGGCAATATCGATCGAATAGCTACAGGCAACAATTGCTGCATTAAGGCATGGCAATCATGAGACTTCAAACCAACCAGTTTTAAATCTTTCAAGGAAACAAGTCTGCTTACATTTGAAGAATATCCAGATGGAACTTTGATGCTACGCAAACTTGAACACAGTTGTTTTTTCTCCTTTCTGGACAAAGTGTGACAGGCAGGGGGTAGATATGTGCGTTGTCCTCGAGCTACCGGTGCTAAATTTGCTCTTATGTTCATATCAACCATATCAAGTCTCGCGTTATAACCATCCTTAGTTTTACCAGGGATGTTCAAGAGCGTACCTAAGAGGCTTTCGCAAATATTTTTCTCAATATGCATAACATCGAGACAATGTCTGACATCCAAGTTCTCCCAGTATGGAAGTTCAAAAAATATGGATTTTTTCTTCCAACAACCTGTATCATTGTTGCTGGACTCCGAAGTTTTACCAAACTCAACATTAATGTCCGTCACACGAGCTTTCACCTCTGGCCCGCTCAAGGGTTCTGGAGCTTTTCTGAACTCTTGGAATCCATTGAATGCTCTTTTCATACGGCGATACGGATGAGTCTCGGGAAGAAATCTGCGATGCCCAAGGTATACTGTCTTCCTCCCATGTGCAAGCTGACAAAAATCTGTACTCTCCTCACATATTGGACATGCTTTATGCCCTTTAACAGAGTACCCAGACAAGTTTCCATAAGCAGGAAAATCATTAATGGTACAGAACAACATGGCACGTAATGTGAACATTTCTTCACGGTAGGCATCAAACACAGGTGCGCCTTCATCCCATAACTTTTTCAAGTCTTCAATAAGAGGAGCAAGATACACATCGATGTCATTTCCTGGTTGCCGTGGGCCTGAAATCATTAGAGACATAAGTATGTACTTGCGCTTCATACACAAGTAAGGCGGCAAATTGTAAATAACCAACATCACCGGCCATGAGCTATGTGTGCTACTCAGACTGCCAAACGGGTTCATTCCATCAGTACACAGACCAAGCCTCAAATTTCTTGCTTCTCCCCCGAAAGAAGGATACATTGAATCAATCTTTTTCCACTGATCTGAGTCTGATGTATGCATTATCACCTTGTCATCATCACTGGGAATACACCGATCTGAATGCCATGTCAATAGTTGTGCATCTTTTTCATTAGCGAACAACCGTTTAAATCTCGGTATTATAGGAAGATACCACAGAACCTTAGCCGGCGACCCCTTCTTTTGCGCATCAGAACTGTCTTCAACAGCATCACACAGCTGCTTGTTTTTGTATCGGGGAGTGTTACACTTAGGACACCGCAATAAATCCTTATACTCATTCCTGTAGAGGACGCAATCATTTGGGCAAGCGTGGATCTTCTTATACTCCATACCCATTGGACACAACATTTTTTTCGCCTCGTAAATTCGATCTGGAAGTTCATTATCTTCTGGGAGCATATCTTTCAATACCCTCAATAAGGCTGTAAAACTAGTATCTGACCACCCATTTGCCGCTTTCAAACTAAACAACTTCAAAACACTAGACAATCGTGTATATTTACTGCAACCCTTGTATAGAGGCTTCTCATTGTCACCCAAAATCGAAGCAAGAACTTCCGGTTTATCAGCAAAATCCTCGGCGACATCCTCAATCATGGCATCTAATCGATCTCTAGTAATCGCATCATCTCCTTTTGCATGAGATTTTCTTTGCTCAGGTAAACCATCAATACTTTCACCATGCCAAATCCACAGTTTATAAGAAGGATCAAACCCGTGCCGATATAAATGGAATCTTATTGTATCTGAGTTATCAAACCGCGCCCCATTTTTACAAGATTTGCACGGACAATGAACGTACTTTGTATTCTTATAAGCGAATTGAATGAAATTCTCAACTTCTCTCGCATAAGAATCGGAGGTCCGATCACCACAGAACAAGATATTTCGATCCATGTGTAACTAAGACCTTGAAATAATTAAAAATACCAAATAATAATTCAACAAACAATGTACAAAGTATCAAGTTGCATGCTTGTCTTAGCACATGTCATAATACTTATGTTAGTCATATATGTGCAAAACTACTATAATACCTCAATGAAAAAAATAATGCAATGACAACACATGCGCAATAGACATAATCGAATGAAGAAGAAACTCTAAGTTTTTCATTCATGCATTTCGTCAAACACATAAAATGCATAAAAAAATAATACACACTCTAAGTAGTGCTAATTATATGAACATCATCCATTAAAAATCAAACACTATAAATCAAATTACATCACCGAAAACTACATAGTATAACTAAATAGGGTTCCACACACTACTAAGGTTCGCCACATACATGGAATATATGCAACTTTAATTTTCAGCCATGCAGCTACCATAAATAAAAATAAATGCTATAGGATGACATATCTAAAGTACAAGCATAAGCAATTACTGGAAAATTTTACAAGTTCCTAACCTTTAGGTGGTAAATTTTAGCTCCAAATGACGATTCCTTAGGTTCAAAGTGCAAAACCGTAGTAGAAATTTGGAGACAGACACTCTCGGGCGCGATATGGGAATACACGGTGTTATTTAGGTTTTATATATATATATATACGATAATACTACGGCGGTTTAAAAATTAACCGCCGTGGAAAGGGAACTTTCCACGGCGGTTGGAGGGAAACCGCCGTGGAAAATGGACTTTCCACGGCGGTTGAAGGTAACCGCCGTGGAAAGTCCATACTTTCCACGGCGGTTACCTTACAACCGCCGTGGGAAGTCCATTTTCCACGGCGGTTTCCCTCCAACCGCCGTGGAAAGTTCCCTTTCCACGGCGGTTTGTCCAAACCGCCGTAGAAAGTCCGTTTCTACGGCGGTTCAACCTTGAACCGCCGTAGAAAGTCCGGTTCTACGGCGGTTCATTTTTAGACCGCCGTAGAAAGTCCGCATTCCTTTTATTACTGCGGTTTTCTATTTTCCGCCGTTAATTCGCAGCCGTTAAAGCTCCGTTTTGTAGTAGTGATACTTGTGAACAGTACCCCATCGAGTATCGTTCATAAGTTAAAAAAAAAAAAAATTTTAAAGGGACGCACCGCTAAACTCCCGTCGCTATATGAACCGGATGCACTAAAAAGTTTTTGCCTAGTGCTAATATTCATCATTGTCATTTTTCTCTTGTTTCGTGTACAGTTCATATGAAAGCTACTAATAAGAAGTAATTGCATCTGTAAACCTCTTTTACAAGAGACCACATCACATAGATATATACAAATAGCTTAAGATTGACTTTGTACAAGTATTTAAAGCTATAGATATGGTTTCCAACTTAGATGAGAAAACTTCAAAGTTCAAACCAATATATGCTACCCGGACCCTTTATTATGTGATGTGATCAGAGTAGAAGAATTAGAACTATTGTTTTATAGTGATCATCAAAATTTAATTTTTGAAGAAAATTTTCATCACATGTTTCATTATTCAAACTACAGAAAAGAGAGTAAGGAAAAAAAGAAAAAAGAAAAAAAGGGAAGGTAATAAGAAACTTAATCAATTGAGCAAATAATAATAGTGTAAAAAAGAAAAAAAAATTTAAGTAAGAAAATAAATTTATCTCAGTTTTTGTCTTTAAACAATCCACTAATGCGAGAATTTCCTGTCACACGGATTTACCATCTGTCAAGAGACTCACGCACGTGCGCACGCCTTTTTTTTTATTGTTGAAAAAATAAAAAACAGATTGAACTTGTTTAAACATATGACACTTTAATATTTATAATTGATACTTTTCTTTCACTATAAGCATTACTTTTTACCTTTTCAGAAACATGCAATACATCACACTACTACAAAAATCTTTTAAATAAAAGCTGGTGTGGAAGATTGGTTTTTCAAAACCTCTTTTAGTAAACAGGTGTGAAAAATATTTTTTACACCTATTAAATGAAAGTAGATTTCAAATTTTTTTTTATTTTATAAAAACATGTTTTGATGAAAAAGGTGTGAAAAATATTTTCTACCCCTATTCAAGAAAAATAGACTTTGTAAATTATTATTTTCTAAACTTGTTTAACTAACACAGCTTTTGAAATTATTTTCTATAGCTGTCCAAGGAAAGTAGTTGTAAAATTTTTTTTTTCCAAGACTTGTTTACTAACACAAGTTTGAAAAATATTTTCTACACTTGTTCAAGAAAATAAGATGTCGATAAAAATTTGTTTCAAAACCAGTCTTACTCACACAACCTTGAAAAATGATTTTCTAAACCTGTTCAAGGAAAATAGCTGTTGATGGTTTTTTTTTTTTTTTTTTCATAACCTGTTTACCCACACAGGTGGTGAAAATATTTTCTACACCTCTTCAAGAAAAAAAGATATCGAATAATTTTTCCTTCGAAACCTGTTTTACCAATACAGGTTTGAAAAAACATTTCTACACCTGTTCAAGAAAAGAACACATGGATTAAATTTTCCTTCAACACCTGTTTTACTAACACAGGGTGGAAAAATATTTTCTACACCAGTTTAAGAGAAAAACATATTGCTTAGTTTTTTTTCTTCAAAACCTATTTTACCAACACAGGTTTGACTATTAGATTCTACACCTGTTCAAGAAAAAAAGATTTCGATTAATTTTTTCTTCAAAACCTTTTTTACTAATACAGGTTTGACTATTATTTTCTATACATTTTCAAGGAAAAAAGATATCGATTAAATTTTTCTTCACAACCTGTTATACCAACACAGGTTTGACTATTATTTTCTACACATTTTCAAGATAAAAAGATATCGATTAAATTATTCTTCAAAACCTGTTTTACCAACACAGGTTTGACTATTATTTTCTACATCTGTTCAAGGAAAAAAAAAGATTTCGATTAATTTTCTTTTCAAAACCTGTTTTACCAACACAGATTTTACTATTATTTTCTGCACCTGTAATGCTATGCTGCTATATGTAACGCAATCTTAGCCCAAAAAAGCAACATAAAAACGTGTTTCTTTTATTTTGTTTCTTCCAAAACCTGTTCAAACAATATCAGTGGAACACAAGAAATCAGATAAGCAGAAAAGATAAATTTGTGGGCTTGAATCAAAATTGATGAACTGGATAATTACCTGAAAACTTTTAGTTAGAATACTTTCATATTATGCCAAACCATCACTGGAAACAAATAGACATCTAATTGTTGCATACCCTTGGAAGATATTCTTCTGCATCATGGTCTTTCTTCTTTCTTTTCCGATAAATTTTAGAAGAACCACCACTGACTCCAGAATTTTTTCAAAACCTGTTTTAGTCTAATAGGATTAGAAAGTATTTTCTAAACTTGTTCTGGAAAAAACAAATTTCGATTATTCTTTTTTCAAGACCTGTTTTAGTAGTAATAGGATTTCTCTTTCTTTTCTCTTTCTTTCCTTTTTTCCCTATCTATCACTGCAAAATCGATTGTTCTCTTTTATGGGAATATAAGTTTAATTTTGGAGTTTAAAAAAAAAAAAAAAAAAATCCCACGTTTTTCTCCAATTCCTACTACCACACACCAGCCGCCCTTCTCTCTTAGGCGCGGTTATGATTTTCTTAAAATCTGCCGCTGCCGCCGCCCACTTTCCATCCCCCACTGACCGCCGTCATCCCATCCAAACGCCTACCATCACTACTGGCGCAGCTATATTAATCCATTGCCGACTCTCCTACTGCTTTGCGACTCCGAGAGGAAAACTATGGCTCAGTCGTCGCCCTGCAAGATATACCGGAATAAGGCTTGCGGCGGCCGCAAAACCACGACGACGACCCGTCAACAGATCGCGGCTGCCTCCACCTCTACTCACTGGCTGTCGCTTCACCATCCTTCCTCCTTTTCGTTTCTTTTTTCCAATTTCGTTCTTTCAGTGGTTTGTTGTTGGCATCTATTTGATTGAAAATTGAATTACAGGATTCAATGATGCTTAAAGCTCTCACTGCTGGACATTCTTCTTCCTCACCCGATCGTGGGAATAATTGGCCGCTGCTCCCCTCTCTGTCCCAGTTTCCTAGACGGGTATTTGTCTCTCGTCGGAATTACTCTCGTCGCTCATTACGCTCTCTGATAATGGAAAAAAGGATTATGCTATTAAGCACTCTGTAGTCGTCATTATGTTTTTGCGGTGTAATGAATGAGAAGTTGAATGCTTATTCTTATGCATCTTTTTCTTAACAAGTTTGATCAGATTTCTTCCAATGGAAATAATCAGCAGCTTGCAATATAGTGAGTTTTTTTTTTTTTTTCTGGACTGGAGTTTTGTGCTGCATTTATTTTCTGGACTAATTTTTGGACTGCCATTTTTTTCAGGACTGATCTTCTGGAATGTATTTCATTTTGTGGACTAGTTTTTGCACTGTAATTTTTTGAACTGGTTTTTTGTGATGTATTTTGTTTTCTGGACTGGTTCTTGCATTCTAAATCTTTCAAACAGTTGTAATTTTATTTTTCTGGACTGCTTTTTGTATTGTATTCTGTTTTATGGACTGATATTCTTTTTTGTTTTGTTTTGTCTAATCTCCATTTAAATTGGGTTGGCTAACTCAAATAGTACCACAAACTAGTGGCAATGATAGTAAAGATGGTATGTTCTTACAGTGAACGGCCCGGCTGGCTACAACTAATTTGTTTTATGAAAAAGAATACAACATAATCAAATTGATCCTGGATGATCTCAACAGAGTTTTCTAATCGTTCACAAATCCTTGTCAGTGCCAAAGTTGAAATAGGTTAAAAAGATTTTCACTCGGTTGAGGCACATAAGATACATACAGATACTCAATTCATCGCACATATGCAGGCCAAACCAAATATTCCAACTAAATCGTCTGTACCGCACTCACCAGAGGTCCGAAGTGATGGCAACCTTGAAGACGAAAGGGGGACTGCTTATGACCCCTAAGAAATTGATGACGACAATAAATATGGAAACGCTGCATAACATTATGTCTTAGGGCCCAAAAAGCCTGAGATTAACTATGATTATCACATTCGGAAGCAACCTAAAATGAACTATCGAAAATTCAACAACCCGGAAACAAAATGTGAATCTTGGAGTTTTTTTATTTTTACACAATAATAAAATGGGTAGCCAATCTCACACTTAATTAGAAAATAAATAAATAAAATTTATCATAGATGTTCTTAGATCTAATACTATATTAGGTACGAGTACACTTAAACACACACACAGAGACAAATTGATCGAGCTAATATTTCACTCTTCAACAAAACAAAAATGAACAAAACAAAAGATGGTTGTTTGCCGCTAATCAATTAATTAAATAATCAACAAAGTAGTTTGATTATTTAAAATATATAATAGTGGAAGAACCAAGCAAACAACCCAGAAAATGTATCCATCCTAAGTCCTAACAAATGCGTAGTTGTTGGTTGACTTAATTGCGATCTTAGAATGTCCCTCCTTGCCTTATTATCTGTACATGTAGCTTATTATAAATAGGGTAGGCATCCCAAAGCTTGCAAAACATCTACCCTTCCATCGATTTGTTAATTCATTTGCAAGTTCGAAAGTAACATCTAGTTTACTCTAATTACTTATCATGGAGGCTTTTGCTAACTACTTCTCCGGAGCTCCGGCAGCCTTTGTCCGACGCTCGGATTTTGGCAAAGACTTCATTTTCGGCTCTGCAACAGCTGCCTTCCAGGTTGAAGGTCGTCAAGCCAAGGGCGGGAGAGGAGATTCCGTATGGGATATCTTCGCTAAAGAACATGGTCTTTCTCTCTCTCTCTCTCTCTCTCTCTCTCTCTTACTATATATATTTCATTTCGAGTGCAATTCATGAATGAATCAGATTGTTAATTTACAGAATTTGATTAATTAATTGCAAAATCGCAGATTTGTTTCACCCATATACTGAGGATGCTGTCAATCACAGCGAAAAATTCGAGGTAATATATATACATATGAGTTAGATTATAGTTCTTTCACGGAACCGTTCAATCAATAAGTCCGTTGCATAGGCCATTATTCAGTGATTGAATGGTTCTGTAACTGGACTGTAGGATTTTCGTGTGCATATATATATCCGTTGGATAGGCCATTATTCAGTGACTGAATGGTTCTGTGACTGGACTGCAAGATTTCCGTGTGTATATATATATCCGTTGCATAGGCCATTATTCAATGATTGAATGGTTCTGTGACTGGACTGTAGGATTTCCGTGTGCATATATATATATATATGTATATATATTAGGCGGATTAAATTTTAAGTTTAGAGTTTAACCTATTATGCATGAATCTGTATAATTAAAACCATGAACTAATTAATTTTCTACCTTTGCGGACAAAATGTTTCAGGAGGATGTGAAACTCATGAAGGAGATTGGGTTTGATACTTACAAATTTTCCATCTCATGGTCCAGAATTTTGCCAAGTAAATTTTATTTACTTAAATTAATATTGTTTACGAAAGAAAAGGGTAGATGTCTTATGAACATATATTCAAAGATCCAGATACATAATTAGCCAGCTAGGTAGGTTTTGAGATCTAATTAAGCAGTTTTTTTATCAGGGCTTGCAAATTAATTTGTTATTAATTTTTGTTTTCTTTCTATTCTTGATTTCCTTCATTTCTCCAGCTAATATTGAGCGTTATTTTGGATTAATATTTGATTTCCAGCTGGGAAAGGGCCCCAAAATCCAGAAGGCATTAAGTATTATAAGGAACTTATAAAAAAGCTCAAAGAACATGGTAATACAACTATTTTCTATTCCCTACGAAATTGTGTATTCTTTATTTTCAAATAGTAAAGAACACATGCTTGCATGTTTATATATATATGTTTGAATTTTTTTGTGTAAGTATATTGAATAATTAATGTGAGTGTATATGTATATGTACATACAGGGATAGAACCATTTGTGACACTTTTCCACTGGGATGTTCCTCAACAATTGCAAGAAGACTATCACGGCTTTTTGGATCGCCAAGTAGTGTAAGCAATTTATATATATATATATATATTCTTACGTGATTATTCCTGTAACCACATATTGTTATATTAGTATGGGTATGTAATGTAAATAAATTTAAAGTGGACTCTTTAAATGGGACAAGATTTTTTGTTGAAAGTGAACTCTTTGAGTGAGACGGAGGGAGTAGTTTTTAATAAATATTCGAGTATTTTATACTCTCTCTGTTCTATTAGACGAGTTGAGTTTTAAATTAATTTTTTGTTCCATTTGAATGGTCAAATTTGGATCTTTTTACTCCACATATCCTTACTAACATAATTATATATAGTTTATAATTAATTTACATTTAGAAAGTAATGAAATTATTGGAAAAAATTATGACAAATTACTTATTTTAGGTATTTTACCTAGCAACTCATAAAAAGTTGTACATTTTAAAAAGCTGGTGACATTTTTAATAAAACAGAGAAGTATAATAATACAAATATATGTATAAATAGTATAACTCAGTTGCCTAGACTGGTTGGACAATCCACTGAACTAATATTGAGCCAACTTAATTGAGTGAAACTTTCACCAAACCACTCGAGACTCATGAACAATTTAGCTATTTACACCCTTAGTGAATATTTCCAATTTTGTTTTCATATTTTGTGTAGACATGATTTCGGAAACTATGCAAAGGTTTGCTTCGATGAGTTCGGTAAAGATGTTAATTACTGGATCACAATGAATGAACCATTCACGTTCGCGTATTGGGCACATGTCACAAATGTTCATGCACCAGGCTTAGGCACAGTTCATGAACATCTTTTCGGGACAGGCACAAGAGACAAGAAAAAGATTGTTGGTGGTGGTCACGGTAACGTCGACAATGACGGAGGTTCTAGGGTCAATCCTTCTCCATCAATGGGTAACAAAAACATACCAAGGAAGAAAATAGTGGTTTCCAAACCAAGTGGTGATTCATGTGTTTGTGAAACTGAGGAATTGGATGAATTTGCATATCCCTACGTAGTCACGCATAACTTGCTTCTTGCTCATGCAAGGGCAGTGGAGATCTTCAGAGATAAATATAAGGTTCGTATCATATACATTTATTTCATATATATTTAAAAAGTTTCATCTATTTCAAAATAAATTTCACTTCACAAGATAATAAGAACCCAATTTCTTTTCAATTTTTTCCTTGTCACATTTAATATAATTGATGACTAAAAAATAAAAAAAATTCAGTTCCACCTTTTAATTAATTCAATTCATGGGGTGATCATATCTTCTTATGTATATATAGGGATGTGATGAAAAGAAAATTGGAATTACATTGGTTTCCATGTGGTTTGAACCTCGCAATCCTGATTCAATAAAGGATCAAGTTGCTGCACGTCGAGCCCTTGATTTCTTTCTCGGATGGTCAGTATATTCACAATATATCCATTAATTGGTTTCTTTTCTTCTTGAAAAAACAAATTAATTAAAATTAGGGGATAATATATATATAGTTAGAATTAATTAATCGCCAATATTTGCCTAATGTATTCAGGTTCATGGATCCATTGGTTCACGGAGATTATCCGAAGAGCATGAGGGAATGTGTAAAGAAAGAACATCTTCCTGTTATGAGTGCTGACGACAGGAAATTAATCCAAGGAAGCTATGACTTCATTGGAATTAACTATTGCACTGCTCGATTTGTGGCTCATCAAGAACCTAAAAAGGAACACACAAAAAATGGCAGAAATTATATCACAGACCAACACCTCATGTACCATGGTTAGTACGTACAAATTAATCTTTAAACTTCTGTTTCAAAGTTAAGATTGAAATTATTTATTTGATAATATATATTTTATTATATGACTTCTCTTCTTCTTCTTCTTTTTTTTTTTTTTTCATTTTTTTGGGTGCAGAGACCGGCAAATTTGAAGATGGGAAACATATGGTTCCGATTGGTACTGATAAGGTGAGTGATTAAGCTGCATCCAGTTGACTAGTCCAAGTATTTGTTTGTTACTCGATCTTAATTTCAATATTGCAGGGTGCTTCAGCCTGGCTTATTTCGTATCCCAAAGGGATAAAGGATCTTTTGCTTCACATCAAAAAGAATTATAATGATCCAGTCATCTACATCACTGGAAATGGTAGTTAATTAATTCTCTCACAATAACATTTAATTTATTGATTAAAATCCATATTGATTCTTGAAAAAGAAATACAATATATGTTGTATATATATATTAATGATATTAAATAATTTATCTTGCAGGCATCGATGATCATGATGATGAATGCTCAAGGGATTGGAGCTCAATTTTAGATCACAAGAGGGTGACTCACCTCCATCATCACCTCAAATACCTTTCGGAGGCAATACGGTATAATGACCTGTGGTGTAACTAGAAAATATCTTTAATGTGAACTACATTAGTGAGTGAAATTTAAAAAAATATGTGGTCAAATCAATATATATATATTTAATCATATTACTAAAGGATAATTGGGGGGATGGAAGGGACTTCAAACCTGAAAATAGGCCTCTAGTACCACGTGTAGTTATTCTATATAGATAATTCATTTGCAACAAAGTATCTGAAAATACTATGTATATTAAACATGAATTTAATTTCTTAAAAATGAACATCGATCAAATTGTTTTTGTTTTTTTTTTCTTTTGTTGTTGTTGCAGGGAAGGGGTGAATGTGAAGGGATACTTTGCTTCGTCATTAGTGGACAGTTTTGAGTGGAATAATGGGTTCGAAACTCGATTCGGGCTAATCTATGTGGATTACAAGAATGGCGGAAATAGGCATGTTAAGTTCTCTGCTGCCTGGCTTAAACATTTCCTTAATGGTGGGAAAGAAACATCACCTTCACCTCATATTGATCTTGGAGCGATCAACGAACACATCCAGGCCATTGAATCCAAGCTAGTGAACCAAGAATCCCAGATCAAGAATTTGAATGATCAGATACAAGGGTTGACTGCCAAGCCGTCATGTCCACCCGTTGACCTTGAAGCAATCAAAAAACATATAGAAAGCGTTGAGTCAAAGCTAGTGAGCCAAGAACCTCAGATCAAGAACCAGAATGAGCAGATACAAGCGTTGACTGCTAAACCCTCATGTACATGTCTACCTGTTGATCTCGGACCGATCAAAAAACAAATAGAGACCGTTGAATCAAAGCTACTGAACCAAGAAGGTCAGATTCAAGCGTTAACTGCCAAGCCTGCATCTCCACCTCTTGACCTTGGACCGATCAAAAGACAAATGGGGACCGTTGAATCAAAGCTAGTGAACCAAGAACGTCAGATTCAAGCGTTGAATGCTAAGCCATCATCTCCACCTGTTGATCTTGGACCGATCAGAAGACAAATCGAGACTGTTGAATCAAAGCTATCGAACCAAGAACGGCAGATCCAAAATCTGAATGCTAGGCCATCATCCACGACAGGAATGGATCGTGTTAACTTCGGAAAGAATTTGGTTTCATCGTGCCAGGTACCAGTGGTTCAAGAAGCGATCGGGAAAGGTTTACTCCGATGGGCTAGCGCCGAAGGATCTGGATTGTGGCGTCTGGCGCACTGGGAATCATTGCTTGACAGTTCAAAACACAATGCTTATGGCGGAGGGATTAATCTTGAAGCTGCAATCATCAAACATCCTACGGGACATGGAGTCAACATAACCATTCCTACAAGGGTTGATGACAGGGAATTTTCGAAAATCAGAAATTCACAAAGCAACAACAATGTTACAATGGGTTGAACACAGGGATCAATCTTCTGCCGATCGATGGATGTTGCCTTCAAAAATTTGTCCCGGTGATCGTGTGATTTTTAATGTTGTGTGAGTTGGAGTGCTTTCCTTATGCTTGAATGTCGCTCGTGTCTGTCTGTCGGTCGTGTGTTTTAAACTTTCAGTTTCAGCAAACTGTTGGAATAATGTATCATTTGGATTTAACGAATAAGATTGTTGTCTTCAGTGTCTATAATATACATCGCTAGTGTCTGTCTGTACCGAATTTTTGGAAATATTAATAAAATTACTATCAAAATTTTTTTTTTTGGTTAAGCCGGGATTGGTTAGTCATTTTATTAATTGCGGAAATAAAAAGGAAAAAATAAAGGTCGAACCATCTTGGGTTTACATTCTGTTGCCCATTTTGTGAAATTTTCTTTAGTCTACTTTGGACTGTTTTCGAAGTTCATGCTCAAAGTATGTCCTTAGCTTGTGCTTTTTGGTGCTATAATGTAATTTTCTTTGTCTTCCCCAAAGTCGTCTTGGTCATCAGTTTTCCAGGAGCAATAAACTGCATCCCTTTCATCCTCTTGATTGTCATCCAAAAAAAAATACCCGATCCGATTCGACTTTTACAAATAATATTCTTCACAGCTTTTAACTGTTGAATCTATAGAGAGAATCAATTTTCTGTATTGAATAATCTGAATTTGTACAAAGTAGTCGCAACTTATATGGAAGCGGATTGAAAAGATTAGAAACAACCAAACCGAACTCAGCAAAAACTAAAAAGTCCCCACGTAAGTTATAAATATCAAAACAGAATTTGTAACGAACTTATTCAGCTGTTAATAATTAATATCTAAAATTAACACCGAAATCTTGAATCATTCATCATCCATGATGCTCATGACCCATGATTATAATCATCAAGGAATAAGAGAAATGGGACAGGGATTATCATCAAGATCATCTTTACTGGTTGCGTTTTCGTCATAAAGGCCAAGGGCCTCCATTTGAAACGAGAAAGCTTCATCGATGAGTTTTTGAAAGTAAAACGGATCAGGTCCTCAGAATGAAAGGCGGCCATCACTTTCTTGGGTTCCGTTGGATACCACTAGCACACCAATGTTTGTGAGCATTGTTATGCCATCAAGAGTTATTAAAAATATATAGTTGAATAGTAAAAAGTTGTAATGGAAATGATGAAAAATAATTATAATATATTAAATTCACCGTTGAAACCAAAACCAAAACCGTTTTCAAAATAATCTAAAAGAACAGGCCTCGTTGGAATCTTCGTTAGGATAATCCTAAACCACTACTCTTTGTTGCAAACAAAGAAGGGGAACATAGGCCACCAAAACATTAAAGGAAAAGAACGAATTTAATACGAAAACCGTGAATTTTGAATTAAAATCAGCAGTTTCGGATTGAAATCCGACCCGAAACCGTTGGTTGGTCGAAACTGCATATTAAAATCCGAAACCAATCCGTAGTTTCGGATAGGTTTCAGAGCGGATTCCTTGTTTGAACAACCCTACCTAAAATTAAGAATGATTAAATTTTAGGCCAAAAAGATGGCCGTAAAAGGGGACAATTTAACTAATACCGGGAACCTTTATTTTTGGGAATATGTATGATGATCAGGAAGACTGCAGGACTGATTAAAAGCTCACCCATAAAATAGTTGTTTTTGCTTATTTTTTCTTCATAGGAACAGGTAGGTCTTTGTTTTTTGTGTCTCCAGAAAGAAACCAATTTACATTTCTCCATGTATTACATTCTTGTTCAGTGTTTGGTCTCATCTAGGCTTGACAACTTGACCCGTGACCCGTTAACCAGACCTAACCCGCCCGCCTTTTTAACCCGTTGGGTTGGGTCGAACTGGTTACGGGTTGAACGGGTTTTGACCCGTGTGTTAACGGGTTGGATTGGGGTCAACCCCGGGTTACATTTTTTGGGGCGGGTTGGACCGCTTATGGGCGGGTTGGGCGGGTTTGCCGCTCAATTGCCACTCTCGTCGAATGTTCAGTTTTGCTATATGAAGGGATAAAATCCTGAATTTTTCATTAATTTTTTTCAAGGCAAGAGACCTAATAATCATCTGAAAGTGGTGTTTAATTGTACGTGTTTATTAGTTCTTTCCCCTTTTTTCACCATTTTTAGTGACAAAATTATGCACATACAGTTGTGACGTTTATCCAAATTATTACAAGTTGTAAATTATGTTTATGTTCCCATTTTGCGAGTAACTTTTTAGTGGTACCTTCTAATTTTATATTTGTATACGTATGCATTAATGTTTGATCAGTTCTTAATGCGAAAGTAATATATTAGAAGAATTTAGACATCATTGGTTTCTGAATTTAGTCTCATGTTTCACTTTCGTCGATGAAGTTAAATATTCTTCAATCCCCAAACATAGCATCATATTACACTTTCATACATGAAACTATTTCTCTTCAGTTACCAAAGTTGGATGGATTTCGACCAAAACCAACCAATACCAGTATGTACGAGTACGCTTAAACACATAATTTATATATGCACAGATTAATTAAGCTAATATTTCACTCTCCAATAAAAGATTGGTTGTTTGTTCTATTTCAATTCATTTTGGGAGGCTATCCTCTCGAAATCTCTACATGAATTCTTTAATTAACAGTTGAAAACTCTATGTTCTCATTTGGGAGTAATTTTTAATTGATACCTAGTACCTTCTAGGTTTTTCCATCGACGTGTTTATGTTGTTACGGGCCGGCCGGCTACAACTGATACGAATTATTAGCACAGTGGATTAATTCTTTTGAACTAATTCCATGAGTAGCATTTTACTAGTAATATTCATCCGTAATAAATTTAAAAAGCAAATAACCATTTAATCAAATCCACGTACACCAAAACAATCATAATCTTAATACTTGTTAATGTCTCTTGATGACACTGATCATATGACGCAGAGCATCACGTTGGTGTTCATGGAGAAATTGGATAGACAAAAGTGAAAGTGTGGATTTAGGGGTTCCGTAGGCCTAGTTTGATGGGAACGGCCGATGGCCAATATTCATCGCATATCCATCACCTACGACGCTTTATGGCCGAATTCATT